>OX596253.1:13776776-13801557 GCA_951394255.1 Polyploca ridens
GTACCTGCGCAGAAGATACATTTTTCAAAGTGCGGGAAACGCTATTGGCGACAGCTGCCGTCATGTAAGCGCGCGCCGTGCGGAGGGGCGTGACTTGCGAGTGAGACGGAACTAACAGTTGCAGTGTATTATGAACCTTATAGTAGTGATCTAAAGTTGATTGTAAGTTTTAAGCATTCTTTCGTTAATCTTCGGGGCCATACATTCTTTTCTGTGCGAACGAAGATTCACGACGCGCCATATAAGTTGGGTAATACTGTACTCATAAACGGTATTTAACTAAATCTACTGAATAAATGGTCAAATAAATAACGTCACCTTGCTGTCATTGTCAAACAATTTGACGTTATTTAGGTGACCACTTAATCAGCTTATTAGTTAAATAACGTTTTATGAGTAAGGGGGCATGTGTTTTGATTGTCTCTTCATGCGAACATGTCCAAAGGTGGTTCCTAAAATGAAGGCAAACCCCACTGTTCGCGTTCTCGAGTAACATAATTACTTGCACGCTACTCGCTTACCGCTCGCAATCATGTCCAAAGGTATTCATATTACTAATGTTCCTAAGATGCTTGCGAACCGCACGATCCGTGCTCGTGCACAGGTCTGGACCCTCCTCATTACTCAACCGTCACAACAATGAGGGGAGTTTGAATCGACTTGTGATGAAAAATGGATCTTGTACGATAATCGGAAACGCTAATCTCAATGGTTGAACCCAGGAGAATCAGCCAAATCGTGCCCCAAGCGAAACTCACTCAGAAAAAGGCACTGGTAAGTGCCTGGTGGACAAGTGCCGGTGTCATCCACTACACCTTCCTGAGATAGACGATTACGGCAGATATGTATTGTCAACAATTTCAAACCATTATCGAAAACCTAGCAGTTAAACAACCGAGACTGGTCAATTGGTCTAGTCCTCAGCTGCTTCAGGAAAGCTCTAGACGACACACTGCACAACAGACGGTCGCTAAATTAGGTGAGCAGCTCCACTCCACAATTAGAATGTGTCCGACACCCAACATACTCCCCGGACTATGCTCCAACAGATTACCACTTTAACTAGGAAAATGTCTTGCAAGGAAAAAAATTCAAAAATGATGAGCCAATATCTAATTGCCATACATAGTTTTATTGATTTTCGCTTCCATAATTTTTTCAGCAAAATAATCAACAAACTACCTATAGAATATCGAAAGTGCATAACAATGGTACATACATACTTTAATTGATTAAATAAATAATTTCATTTATTCCTTTTCCATACAAAACGCCAATTTCATATCTAAGGCCTTAAAGGTGGGTCTACACTACGCGAGTCGCGTACGAGCCGAGCCCTTCTGCTAGCCTAGCCTTAAGAAATGCCTAAGAAACAAAAGAGAAGCTCTATTATCAGTTATACGTTCACGGCATACACCGCAAAAATCACGTCAGTCGTAACCTATTCGAGGTAAGTGCGCGAGCGGACGATATTTATTTAAATGCCGTATTGTTCAGTGATCGATTGCAAAAATCTAAGCCTACATGTGAATTACAAGAATCATGGTGTCATTCATAATTTTTAAGTATCATTCACATATTTCAAGTAGTAATCTCAAAAATACCTTAAATGATTTTAGCTAGGTCATTACCAAGGTACAACTTGAACAAAGAACATGAAGCGCATACATTTATGTTTAGTTATACAGGAGCGTAAGGCTAATTTCGTTTCGCACATGCAATGAAAATCGTGTCATGCGATCACGCGTGTCACGAGATCCGAGAGCGCGGTATTGCGTATTTACAAGCGCTTACGAACAAGTGAGTTCTTGGGCTGTGTGAGTAAAAATTGTCCACTATTGGTCTATTGGCGTTCGTTTACGTGTAGTTGTGATATTAAGTGGGGAGTTTCGTGGGGAATTAGATCTAAGCCAAATCCAAGCGTCACGGCCCATCTATCGACATCTGTGATAGAAATATTTGTAAAATCACAACATATAATCAAATCAAAATAAGTGTTGTCGTACCTGATCAGTGGGCAGCAACGAGAAGTCATCGGGCGGGTTGGTGATGACGTATCGCTTGCTGGAGGCGTCGCAGGAGGAGGAGGTGTCGCGGAAGCGGTAGAGGCCGATGCAGAGCATGCCGTACGTGCCCAGCGCCGCCACGAACAGGTCGCCGTACTTGCCCGCCTCGCCGAACTGCGCCAGCGGCCCGTCGTACAGAGAGATCTGACCCACCCTACACCGGTCCCTGTACAAAAAGTCATTTATTCAGTTTAGGCCCTAGTCAGGCACTTCATCATCATCATCATCAGCCTATAATGTCCCACTGCTGAGCACAGGCCTCCTTTCACGAATGAAGGTAAAAGGGAATGGGCAATACTCCACCACGCGTGCCCACTGCGGATCGGTGGAGGTAGGCTAGAGGTCAACCTACTGTTGGAATTTTTCAAGCCGCCTAGGAGGCATCCAACTAGCTTAACGGCTAGTTGTGATCACAATTAAGTGATAACCGGGACCAACGGCTTTACGTGCCTTCCGAAACACGGAAACGCTCGATTTGAAATACCACTAGGCGGTCACCCATCCAGGTACCGACCACGACAGGCATAGCTTAACTTTGCCGATCGATTAAGAACAGCTAATCATGCTACCCTACGAACGCTTCCACAGTAAGGCACTTATGAACGTTAAATTGGTACATACAGTTGAATTTACCACCGGTAAGAAACTCAGCAAGGTTTTTTTTTGCGGAAGATCTTTTAATACATACAATATACACTTAACTACTACCTATACTGGGCTGGGCATGGATGGTGAAATACTAAAACATAGGTAACTAGCTGTTCACCCGCGTTCCCGGGATAAAAAGTATAATAACCGGCATGAGTCGTGAGCACAACTGACAGCTGCGCAGTAGTTAATGTATCGTCTGTTTGGCGGAATGCTCGTAGCTCGTAGAGTTAGTAAGCTGAAGTGGCAATGGGCAGGCCACGTCGCTCGAAGAGCCGATAACCGCTGGGGAAGAAAGGTTCTCGAGTGGCGACCACGTACTGGAAAGCGCCGAGCGGGACGACCTCCCACCAGGTGGACCGACGACCTGGTCAGAGTCGCTTGGCGCCGCTGGATGCAAGCGGCCCAGAACCGTTCGAAGTGGAAATCAATGGGGGAGGCCTATGTTCAGCAGTGGACATCGAATGGGCTGATATGATGATGATGATGATGATTGGCGGAATGAAGAAGGGGGAGCGCCGAGCTGCACACCATTGGTTCGTCAGTCGATGCTCGTCGTCTATTGGATTCTCGCGTGTCATTTGGCTACTGTGATTTGACAGACAGTTTACATGCGCGGGCTTGTTCCCACTACTGCCTATCTGTGCTCATGACTCGTGCCTTTAGATAATGTAGCTTCCTATTAGTGAGAGATTTTTTCGAATCCGACTGGTAGTTCCAGAGATAAGCCCGTTTAAATAAACCAAAAATCTCTTCCGCTTTATTATATAAATATAGACGGCGAAAAATGCTCAATGGAGTACCAAAACCAAAAAACTAAACCTGTATACCTAACTAGTTGCATTTTCGAAAAAAAAAAAAAAAACTATCTGAATCGAACGCGTTGATTTCGAGAAAACTAAAGGAAATGTTTTTTTGAGGAAAACAATATTTCCCTTTTCATACATTTATTAAACATACATATTTTTTTTTAATCCGGAAACCTATTCTGTTTTTTTTCTTTGCTTTTTTTTCAAAATCGGTCGCTATTCTCCATTGAGCATTTTCCGCTAACCCTTTTAATTAGGGTTTGGCCCTCGGTAAAAAAAAGTCTACGAATATGTTAATACTTAATTTTTAGCCCGTAAAGCAGAAAGTTTTTGAAATATACGAAGCACTTTCATAACAATTAAAAGAATGATGAAATGTTTTTCGTAGCACTGTCGTAGCATGGCTTGATAGCGTAAAATAAGACTATATTCGTAGCAATACGTAAATAAAATATATTTTTAGAACATGTTGATAGCACATACAATTATATTTATTAAAAGTTCTTATTCGACATGTAGTTAGTTATTAAGAAGCTCAGAAAGTTTAGCAAAATTATCGTAGCACGTTCGTAGAGGTCTACAGGTTATAATTAATTCTATTCAAAAGTGGTTAAAGTTGTGTTTACCTATTAGCTAAACTCTCAGACGTGGAGTATCCTCCTCGGAGACCAGCTCCCTCGGCGAGGATCAGCTCCAGCTCCGGAGTGGCGCCGCCCGTGATCAACGACCGGATCAGCGTTAAGGCATTTTGGTTGAAATACGTCTGGGGACAACAATTATTATTGGTTAAATTCGGTGTCGAAAAACTCAAGATCTGATACTTAAATTGAATAAATGGCTTTGTAGACGGAAATATATGATGTGGTTTCAAATATATACCTCCTAAAGTAAAATACTAATTCGTATTTTACGATTGGTCGTCGATGAGAAAAAGTAATGATGAGGCCAAGCATGTAGTACGTTTATCAAGAAAACACCCTTACAAACTCAACTCCAAACTTCGTACTCATGTACTTCGCGCGCAATAACATACATTCGAATCAATGTTTTTCGAGCTCACGAACATTCGCAATACAGTCGATCGATGTTTCAAAATCCCGAAATACAGTCCATCTAGTTATATGTCTTGTTATGAACACTATTGTTTTTGACTTAATTTATTTCAACCAAGATCTAGCGTCCTGAACCAGGAATCTTAGCTCAAGACCTAGCGTCCTGAACCAGGAACCTTGGTTATATGTTTATTGACACACTAATACAAACAAATCATTCACATTGACACACTCTGTTTTTAAATATAATTTAATTTGATAATTTTAATTGATATAATTTTAATGACTATTTTAATTTATATTGACTAATCACTGTCTAATAATGTAATCTGGTTGTAAAATGTAAATCCGTCATTGGTGGATGCATACATTTTATATGTATAGTCACACTAAACTAAGAGCTGTGAATTTTATTTGATTAATAAAATAAGAGAGATACTCACGGTGGACATAAGTGAGTCGAGGACACTGACAGCGAAGGCTGTGCCGCACGCGAACGGCTGCGTCAGGTACAGCTCCGTGTCCGGGTCGTCGTCGTCGTCCTGGTCCAGGAACTGCACGTTGCTGTCGTTCACTAGCTCTGTTACATAACGACACTCGTTTAAGGGCGCTATTCCATTGGAGTGGAGGTAGGAGGAACGGAGTTTAGACCAATTGTTGTTTTATCTTATTAAAGAATTTATTTAATTATGTAAAATCTAATAACACCTGTTACGGAAACAGCAAAGCAGTGGTAATCGTCCACCAGGTGAAGGGTTGGAATATTGAAGTTTCGGTGATACACTACTGACTATTGTGTGCTTAGTCAGAGTTTTCTTTTAACGTAATCGATCGTGATTTGTATGTCGTTGAACCAGGCGCCAATTGCCGCTAGACGGCGCTAGTCCAATACCATACAAATTAGAGTTAACATCAACTTGAAAGTCACATAGCAAAAGGAATAAATAAAACAAAACATATTTTAATAAAACTAATAATACTTGAACTTCTTGCTGGTTCTCCTCTTTTGAAGGGTAACTTCATAAGTTTCTTGATATCTAAACTGAATAAATGTAAATCCATACCAGTAATCATAGGCACATTGGCACCGTAGACGGAGCCCCTGCGCTGCAGTAGAACGGGCGCGGGTGGCTGGCCCGCCGCCGCCGGCGCGCTCGACCCGTTCGTGCCTACTCCGGCGCTCAGCACCCCTACAATTATAATACATAGATAGATGGATAGATAGATAACTCTTTATTGTACACCAAAAACACAGATTTACAAAAATAATAATTGAAAACTGTTTTATAAAAAACTTAAACCGACTTCAAAGTACACTAAGAAAGAAGTAATCAAATTCTGACCTGATGACAATGGGACCAAACGAGAAGTGTACCCTTCAAAACAAAAACGAATTTTCCAAATCGGTCAATAAATGACGGAGTTATGAGGTAACAAAAAAAAAAAAAAAAAACGAATCAATTCGGTTATATTTTTTTTTTCAACAACCTCCTCCTTTTTGTGAAGTCGGTTAAAACAAATAACATATTAATACAATGGGCGATCTTATCGCTAAAGAGCTATCTTTTCCAGACAACCTTTGAATGGAGAGAAATAAATCTATTGATAAACACGTCAAAAATCTTATTTGGCGTGAAAATTGCTGGCAGAACGAACTTCGATGAATTCTCTCTCTGAAATGTGTACCTTTTTGTGTAGTAAAGTTCTATATTATCGCGTCGCGTCACGGTGTGAGCTGACCCTAAGGTGATCTATAAATATGTGACAACCATATTCATAAATCCAAATAGATAACGCAAGTCCCTCCATCCATATGAAAACCAAGCGTGTAATTTTTTTTATACCTACCATAATGTCACAAGATTGATTTAGGCTGGCATTAGAGCTATAACGTGGAAATGTAGCGATCCTATTTGTCAGCAAAACTCATCCCTTACAAATCTCTGGTGGACATCTGGTGGACAAAAAGCTTTGCTGAGTTTCTTGCCGGAGTCTTCTCAGTTTAAGTGTATTCCGAACTGGTGGTAATTTCAACTGTATATACCAATTTAACGTTCGTAAGTGCTTTACTAGGGCCTAAACTGAATAAATAACTTTTTGATTTTGACTTTTATTTTTACATGCAGCCTTATGCGAGTTCCCTGTACGCGCGAAACAGTTGCTCTCCCTTTTGGCACGCGAAGTACATACACTCGCTTTATCTATTTAGATTTATATCTAGGTGACAACTTAAACAGTGTTTTAGTTAAATAGCTTTAAGGACATATGAAATGGACTGTATTTATGATGAGTAGGTACCTATCGTGTCGTCGAACGTCATCGCCTTGATGTTCAACGAAGCCAGGATAGCTTCCTTGTCGGCCAGCGTCGGGTCATCGTTGGATGGCACCTTCGCTGAGAGGATGCAGCACATGTCACACAGGTTCACATTTACTGCACGCAAGTCGGCTCGGCTTAGCGGTGAACCCTGCAACGGGAGAAATATTCCCAGGACTTAAGATTGAACCATGTTATTATATTATTATAGAGTTACAATAAGATGTTATACGGTACGGTTCTTTTGAGGGTTTTTTTTATTTATCCTAGGTTACACTTTCTTTAGTGTTCCCATTCATACTACAATCTAGCCTTAATATTAGGCTAATAAGTAATTTAAATTTAACATAAACTTCTATATTGACTATATCTAAGAATGTGTCCATTAACACTTTTCTTATTGTCTCTATTAAGGGGAAGACACTTTGTTCTTGTGTTCTTTATATATAACACTACGTTACACTATTATAACTATCACTACACTAACTCAAACGGTTTAGTTCTTTTGAGTCGTCTCACTATGTCTGTGCGATCGAGGAGCTGGATTGCCTCAACGTTCACATGATGATGAAGCCTGTTGTGGTGAGCTTCTGCATATTTTTTAATCACTGTCTGTACGAGCTCTACTTTTAGGTCCCGATGGAGGTCGACATTTCTAATGTACCAAGGGGCATTCACTATTTCCTTTTGAGGGATGAAATTATCCTAACTAATATTATAACGAAAGTAAGTTTGTTTGTTACGCCTTCACGCTTCAGCTTCACGGATCATCATGCAATTTAGCATGCAGATAGTTTAAGGTATAGAAGGTGAAACCGCGGGGGACAGCTAGTAAGTAATAAATGTTACTAGGTGGTAGGTAGCAATATATTTCAATTGTATTTTTTTAAATGATTAATTTTAACACTGATTTTAACTTAAATTCGTCATTTTTGGATTTTCTCATTAACAATACGACGATATTTTTGTTGTTTTTTGTATTAATACTTGTGACATATACGGTCATCCCTCAAGCACCGTACCACAGACCGTACTAAATATTGTCACATATTTTTTATATACTAACATTCAAAACAGAAATCTTGGGTAGATTCTGCAACATCTTCCACTCTCTCCTGATATAATCGACGCTGCCCACGATGACGACGTGCTTCAGCTCGTGGTAGTGGAAGTTGGAGGCGCGCAGCGGCATCACCAGGTTCCGCAGCCCTATGAGAGGCGAGTCCGGGTCCGCGAACAGGCACACTACCACGTGCCCGTTCAACACTGTCATGGCCGCTTGGTTTCTGTCCTGTAATTAAATTTTTATTGATGCTGATTCTGTTCTTTCACTCGATCACTAGCTTTAGTTCTTTACAACTAAACTAATTTAGTCTCACTATATCTCTTTCGAACCCTTCCTCATACGTGCCTTATCAGGGCCTAAATTGAATAAATACTTTTTGAATTTTAATTTAACAAAGAACATAAGAAAAGGATGTAAGTAATTTAGTTCTGTCAAATAGTCCAATTGCTTGTTTTCAAGATAAATTTGGTCGCCATCTAAATTGAATACGTTTATTTACTTTACGACTAATTTGACAGCATTAAATATGTTCTATCCTTTTTCAATAATGTTTGTAAGAAAGAGATACGATGTGATTTAAATCAGTTTAGTGCGATTTACAACAGAATCGGCACCATTTTCAAGATATCAGAATCATTGGACGAGCCAGTTGACGCGGTTGGTTAAGATTCCACCTATCGCCTCGGTATTGTGTGTTCGATTCCCACACAGAATATGCTATTGTGTGCATAAACATGTCTGTATGTCCTGAGTCTGGGTGTGATTATGTATATTAAGTATGTATTTACAAACAAAAAAGTAGTATTTTATTTTATTTTAGTTCTAGTTTTTTAGTAGGTATATGTAGTATGTTATCTGGTTTCCATAGTATAAGCTCTGCTTAGTTTGGGATCAGTTAGCCGTGTGTGAGGAATCTCTCAGGGTATTTATTGTCATTAGTTTGATCATGAGTGTGAGTTGAAGTGAATTATTTTTGTCTTCATTATAATTAAGGGTCTGAGGAAACCATAACTCTCTTAATTTCATATTCAACATATTTGTGGATATTAAGGCGGCCCTCTGTGGCCGGCGCAACTTCAACGCAAGCATAGTCTAAAAGCTTGTTGTTTCATCCAACGTAATGTTTGACTGCGAAAAAAGAGAGACAGCATCAGAGCCGTCGGTAAATTCCGCTGATCACTCGCGGCCGCTTCGCTAGGTCGTCATTCATGATTTCGCATTCATAAAACTTGTTCCAGGAGTATACTTCTTGTGAAAAAATCTTATTTTTCGTTCGTCGTTATTTAGAATCTCCAATACATTTGCGAGTCTGGTATCTAAATGTTTTCTTTACTCTTACAATTTATACACACATTTTTACATTAGATATGGCCAAAGTTCAGGCAAAAACGCTGTTTTTCGAAGGCTTTGACACGGCTAGATATAGTGCACAAGATACTAATTTGTTCAAAGCATCTAACGAAAAATGTTTAACAACGCCATGATAAGTACAGAGGTTTTGTATGAAAAGTATGACGAATTGAGTCCTCTTAAGTACTTTTCTTTCTTTAGTATTTCCATTTGCGTCGGAATATCTTGTACAAAAATGTTAAGACACCAACAAATAGAGGTAGCATTGTTTTGCCTCTACACCAATTTACATATTTGCTAGTCTCCAATACTCACCAATATACAATCCTCCAGGTTTCTGGCAGGGCTCCAATGGAACATCCCAGTGGAGTCGTATTTCATTTCAGTCTTTTCAAAGTCGAAATCCTTCGACTGGTCGTCTGCCAGGCCGGCTGGCAAACTGACGCCGTTGCTGTTCTGATTGCCACCGCTACTTCTGCTCGTTGGCCTGGCAAATTGATTAATTGTTTTAACAACTCAGGCATATTGCTAAAACTATGTTTATATGGTGCTTTTATGTGCCTTTTTAAATATGTTTTTAATTTTGCTGTTTGGTTTTGGATGTTATAGGATGTGATTAAGAATGCTAGATTTTTTATTATACGTGCTTTTAAAGTTAGGGGTTTCTACCTCCCTTGCTACAAATTATGGTAGATATTTTATAGAACATTTTGTAGTGTGGTTTATAATTTGTAGGAAAGGATAACATCCTCTTCAATAATTACCCATTCGAAATGTAATGTTTCGATGGTAATTTTTGAAAAAGATGTTATTTTTAAAAGAAATTCTATTTAACTAAATAGTAATTTAATCTAATAGAGAAACTACTATTACGTGAAAGAACATTTATCAAAGAGTAAGTGATAAACATGCTAGTGGACGTAAGAAAATTGTGTGTCGTGCTGTACGGAAGAGTAAAATATATTACAATCTACAATAATAAATTGATCCCATCAAAAAATAGCTGATATACTTCGTAATCAAACAATCGTGATGCAAGCTCTACTGTCTACTTTAAAAAATACAAGAAAAGTCTGCTATATCTAAAATGTCAATAATAAAGCCGGCTTTCCACAATGGGATATAATATAATATAAATTACATCTTGCGATATAATATTTTATCGCTCGTCATACTTTTTTGTATATTACATCCGAAACTATATATATTTTTTCGACAAAATGTATGACGAGCGATAAAATATTATATCTCAAGATGTAATACATAATGTAAAGGTCATTAGTAATCAAAAAGCAATATTAGAAAAATAATCCGTACATTGAAAATACTACATTATTTATAAATTAATACCTGGTACCTACTTAAAGTTCAATTTTGTTTTTTTTTCTGGAACCATCAGACGGATTATTTTTCTAATATGTTTTTTTGATTACTAATGACCTTTACATTCATCCCTAAAAATATTCGCCATAACTTTAGAAAGACCTCATATTATATTATTATTATATCCCATACTGAAAAGCCGGCGTTAATACAGCTAAGTCAGCTCAGCCCATCACTGCGTGAGCTGAGCTGACTTAAAGTGAGCAAAGGTGACATCACAAGCATCGCTGACATTTCACAACAAGCTGACTTCACTCGTGAAATCTACAACTGAATTTATGAAATCTACAGATAATAAAGATTATCTAGCTATGATAATTTTGTTTGAATTACATGAGTTTTTTCACTTCGTAGGCAAGGTGATAGGCCTGGTAATTGGTATCTTGATCCTGAGGATTCCTGTAACACAGGGTCAAAGAATCGTCTCAGATTCATTCGAGAAGCTTAAAAATAAAATGTGCTACGTAATATCAAATTAATTAATGCAACACTTATTGCATAGTGCACATTGTGAAAGATAGTGACAGAAATATAAAAATATTAAGCCTTACACGGGGGTATTTATTAGGGACTTAAATTATTATCACACGTTTATGTTTATATTTTACATTTTGAGATTATTTAATGGGTTTTAAACTAGTTATTGGCTAAGGTATTAAAAAAAAAATTATTGATGCAGTTTTGTTTATTCCTAAAATGTGTTTCATCTATTGACATGAAAATCTACAATAGCCCCACAATATGATGCCCGTTAGGTTCAATAATGTAGTAGCGTAAGCCACTTGCATAAATATGCGCAGTAGTCGACTTAAAAAAAAATTATCGTCTTCGTTATTCAAAATTAATCAGCTAATTATTTTTAACCACACCGCTCTTATCTTTATAAGATGGTTATATAACAGTAACTCACGTGTCAGGTGGTGCTCTGTTAACGTTAGGCTTGACTTTGTTGACTTGTCTCGTGGTAGTGGTATTCATAAGTTGATTCGCCATCGGGGACAGCAGGGTCGTGGGCGCTGCACTCCGGTGGTTACGGTTGATCACTGAGGGAAATGATCAATTGTAAACAAAACAACTTACCTATGGATACGATGTGTAATAGGATTCTCTTGATCGGATACTTACGACTTGTGTCTTCACCTCTTTCTTTCGCTTCACCTGAAAATTTATAAGATAGATTGTACTTCATGATTTTAGGAGTAGGTATAACAATAAGCTTTCAAAATCTTTTTCTTGGAATGTAAATAAAATTATTGCAAATTATTTTGAAACTACTCTTTTTTAAGTTTGATGGGGAATTCTTAAATAATTCATTTTTTTCTACTACGAAAGCTAAACAACATAACATTTATAGGGTTGCCAATTTTGGATTTTTTCCAAGTAATTAACAATATAAGCTACTAAAAGAGATTAAAAACGATGGATTACAATAAGTTAATTATAAGGAACTGTGAGCTAAGTCTTATAAGTCGCTTAATAAAAAAGCGTAGTCAAAATTTTATCGTAGAATCAAATATTTGTTACTCAGATCTCAGAACAACCTAAAAGCTTTAGTTAGTTGAGCTCAGATAACCATGTGTGACGAATTTCCTAAGATAGCTATTTTATCAGGTAGTCTATGCGAAGCTCGATAGCTCACGCAGCGACTTTACATGGCATTGAGCAGTTTTACCCGAAAGTTCTATATTTCTGGTAAAAAACGTTCTGTGTTTACTTATGTGCCAAATTTCATACCATAAAGCT
Organism: Polyploca ridens; assembly: GCA_951394255.1. Lineage (NCBI taxonomy): Eukaryota > Metazoa > Arthropoda > Insecta > Lepidoptera > Drepanidae > Polyploca > Polyploca ridens. The sequence goes on from OX596253.1 coordinate 13,789,210, forward strand.
ATTACAGAGTGATTGAGTCAACATAATTCACTCAGAAGTACCTACACACAAATTTTGGCATTTACAATAGTAGGATTAGTAAAATAGAATTCGAAAACAAAGAAATTATGAAAAATTCAAGTAATCTATACTAATATTATAAAGAGGAAAGATTTGATTGTTTGTTTGCATTGAATAGGCTCCGAAACTACTGAACCGATTTGAAGAATTCTTTCACTGTTGGGAAGCTACACTATCTGCGGGTGACATAGGCTAGTTTTTATCACGGGAACGCGGGTGAAACCGCTTGAGACAGCTAGTCATCCATAAATTGGCAACCCTGTTTCAAAGACACAAAGATGGCGGGCATTTATACGACGGGTAGATGCAATGTCATGAGATATTTGCAATGCTCGGCGCAGGGGTACAAACCACAAAATGAGAAACATCCGCTTTAGAGTTAACCAAGAAGCACAGATCGATGGAAATTAAATTTATAATCATTACTCGTTAAAAAGGTGAATGCGAAATTAACATAAAGTAAATGAATTTATAGTTATTGTTCAAAGTGACACAATTTAGAAAGAACCAAGACGTTTCGCGTAAGCGGCAAATATGTTTCACTACAAATTGCCGGGATCATGCCTGATAAAGCGGTTAATTCAAAACCCTCTGATGGCATTTCACTCGTCACTGAAACTTTATAGTGCTCGCTATGAAAAAATGCGTGATAAAGCATCTAAGTGCACGTTACCATGAGGTAACCAAGGACAAAGCACATTGCTCGATCAAAGGGTAAGTGTGGGCCGATGAAGAAAAAATAAACAAAAAATAAAACCACTCAGCCCTCTGAGCCTGAGATGTACCTCGAACATGGACCTTCTTGGGCAACTCTGGCGGCGTGAAGGTGGGGGGAGGATGGTGATCATCTGCAAAACATCAGCACAAGTTCGCATTCCGGTACACCACTTAGTAAATACAGTATACCTGCAGGCACATCGCATTATCATACAGCGTGTGTGGCTGAGGCCGTCATGACTGACGATTTTGTAAGAATCATCAATTTTCGGTTCCACCTTATTCAAAAGCTTTATTTGTGAATAGCAACAAGCGCTTAACCAGCTTCAGAATGTTCTGATAATTAATAAAAGTGTCCAAATTAAGAATATTTATTCAATTATTTAAAATTTGTTTTATTTAAATTTAGAAAAAATGTTGCAATGCATTCTGAAGAAATAAATACAATTTTGCAGGTAAAACCGAATTTGTACAAAATACTCAATAAATTTTAAATGATAACACAATAATCATTTACTTACGACATATTTACTACAGGTATAACAATACAATACCACAACACAACACATACATGCAACAAACATACAAATAAAAGCTAGAACACACACAAAATATAAATCTAATTAATAGACAAGCTCGGTGCGCTAAACTGTAATGTTTAAAAATCGGTTTAAATTAATTTAAAACCCTAATTTTTAATGGATTAGTCTACCTTACGGGGGATGATATAATGACAACATGGGATGATAAGTTAGGTATTACCAATCGTACTATAGGCTTTGATGGCTCAGATGAAAATAATTAATTACAGGGAAATGATTGTAGTATTGAAAAAATACCACATTGTTCGACTGGATCAGACGCAGTAGCCAATGACTGCAAAGTCCTGACTGGTTCTATCGAGGCGGGAGCATCTAGTTAAACGTTTCCTAAGCAGGATATCAAAAATAATCTTTCCATAAAAATCGTATAAGCATAATAAAATTACAAATTAACTTGATTTTAAAACTATAACTTCACAACATCAATATCAGAGGGTCTATACCGATGCAGAAATCAGGGATCAAAAATACTCCTAGGTAAAAATATTTCGATATATATAATGTACAACATCAAAATAAATAAACGACATCACATAATGTCTCTCGATGTTTATATTATCTGCTAATAGAGAGCATACATCTAACTGCTGTAAAATGCACATATAAGACAAGACAATGATAACAGGACACGAGATTGCTATAGCCTCTCGGGTGGCCGACAGTCACCTCCACCCGATCGTCGTTTATAAAGAACATCACATCGACATTTACATTGAATTGTATACACATTTAGGTTACGTACTTGCCCTGCCAACCATCTGGACGGCTCGTACGCCCTTCCTGAACGTAGCCACTGAACCGAGAAATAATACTTTTAAACATAATGTAAAAACTAATTTATTCAACCTGTTTAGTTGTTGATTTACGGAAGAATCGCAAATTATAAAAGGTACTTATGCAGACAGAGATGCAAAGCTTAGAGATTTTCTGATGGTAGCTTTGATGACTAACAAATGTACAGATTTCTGATTACCCGAATCCAAACTCAAAACATTAAATATTTGTGAAGCGATAAAATTATATACATATCATATTCATTTTTAGTAGAGTTTAGGATTGACAGTAATCGAAATCGCATTTTAAAATTTCATGTCTATGGATTCTGGGGTGAGTCATGTATTTTTCGATGTTCTATCCTTTCTACCTAACACTGTCAATAGAGAAAGCATTTTGTAGTTAATATAGTGACTTAGCCCAGCTGCACTATTCTAGCTGCGTGTGTCGTTTAATCGTGTATTAGCATACTGGTAGCTCAGTACAGTAACGTCGTCATGAGCAATGGTTAGTTGATGCAAACAAACTAAACGTGTGTAAGGTACGGTAATATGGACTAGCTCGAATTTCCGTTCCGTACCGTCGAGACAACCACGGTACGTATTAAGACTTTGTTTCACCATCCCAGTCTGCATCATCATCATTCCGACATCTGTAAAAATCCAAACACTGACAAACACGAAGGTACGCCTAATATACTGTTCAATTGGAAATTACTTTGTTATTATTGATGGAATCAAATTTTGCACGAGTGTAATTTTTTGTTAGCTATTGCTGTGCATCAAATTTGATTCTATCAGAAGCGTGAATGATATAATGTTTAGTGACTACATTTTAGTGTCTTTTAAACCCACATTAGTCACTGTCAGTTAGCACAGACAAGCCGGAACTGTTCTATAAGTCTTTGTCCTCCAAAGCTCACTCGATGAGGTAATTTTAATCAGCACGTTTGTGATTGTCTTCACTCTTTTTTTCTGAGACATGCTTTCATGGACTTACATATACATATAAATATATCTAAGTGTTTTGGGATTTAATGACGGTGCAATTTGCTGTTTGCGTTACTCAGTTACTTCTACTATATTAAATGTAATACATGCAATGTACTTTCTGTGCCGGGCTTTGAAGTGCATCATATCAATTTCTGCTTTATATTTATCGATTCGCACCGAATTTGAGGCAATTTAGAAAAGTGACTCTTTGTAATAATGTTTAGTTCCTGATTACATGTAGGTATGACATTGTATGATGCACTAAATCCTCTCAATAACAAATCAGAACAGAGCGAGTAGTATCTCAAAAGGCATAGAAAAATGGTGAAGTGTCAGAGTGCGTCTCTTGTGGCGGTATCCATTCACGAGCGAGCGGACATACACAATGATCGCTAAATTATAGGGTGTGAACGAGCACGGGTCAAGAATGCCTTGCAGCCGATCCAGTCTGTGAGGTACGGACGCAACACCACTAAAGCAACTCAAAAATTATATAGACACGAAAAATAAATATCGGAAAACGTCAATTTGTGAGGTTAGGTGTGGTGCAAGTTACCTATGTCGGCTCCAACCTTCCGCTGGTGCGCGGTCACTAAAAGTTTAGCCGAACAATATTTCATTAATGTCTCACAAATAGAAAGAAAACAGTGTGAGGATAGCGAGTCTGTGTCGACGTGTCCTCGAGGGAGAGAAGGTTCCTACAGTGTTACACATGTGACATCAATAGATATGTACCAGAGAAACGTGTTCGTGGCCAAAATATATTACAGGACACAGCTCGTGAGGTTATAAAAAGTTATAAATATTCCAGAAAGAATGTCACAGAATCTTTCGTTAATTAGTTAAAAGGCATTTAACTGTTTGTAGAAATTTCTAAGTCAAAGAAAATATTATTAAATATAAAGATTATTCATTTCAATTTAAAATTATTTGGAAAAGTAATTCAATGATCTTACAGTTTTTGCATTTGCATTTCTTGATGAGTGTTTCATCCCTGATGTCTTCATGGCAGGCTTTACAGTAGAACCAGGCTCTGAAAAGTGGAAAAAAATAATGTGAAAGTACTCAGAAATTAAATAAGACAACTTAATTGAACATATTCCGAACGCATCTACAATATACCTTTTAACCTCGTCAGCAGACTGTGCAATAAAAAAACCTTGGGTGTTGGCATGTATCTTCACGTTTCGAGGGTTGATGGAGATCTTGCTGTCAGCCCCTTCTTCACCTTTGATCTCTATGGCTAGCAGCAGAAGCTTCAACTTTGTGAAGCATAACCTAAGGAGAAGTCGTGATGCTGTACTGGAATTACTGTTATGTGCTGGTATTGCTTGGTACTTGGCTACTCCGAAATATGAAACCATGAAATTGGAATGTTAAGTAACTGTAATTTTTTTGAAGTTAGAACGCTAATTGTCAGTTTATTATTTTACCCCCTTACTCATAAAACGTTATTTAAATAATAAGCTGATTAAGTGGTCACCTAAATAATGTCAAATTGTGTGACAATGACAGCAAGGTGACGTTATTTATTTGACCATTTATTCAGTAGATTTAGCTAAATAGCGTTTATGAGTAAGGCCGTTAGAGTTTTTTTTTTATTCGAACCATATTGTGGATGAATGTTATTACAATTTGTAGCAGAACAATGGACAACGAAATGTACAGAAAATTTATTAGACTGTGTCATGCATATTAGATACTTAATGTACATATTACATAGAATTTAATATTGAGCAAAACCATTATAGAAATAAGCAAATACGATATTTATAACATAGAGCCAGATAATGCATATACAAATAGTAACGTCATAAAAAAAAGGATTTATCATGCACAGATGTAACCGAAAATACCTAATGTATGTTTTTTAAATTTATTTAAAATTATCTATTTTTATTTTAACACCGCTATTTCAACTTGAAACGTTGTATCTTGAATTAATTATAGGAAGATAATTACTTTATGTCTGAAATAATATTCCATAGCAATAAAAACTGCAAAATGAGAATGTGTAACAAAAGATAGAGTTATTCTTGATTTGGGAGCATGTTTTTTACATGTTTTAATATCATATATTCTCAAAAAAGAAACTATCGAGATAATTTTATCTTTTGCTCAATTTCGTGAAGATACGTGAATATAAATTGAATTTAATAACATATGCTGGTGTTCATTATTTAAAATTTCATGCTTTTAGTAGTGTTCAATTGCTTGCAATAATACAATTTTGTTCAAATGTATTCAATAATCTTACTGCACTGAAGTAATTTGAAGATATACCTGTAATGATTTAAAAAAAAGTACCTGCTCAACAAACGAAATATCTATACGATATAAACAGTAACGTAAACGTTCCAGAAAAAATAATTAAACTCTACTTATACTTTTCAAATAAATACATACCACTATTATTCGATTACCTATTCAACATGCACATACTTTTCTGAAATTCAGAATACCTTTTTTTCTTTTCAAAAATTAAACTTGATGTATTCTAGGATAACCTACAAGTACTGGTTAATAGTGCACACTCAACTAGCAATGGTAGCAACTTGGCACACAACTGTCTACGGTGCGGGGGGATGCAGGCGGGCCCAAGGATCAGGGAGGGGTCTTACTCGCTCGCTTGAGGGAAGCTCATTCCCGTGAAGGAAGTCGACAGGGTTTCGGTGTACATCTCGCAGCCAGTACCCTGCAGATAATCGTTCTGCCAAGCTTGTGTGTCGGGGGACTGCAATCAACCAATAGGAGACGCTAAAGCTCGTGCTATGTTAGTCATAGCCACCGACGACTCCTGATGGAGGCCGTAATCAAACTCCCCGCTCAAATTCTCTTCAATCTATGTAGGTATTAGTTGACGATGTCCCTATATTAGGTCTACAATCCAGTGTATCTATAAAGTTATTCAGTGCAGTACCTATAAAATGTTCGAAAAAGAAAACATTGAGGTTTAAGTCACAGGTTGTAAGCTTGCAAACAAGAGTAATGTACAAAACACTAAATGAGAGAAAGCTTTGCGTTTTTTTGTTAGTGACGACCGTCCCGTATCCCGGCGCTATGGTATGCTCAAACACTTGTACAGGAAAGTTCTGTGTGTAACTTCGTCATATGTCACAGAATAGCAAGCCTCTCGTTCGCTGCTCACTTACTCTGCGGCGTGTTTGAACGTCATCCCGATAAAGGTGGAACTAAGCGTCTCCGTGTACATCTCCATTCCGGTACCGCGCATGTAGTCATTAGTCCAAATAGCCATCTCTTGGGACTGTGGAAATTCCGCATATGTAACGTTAGAATTGTGAGTACGATCAAAGACTTTGAGGTTTACCAGCTATTTTTGACGTCTCCGAAAGTACTTAGGAGATAGATCTATTAAGGAGGCTCAATAAAAATAACTATACGATAGTATTAAAAGGCTGACCGTCTTAAAACTCCTCATGGCGAAGAGATTGGCCATCATTGTGGAAAAACCAGGTGCGAGACAACTCTGTGCAATGAAGCCAAGCTTCAATTCTGCTAAGCAAATCACGTCGTCCCCTTGCTTCCAGTCCCACGATGGAATGTTTAGAAGGTACGCCTGGAAGAGTGTACAGGTGAGAAAGAAAACATAGATACATCATTGTACTTAAAATTTTCGTCCATTAAAATTAAAGAGATGTCCATTAAAATTAAAGAATTAAAGGGTATTAACACATATGTTTTTCATACCTTATTGTGGTACTGCATCAATTGAATAATAACCCTGATGTCATCTGAGTAATTTTTAATAGAAATGACCCTCATGATATTGGCGGCATCCTCCGCGTCAGGGTCCTGGCAGTATTTATTGGCTAGCACCAGGCAGGCATCAGCTTCGTGTACCTAGATGTTATTATGATGTTAACGAAACTGTTTACAGTCCATTTGTTTGAAAGCATTTGCAGATAGGCAAACAGAAGAGAGCAAGCTCAATTTTTTTTTTCTGATGGCATTATTTGTTGATATAGACATTTATTTTTGCAACAGCAACGTTAGAATATACTGAATAAACTTACCGATGTAGTGAATAGTTAGAAATTTGATTGTACATTAATGGGCAGAAGTTAATTTTAAATCAAGGATACTTAATTATACACTTATATATAAGATCTAAGAAAACTTTATAAAACTAATCTAATACTAAAGAAACAAGCATGAGACAAGGCTTTGCAAAATAAGCGTTAAAATTATTCACAACTTAAAATGAACACTACTACTTGAATAGTTCTCATACCTCACTCTAGGCATAATAAGAAATATTGATTTAAATGACTTAATTGAATTATAATAATTAGTAGTGTTCATTTAGGCAAAAGCAGGTGGGTATAAGGTACTAAAGAAAAAGTTGAGCATGCAGACGATTTCTGCAGTCATGCCAATAACGAAGCCATGCATCGACACTCACCGCAAACAAAATCGACAATCGACAACTGTACTTGAAACTACTAAATATTCAATTTTGAAACGGAAATCCTTTCTTCGGCAGCCATTAATGCCAATAATACCACAGGTAGGTAGGTAGGTACAGTAACATCGATATCGATCGTTTTTAGTATCAATGGACGGGCCAGCATCGCATACAACACCCATTATTGGTACAGTTAGACACGTGGCCGGCGTGGTCGCGGCGAAGGGGCCGGGGCCAGTCGACAGACCTGGCCCGGCGCCGCAGTCCACGCGAGCCCCGGGCCAGGGCGAACATTTATTAGCGACAGGCACGCACAGACAGCGCTCAAGTCATGACAGAAGGGTTACTGTACACGGCATCGTACTTCTTCAACGAGAGGTTAGTCAACGAGCATCGCTCTACTTCTATAGAAATCTGTACAGCTTCAAACCGACACCACGCCCAAAATATCACATCTTCTTGAGTGCAGTGCTACTTACTTTCACCCTCTGTAGGTCGATTGGATTCATAATGGTGCCTTGAAAGAATTCCACAGTGGTAAAGTGTCTCTTGAACAGGCCCTCGAGCTCCAGGTCGGGCGGTTTCCTGTCATCAACGGTTCGTTAACACTACTGACCAGACCAAGTACAGGATAGTCCGCCGCCTGTTGCAGGCCGTATCATGCAACTCTAGTTACCAAAATCGCACGCAGTCGTGGAGTGAAGCGGAGGCGCCTAGCCGCGACGGTACGAGGCGCCACCGACCCACCGTGAAAAGCAATGATTGCATCAAAATAACCATAAGATAAAGTTACCAAAGTGATTTAAAACCTACTGTGACTATGGTACAGCATCTTTATAGAAGAAAAAGATCTGTTGTTATGCACATAAATAAATAAAAAAAATCACGTAGACGCGTATCAATGATAAGTACGGCCGTGCGATCTAATGCCTGCGCTATTTGTTCTTACGCTAACCTTGACTCGCTCAAGGTCGACGGCATTCATCATTGTACCCTGAAAAAACTCGACGGTGGTGTAGTGACGCTTCAGTAAACCCTCCAGCTCAAGGTCGGGCTCTTTTCTGAAAGCGTCGTTGGATCATACATGATACACCGCTTCCAGGACATTTTGATGGCATGTTAGCTCAGGCTAGCATGCATCCACTTCAACATCATTAAAATACAGCATGAGATTATCCACTGGTGAACATAGCCTCCCCCGTAAAAAAAAGTCACGACACGACATAGGTAGTACAATTGTAGGATATAATCAACTTGAACCGAACGACATAAATCTTGTTCAGTAGATCCGTCAACATTGTTTTGATGACGATATAATTTGGGAGATTTATTTATGATCTTTTTAAATTCTATATCTATTTTATTTAAGTTGGATTTATTTAAAACGAGTATATTAAATTAATAATAAACACACTGACCTGTGTAAAAAAACAACCTCAACATCCACATCCTCACGGTCCTCATGTAGGAAGTCTTTTAAAAAATGGCTCACTGATTCGTATGTTATATGCCCACATACTACTATATGCCTGAAATTTTACAAATATATTATAATATCGTCCTTTATAATCACATTGCCAATAAGTGCATCTACGTTATATTTTGCAAGTTGAAAAAGAAGCTTTACAAGCGAATTTATCGAAAATCTCAAAGCCTTTATATCGTTTCAAAATATACATCGATACCTTAATTTGCAAACCTAATAACTCCACTTTTTCACGAAAATTACATTTTGATACTGGGAGAAACTAGATTTTTTGCTCTATTTTTTGAGATACTAATAACTCCATGATTCCCAACTGTACTGGTGTAAAACGCCATTTGAAAATCAAACAACTCCACGTGAAACGAAATGCATCGATTTTGACAAAATAATCGAATATCTCCCGCGCAGTCGGCCATTTTGTATGGCGTCACAGGAGAGCGTACGAATGATCCCGAAGATTTATTTTCATAAAAAATGGTATAAGTGTGTTTTATCACCGTTTGAAGCTTAAAAACAGTAGAAGATATATTAAGGTAAGTGTATTTGTGATTAAACAGCCTTGTACCATTATTTTGACATTTTTTGGAAAATTTGCACGGGGATTGGAGTTATTAATAGATTTGACTTATGGTTATTTTAGTGTGATGCTTGGAGTTGATTTGTTTTTCGCAAGGTTTTTGTGATACTGTGGGCCTATTGTGACACTTTGGAATGATGTTTCCTATCCTAATGCTTTTTTGTTTTGTTTGCTTTATGTTTTTTTTCTCTTTGGTGCAGGAATATGTCCAAAGCACGAGCTAAGAGAATGTTGCTTTCTGTGCAAACAATGCATGCCAACAATATTGCTAATAACGACATTACTAACCCTGATAATTCATTGTTACAAGCTAATCAATTCCCAAAGTTCTATGAAGATACTTCCGTTGCTACTAATTCTGATATTGCCCTTGATGCCTTTGATACTCACATTCCTTCAACTAACCTAACACAGCCTACTGCACCGGAGAATGAACCTGAGACGGAAACCATTGTGAGTTACCACCAGAAAGAATGTCAACTCTCCAAAGTTACAGCAAGCACCGATGATGTGTCTCAAGTTCACAATTTCTTATTATTTGATGACGATATTAATGTCCCTAACAATGTTCAAATTGACTTTATTGGTCAATATGTACCCCCACCGGACGATATCAACTCATATGTAATTACCCAAGGAACTGACATTGCCATAAACCCTATAGTTGAAGAACACACTACCACATCATCCTTGCTGAATGACAAAATAAACATTCCCCCTAGAGTGTTTGATGTTCCAACCGCTTCATGCACGCTGAACATCAACATTAACCCTACCCCTGTGGTGTAGAGGAAGCTATCACTTCATCATCGCTCAACAATGTGGTCAGATTAGTTGAATATAGTGAAAGTTCAGAATCCAAAGACGATAAACCACTTGTTAAGAGAAGAAAACGTTGTGAAGTAGATAAAAAGGATTGGAATATTGAAAAAAACAGACTTAACAGAGAAAAGCGAATTGAACATTATGGAAAAAGAAAAGTAGAAGGAAAATGGTTACAAGATGTGCCTAAATCAAAAAAGGAAATGAAACCACGATGCAAATGTCAAGAGGATAAAAATGGAGTATTTAACGCCTATTACTATGCGTTGCCACACGAAAATTAATTATTTTCATTTATAAAACACAATTTGTTTGTACGATTGTACTCTGCTTAAAGTTTAAGATAAAAACAAACAACTCCACTTTTAGTTTCAATTAATGCTTAAACCAAATCTAACAACTCCTTTTTTTCTTTATAAAACCCAATGGTTATAAAAAAAAAAAGATTTTTAAGTGTTTTTAGATAAATAAAAAGCTTAATTTCCAACGGGATTTTTGGTTTTCTTTATTGCATTAAATAAAATTTATTATGACGTTTTAAGTCTCTCCTGTAAAATTTGCTCCAGAGGAGTTAGTAGGTTTGCAAATTAGGGTATCGACATTGAGTCTGTTTACGAAAATTTCATTGAATTGTATTGTAGCATCAAGAATTTATGAAATTATATTGGCTTAAAAAATTAACAAAAAGCAAATGTTTAATGCTCTCGTATTTATAGAAAATAGGAAAGATAGATACAGCAATTTGAAGTTTTATTTAACACCTGGGACCAACATCACTGATAGTTAGGCAAGTAAAAAATAATATAATTGAAAATAACGGTCACAACAGGGTTAAACAAAACAATAAGTGGATAGAAGCGTGAAAGTCTACTGAAATTAAATCGACAACGTCTTTATTTTGGGGCACAATAAATATTAATGTTAAGAAATCAGCATTATCTAAATGTTTGTAGAAAAGACAAGATGTATCTAATTTTATTAAGAATAAAATAAAGACGTCGTTTAATATAACCTCCATAATTTACAATCATTATGTTCATTGATTTGTGTCCTTTTAGTAACGTAATATGATTGGCTTCAGTGAAAAAAATAATATTAAGGTAAAAAGTGCCATTGATTCCAAATCTACAAATCAATGAACCATTTCATCTAGAAAGCTCAGTTTCGTTCAGGATTTGTGTGACTATCTACTACGCTAGAAACAGGAAAATAATGTCAGTATTACAACGGAGGGGGCTATCTGGGTGTGATACTTGCAAGGGTCATGTGGTTTGGGAGTCAAAAGGACGGTAACAATCAGAAAAATAAACAGCATTCATTCGAACGACTATAAATTCAGTGTGAATGTGTGAATGTCTGTTGAATATCTAGACACAGTAATTTGCCAGTACATACTCCACACAAAATCTACACATTTATCACAATTAAAGCATGGGCACGCACGTTATGTTTGGACAAATTTGGCACATGCTGTACCGGTACAATTGAGACGCGGTACAACGGACACGCGATTACGGTACGCTTAGGGATTGTCAGATTGTTTTAATGTATATGGACATTAATTAAGATTGTGCTAGCCCTTCAGATTTTACCAACAATGCTTTTAATAGTATATTTTTTGGATAAATTCAAACGATTTTTTATAGATTGACTGAATTTTAGGGTCGGCCTTTTAAGGAATTGTTGGTAAAATATTGTTACTGTGTTTAGATCTTGCAATATTAATTTAGTTTGTATCATGTTATATTAAAATTAATTACAGAAGCTTGCATCTCAGTACAGTTTTTCGTTAACCACAAATTTGAAACATGATTTGAATGACATCGACAGTTATGTATTTGAGTCATGGCCTTTCGGGTTGTTTAAATTCTTTGTAAGTTCAAATAAAGAGG
>OX596253.1:14401757-14759707 GCA_951394255.1 Polyploca ridens
GGTAAAATACTAACAACCTTGCAGGACTGTTTTACTAACATAAACTACAACTTTTGTTTTATGAATTTTCACAAGACATCAAAACGAACAGAATTTGTTCGTTGCTCGCGATGTCAAGTGTGGACATCACAACGAGCCTGCAACGAGTGCGATGTGAATCCCTGCAGTGTTGCCAACTGCTAGCTTTAGCCAGTAGCTATAGACATCTTGCAAAAAGTAGCTAGATTGCCAGATTTTGTTACCCAAAAAAGGTGCTAGAAGTAACTAAATGTTACTTTGTAGGTAAATAAAAAATAATGTTTTATTCAATCAAACACGAGATTATTAAAAATCAGTAAATTACGTACGTTTTTTTTCACAGGTTTAGTCCCATTTTCACAATAATATGTGTTAAAATAGCGAGCATTAGTTTTAAATTGATAAAACAACATAAGGCAGAAGTTGCAACACACAGGTAGCAAAGACTACTATAGGAGTAATTAGGGATTGCAAAATCCGGATTTTTTTCAAATCCGGATTCCAAGTTTATCATCACATATAAATCCGGATTATCCGGATTTTTCGAATTTCGGTATTTATTTTAGCAATCTTTCGTAATTTTAAATTGTACGCGTAGTTTTATGCTAAACTATTAGTAGTTTGAAGATGGGTGTACTATTTTATTGTTTTTCCATTGTTTTATATAAAAAATAAATAATATTGGAAACATTCAAATAAAAAAATATGTACTTGCATTTGGCCACTGAGCCGTCATTAAGGATAATGACGAAACCTAAGTTGGAGCACGCTTACCCAGATGAAACCTATTCACCATGGCCTTGAAAGTGCCTAGATTGTAAGAGTCAGGTAACACAGACGCCGGCCGGAAGCAAGTTCCACTCCCTTGCTGTCCGCATGACAGGTATGTCAATAACGTATGGGTGAAATTTTTCCCGGCTTCTTGTGGTTCTGAGTAAAAATGGGGATGGTGGTTGGAATAAGGTTGAACAATTCCTGCACACACTCTCCAAATATATCCTGTAGAAAACCGATAAGGCAAGCAACCTTTCTTCGATCGTCGAGGCTCGTGAGTTACGTCCTAATTAAAGTCTCATCTCCGATGAGTGAGATGAGATGATCTCTTGGTGGCATTAAAAGTGACCAGATTGGCATTGCCCCAATCGGAGACTGTCTGTAAGGTCACGTTCAAACGCTCTACCATGGCCTCTCGCAACATTTCGATCTAGTCACGGGTGGCTCGCGCGCTGGAAATATAGACAACGATGCTATCTTCTGCGTAGCCAAAAATACCAGGCTTCACCAGATCGTTAATATGCAGCAGAAATAAGGTTGCAGAGAGAACTGAACCCTGAAGCATTGATTACCAAAAGGTCCGAAGAACACCCGTCTATGACACCATGAATAAACCGTTCGCTCAGAAAATTGGAAACTCAAGCGTACATACCACCAGAGACTCAAGCATCATGGAATCTTACTTAGAAGGCTGGTGTGCCAGACCCTAAATAAAAAAAAAAACTGAGATCAGCCGATGTACAAAATGCTTTCAGTGGAAACCCATCTAGAACTATAATTCTTGATATTACGTTGTGCAGAGTTGTTACTCGCGCCGCGCGCGCGGCGCCTCCATCTAAGACTCACTGGTCGACTTAGCTACTAGCTAGATGGATGAGCGGGAGCAACTCGCAGCGTGTGACCCGAGCAGTTTATAGATTTTACTATAGACCTTATAGGCACCGTGCACAGACACGGCAACGCAATCGCACGAACTAAAGCGCAGGAGTTTTAAATATTATGCGGATTTGTGCGTCAGAGTAATACTGACCTACATCTACTGGACATTCAATGATAAGAATTGTATCATCATTGTACCACCATTATAACTATCAACTATTGTCAATTATGATTTAAGGATAAACATCAACAAATCTAAAAGATCTTTTAGATTATTTTTTTAACCTTCGTAGAACAATATGGCTATCCATATTGTTCTACGAAGGTTAAAAAAATAATCTATATAAATGAACTTCTACTGACGCTAATCACTGAAACATCTATATGTTTCAGTGATTAGCGTCAGTAGAAGTTCATTTGGCACATTGTGTTATGAATGTTTTTTGTATAATATGAGCCATATTTGAACATTTCTCACGGTTTCTCTAAAAACCGTAAAACTCACTATTTTGAGAAATGTACAAAAATAGTTAATCTTAAACAAAAAGTATAAATTCTACAATATGCTAAATGAACTACTGGTCGCGAATCACTGAAATATCTATATCCATATCATAGATGAAGATCCATATTGATCTAAGAAGGTAAAAAAAAAAAACTCGAAAAAATTCAAATTTCCCGCCTCGTAACTGGGGCTAACCTTAAATTCGAAAAAACCGGATTTGATTCTGAATATTCGGATTTATAAATAGGCCCAAAAATCCGAATTTTTCAGTCATTTTCGAATTTCGAAGTATCCGGATTGCAATCCCTAGGAGTAATATACGGTTTGAATGAAGAAATTGGAAACTGGGAATTCTCGGCCATTGATCTATACCCACACCCATACTCATAGCGTCGCGTTTAGTTATTTTCTTACGAGACTTAGTGCCCTATTACGAACTTTCGAAAATAGTGAAAAGTAGCTAGAAAAAGTAGCTAAATAAATTTAGCTATAAGTTTCAGAAAATTATAGCTGCCTAACACCAAAAAATAGCTAGATCTAGCTATAAAGTAGCCAAGCTGGCAGCGCTGAATCCCTGTTTTCGTGAAAAAACTGTCAATCGGGCGGAGCGCAGTCGAGCGCGAGACGAACGCTCGTTTGAGCCTCGCAAGTCCGTCCACGCTACGCGAACAACGAACGAATCCTATTCGTTCGTGGCTCGGCTTGTGCTTGGTTCGCGTACCATGAGCGCACCATGCCATGTCACGCACTACGCGTAGAGTTCGTAACATTTAGAGCGTTGAATTAAAATATTTTTATTTTTGTATGAAAGTCTGATAAATTAAAACAATAATTAAATTAAAAAAACAATAGTTGTTGCTTATGATATTAGTAATATAGTTCTGAGTAGTTGTTGGTGTTATTCCAATAACCCTGTACCTACCTATATTGTTAAAATGCTACCTAATTTCTCTTTAATATGTTATTATAATGTATTGGTTTTCTGACATACCTATACTAAAAAAGCATAACCACCCTTCTTAATAATTTAAGGCGGATAACCTATCAATGGCTCTTCTGAACTTTGACTGGCCGAGTCTGGAGTTGAAAGACAAGAAGAGCTACTATATAATAGCATGTTACATGAGCAAGGAGTTCGGCATCAAACCGGCAGTCGGGGAATACCTGTCATTTGTTACTATGAGTAATGTATGTTATTTTGGCAATGATAAGTACATTGAAAATTAGGACGACCTGCATGATTTGATACTATTACAATTTGACATTTTTATACGAATAAGTCGGTAAACAAGCATATGGCCCGCCTGATGGTAAGCGGTTACCATCGACACTGGAAGCTTGCAACACACAAAGCATCGCTCACGCGTTACCGACACTTTCCCCCCTCCCCAATGAGCTCTGGCGACTTTACTCACGCGCAGGAACACAACATAAAGTTATTTGGCTGCGGTATTCTGTAAGGTGGAGGTAATTCCCCATTCTCTTTGAGCGAATAAATGAGAGCACAAATCTGAGTATAGCAAATTAACATTCTGAGAAAGTTATAGTTGAAACATACAATTAAAATCTCCATGGAGGTATTTTGTGATGATAATCACTTTTTTATTGTTTTCAGATTCTCAAAGCGAGCTACCAAGTCTTTGCAGTGTTGAAAACAATGGAAGACTAACTTAATTAATTTACGTTACAAATAGCCTAGACTTGTTTATTGCTCACAGCTTTGTTACTTTTTAATGTAATTTTCTAAGAGACCGTTCGCTTTGGTTATAAAATTATGTACTCACTGATTATTTTCACATGAATAATTTTGTGTTATTCTTTAGCACTTTAAGATTTTTGCTTAATTAAAACTGCTATTAAAATATATTATTATTATCAATCATCTATGAGGTTTTCATACCGAAAATACGGACACGGCGTTTTGCGTACCTACTCATTTATAATGCGGACAGCAAGGGAGTGGAACTTGCTTCCGGCGTCTGTTTCCCGACTCTTACAATTGAGGGACTTTCAAGGCCAGATTAAATAGGTTTTTTCTGGGTAAGCGTGTTCCATCGTAGGCTTCATCAGCGTCCCTTATGGGCGGGTCAGTGGCCAAACGCAATGGTCTTGCGACTTGCGAATTAAAAAAAAGTTTGGACTGGACATTCCATTGAATAACACCTTCATATGGATTTACAATAAAAATCGAAGAATAAATTAATTTCATTATATTTCGAACAGCTATAAATACTTCACACACGGCCATCTGATTTTAAACCACGTCCCAAACTATAGGAAACATTTCTATGGAAACCAGATAGCAGCAGCTATCGAGGGTCCTAGATAGAGCGTCGCCATACCATATACGAATATTATAATACAGGCCAACATTTGTAGGCTGGTGACAGGTGACGTGACAGATATGTTTTACGCTCACTCTGCGTCATGCTGCTTGCCACAGTGACGTTCATAATTGGAGAAAAAATATTAAACATTATTGCATTTTTATTTGATTTAACCCCAACAGTTGGGGACTATTTTTTAGACGCGTGGACCGCTATCATACTTTATGATCGAGCATGGTTGAAATTTTGTAAGAAAAATTTAAAAAAAAATTGAGAATTCACTATAATTGGTATACACCCAAAGATTTTCATATAGGCATCGTGGGGACGTTTTAAATTCTTTGTATACACCATAGTAAAAGTTGTTCAGCATGACTAACCCAACATAGGTTTCGAAAATATGCCATCTCGAAATCTCCACCCGGTATAGTATGTATTTATTAAACACAGAGTATAACAATTCATTATTTCACAAAGCTGATAAGCAGGCAAACGGTCCACAATAGTGGCCAAAGGACATAACCAAGATTGTTGCCAATGCATTGCCAAACTTTTACAAAACCTTGGGGCAACTGGTTGCCAAGTGTAATTGGCAGAGCACCCCGGTTTGTCTGCAGGTCATTTTGAGGGTCATCACCATGCAAAATCTTTATTTATTTATCTATGTATAAATGAATCCCTATTTCCCTTAGTCACGCCATAACTTGGGAACGACTTTACCGATTTCAACCATCTTTTTAACCGACTTCAAAAAAAGGAGGAGGTTCTCAATTCGAATGTATTTTTTTTTGTTTTTTTTTTTATGTTTCTTACCTCATAGCTCCGTCGTTTAGAAAATTCTTTTTTTATTTGATAGGGTACACTTCCCGTTTGGTCCCATTGTCATCAGATCAGGATTTGATTACTTTTTAGTGTACGATGAAGTCGGTTTTGTAAAACAGTCCAATTATTTTAAATGTTTTCTAATACTTTGTAGAAGGTCGTAGTATGTAGTTTATATGAAAAAAAAATATTGAGAAAGCTGCGAAGCAAAGGTAGGGTAGGACACCACGCAAATGAAGTCGCGTCGGGCAGCTAGTTTTCTATAAATAGATGATAAACACGGTATAAAGTTAGTAATAAATGATAGTTAAGTACTTCTCTCCATCATACATAACAAACCGCTTTAGACAACCATCAGATAACACTTTCACGCACCAATTGAAAAGAAAAAGATGTTTATTACGCAAATCGGACATTGAAATAGGTAGGGCCATATCTCTGGGTAGAATCTGGGCCAAATTTCACCCGCTCTTTACAAATTTTATCCCCATTTCAGGACAGATCCTCCGATAGTGCCGGGCCCTTTGAATTAATGAAATATAGAATTGTGTTGACATTTCTGAAAGTTAAGTGGGTACGTGATACGTCGGCATGGTTCATTCATACGTTGTGTTAACTTTGTGAAAAGGTGCGGGTCGCTTTCTATAGCGACCCTACTTATTATAACTTAGTTTCCTTTGTAATTTTTTTATGCGAATATTTTTTGACTATTCGTTACGTGATTTTTTTTCAAAAGCTATGGAAGTATATTTGATAAAGAACACTTTTGGAAACATTTTGTGATTTGTTGTACATCTGTAGGTACCTAATATTTTTTATGCTGGAATCATATCAATCACATACTTATTAGTTTAATTAGTTCTGTACGGCATTCAGAATCGAAATGGCGTTCAAGTGCTGTTCAGTAGGTGTTTGGCGAAGAATTTTCAACTGACAGTTCTAGAGTAGGCCTCACATATTTAGTCATTTTTGATATAAATATCCTGTTAGTCATATAATTTGCGTAATAAAGCCATACTAAAACTAAGCGTATTTCTAAAGAAAAACATTAGATACATTTTGTTAACACAAATATGTTTATTTTTCAAGTGTTTTTGTTGGTATTTCGCATGTTGGTGGTCGCAACGCAAAGTCATAATTCATAATATGATTTTACGTTGAGACCGACTTTACCAAAAATATTAAAAGTTGATTTTGCATATATCGAGAAAGCTAGATTAATATAACATATTGAAATTGTTTTTATTTTGGCATATGAGCATAGAACCCTTATTTAATAAATCATAAATAAAATTAATGCAACTCCACACATTTTGTGAAAAAAAATATATAATTCGGGTCATATATGACCTACGTCATTGTCCACGTAATTATATTGACGTCATTGGCGGTTATATTGGAGTTAATGTTATTAATTAATAATGTGGTAACAGTCAATATGAATACATTCACAATATTATTATTTATTTTATTTTCAAGTCTGGTGGAGTGTAAAAATGGAATTTGTACTAAGAAAATTACGTGAGTTTTATTGTTCTTATGTTATTCTATGGTGTTTAAAAAGTATATGTTTAAATTTCTTGCTATTTATGAATGAACTATCAGTGGTATAAAAATTTACAGTTTTTGTAGTCTACTAATTAAGTAGAGTCGAAAACCAATAAGAATTTAATAGATAACGCACAATCGATCAATGGCAATCGAGTTATTTAAATATACTTTTCAATATACTCGCTCGTAAAGTGACATTTATTGCACCGTTTTTAGTATCGTAATGCAGCTTATTACGCACTAGTGCTTTTTACTTTACATTACCGCACAGTTTTATGATAGATATAATCCCAATCATGATAAGTTGGTACCTCACTGCAAGTGATATTATGTGTAGACCAAGCATTCTTAATTTAAACGGGTAAAATAGTTTGACAGATACTGGCTGTCAAACTTGCGCACCATATTTGTTAACGTTCTCATTGTGTGGTTGACAATTATCAAAAAATCTACTTAAAAAAATACAAGCCTATTTTTTCCTCGCAAGTGTGTTGAAAAACGTCGTATGTTACGCGTGTGCATTAATCATTACATTCTCGGCTCACTTATCGCGTTCGCCTGCGACTCACGCGCTTAATAGGTACCTACCTACTACCTGGAGTGTTAATAACCAACTTTGCAGACATGTATCATAATGTACTTTTATGATTTATTTAGATTATAAGCCTTTGGCGCTTAGTTCATATATGTCGCTGCCCGCAGAGAACTGCCATTTTTTTTAGCTTTATGCCCGCTCTTATGGTCACGCCTTTCCGCAACGAGTAGGAGGAACACATAAAAATAAACAGTATAGGACCTTAATTAGTAAATAGCATATACTGCCGCCGGCGTCTTCAGCTTAAGTGTATTCTGAACCGTTAGTACAGTGGAGTCTATAAGTGTCTTATTTGGGACATTAGGGCATAAACTAAATAATAGGCTAGATTACTGAAAAATTCTAATTAGTCCGTCAGTTAAATTATCGAAAAATATTAGACACGTATTTTTTCTTTTCTCAATTATACATAAAATACGAAGATACCGAGTGTTGAAGTTCCGCGAGACGTCAGTTATGGTACAGTTTTTAACCGACGAAAAAACGGAGGAGGTTTTTTTTTTTTTATGTATGATCACGCATAACTTTTTACAGAGTAGTCCGATTTTGATAATTCTTTTTTTATTGGATAGAGTATACCTCGAAGTTGGTCATATATAAATTTGGTGGTTTATTGTTCACTTACAGATTTTAATGCTGAGTTGTGTTTTACATCAAAAGATATCAAAAATTAAGTATGTAGTAATTAGTAGATTATACACAAAAATATATAGACACAAAAAATGATATATGATAAATAAACAAATATTACAAAAACAATACATACCTACGTAGGTTATTGGTTTATCCCCGACTGCAAAACCTTATAAAATTCAAGTTATATTCAAAAGAATTTTTTGCTTTTCAGTTTTTTCGTTGGTTTAATTTTTTTGTTAAAAAGTTTTTATTACTCTAAAGTGACGTCGCGAGCCCGCACTCCCGAACTTTGACGCGTTAAAGCAAAAAATACGTGTCCAATATTTTTTGATAATCTAACTGACGGACTAATTAGAACTTTTTCCCAGGAATCATCCCTATTTTTATATTAAAAAAATGTAATTTTCAGGAGTCCCAACACCAAACAGTTGCCAGAGACACGGTTGCGTACGGTAAGTTATCACAGGCACAGTAACTATAGTTAACACTGAATGATAGTAAGAATAGCAGGGAGCCAGTTAACTGTCCATCGGTAGCAAGTGAGATAGTTACATGTCAAACTGAACAGTCAGCAGATGACACTATGCAATCCCCAAAGACGTATTTTAAATGCTAATCCGAACTAGGTATGTTTTATATCTATGCTAGGTGACCCCCATTTAGTCATCTGTGCCCGTGTTCCCGGAATAAAAGAAGCTTCGACGATCATTGTTTACCATTGCCACATTTCTGTTATCCAAAAGTAAAGTCGCTTGTATTATATTATTATCTTTTTAGGGTTTCTTAAGAGAAAAAACGGGACCTTCAAAGGATCACTCTGGCACAGTTTTAATACTGTGCCTCTGGTGTCGTTCTGTCCAGAGATTTTTCTCGAAGACTTATAAGCAACGTAAAAACTTGATATTTGATAATAGATCTTAATGTCGTGCATATACAGGCCACTAAGGGTAATATACACATTTTTTAAGACATTTAATGTCACTTTTATTTTCTTCAAATTTCTGCTCATGTTTCAACGTTTTTCTCTAAGACCTGTAGTTTTGTACTTACCCATACTGGCTAGAAAAAAACAGTCTGTATATCGCTCAGAATAAATTTATATAAATAATAACTCATGGAATCAGGGGTTTTAACCTCCGAGGCACATTATTGTCGAGGATACAGGATGGACAATATTAACAGGACATGGTGGACAAGTAGCATTAAAAATTTAAGATAACACTCAAAAACATTCTTTTGTTTAACTACCACTTTCAATCTTTTTTATAAAGCGTATGACGTGCTGCTAGCCTCCAACCCATTATTTAATAGTTTTAGTACGGACGGAACCCTAATTGTACAGTCTGACTCGCTCTTAACCGGTGATTTGATTTCTATTATCAATTCTCTTGTATATATTATGTATACGATAAAAATGTATCATTCGTTCATTGTTTATGTTTTAGGTCCCAATTAACAACGTGATTCAGGTTTGTTGCTCTGGCTACCAAGAGGATAAGCTAAGGAGCAAACCTAACAGGTTTGTAATTAATGTAAGTAAAATTGATTTTGTTTATATTAAATTCAATGAATAAGTTAAATTCACTTATTGTTTTCAGCCTTGTCTGCGTACCTGTTTGTACACCGACATGTAAAAATGGTTTTTGTAAAAGTCCGGGACAATGTGAATGTAATAAAGGATTTAGTCGGAATCCAACTCAGAAAAACCAATGTTTACCGGTATGCAGCAATAAATGTGCTCATGGAACTTGCATTTTACCAGAAACTTGCAAATGTGACACTGGTTATACATTAATTAAGGGTGCTTGTCAACCAGTTTGTAAAGGATGTGTCAAAGGGAAATGTGTTGCTCCAAATACTTGTGAATGTCGTGATGGGTACAAAAAATCTGCAAAAAATATCCGTGAGCCTTTTTGCTCAAAAGGTTGCCCTAATGGAAAATGTGTTAGTCCAGAGACCTGCAATTGTAATACAGGATACATAAATGTTGGTGGAAAAGACAAAACTTGCGAGCCAGTCTGCACAAAACCGTGCCACAATGGAATATGTGTAGCTCCAAATACTTGTGAATGTCGTGATGGGTACAAAAAATCTGCAAAATTTATCTGTGAGCCTTTTTGCTCAAAAGGTTGCCCTAATGGAAAATGTGTTAGTCCAGAGACCTGCAATTGCAATACAGGATACATAAATGTTGGTGGAAAAGACAAAACTTGCGAGCCAGTCTGCACAAAACCGTGCCACAATGCAATATGTGTAGCTCCAAATACTTGTGAATGTCTCCACGGGTACAAAAAATCTACACAAAATATCTGTGAGCCTTTTTGCTCAAAAGGTTGCCCTAATGGAAAATGTGTTAGTCCAGAGACCTGCAATTGTAATACAGGATACATAAATGTTGGTGGAAAAGACAAAATTTGCGAGCCAGTCTGCACAAAACCGTGCCAGAATGGAATATGTGTAGCTCCAAATACTTGTGAATGTCGTGATGGGTACAAAAAATCTGCAAAATTTATCTGTGAGCCTTTTTGCTCAAAAGGTTGCCCTAATGGAAAATGTGTTAGTCCAGAGACCTGCAATTGCAATACAGGATACATAAATGTTGGTGGAAAAGACAAAACTTGCGAGCCAGTCTGCACAAAACCGTGCCAGAATGGAATATGTGTAGCTCCAAATACTTGTGAATGTCTCCACGGGTACAAAAAATCTGCAAAAAATATCTGTGAGCCTTATTGCTCAAAAGGTTGCCCTAATGGAAAATGTGTTAGTCCAGAGACCTGCAATTGCAATACAGGATACATAAATGTTGGTGGAAAAGACAAAACTTGCGGGCCAGTCTGCACAAAATCGTGCCACAAAGGAACATGTGTAGCCCCAGAGATTTGCGAATGTCTACCTGGTTATAAGTCAAATGCTTTCACAGGAAGTTGTGAAGCAATTTGTATTAGCTGTGCATGTTTATGCGTTGCTCCAAACCAATGTATTTGTAATGGTACAAGAACTTCAGATTATTCTGTAAAAAAATATGATGGTTCTGATAGCGAAACTACTTTCTATAGTAAACTTGTCAAAGTGAAGAACTGGTAAGATCTTTTTAATTTCATTTGTGATTGCATTTTTATGACATGTTAATAGTAAACACATAAGGGCAATTAATGGTGCTGATTCTGTTGTTTACATCTAAACTAATTTAGTCTCACTATGTCTCTCTCTAACAAAGAACATAAGAAAAGGATGTAAGAAATTTAGTCCTGTCAAATTAGTTCAATGCTTGTTTTCAATATAAATTTTGTCACTATCTATCGCGGTTTCATCTAAATACCGGCAAATTAAGACGGCAAAGACTAATTTGACAGCTTTAAAATGTTCTATCCTTCTTCAATATTTTTTGTAAGAATGAGATGTAATGTGACTAAAATTAGTTTAGTGCGATTTACAGTAACCGTAGCGAAATCCTAAGTCTATGGATTTAGTATCGGCATCATTATCTGTTTGTTTAGTGAAATAATTCCGAATAAAGATGTTTATAAAAATATTTTTAAATTCTCTAAAATATTAATTGTGAGTCTGTCACTTATTTCTTCTATCCTGAAGGTTCAGGTTTGGCAATTATGAGTTAGGAAACGATTTTAGTCCTTATAATAATTACTTTTAATTTCAGGATTGCTATACATTGGATGACTATTGTAACAGCTGCAGCATTTTTGGTAATAGTAATAATCATCGGTATTCTTATCGCTAAAAGAGAGTCATTGAAGACATACTGTGCGTGTTGTTGCTGCAAAGCAGGTATGTAGAAACTTATGTACAATCAGTGATATATATATTTTTAGTAAAAATTTGAAATGTTTATTATAATTATGCGATAGTTATTAATATGCAACGAGATAAACACTAACCCCCTTATTAATTATCGCTTTTTAACGAAATCAGTGTTATAGTGTGCCGTCACACTCTTTCGATCACCAAATGTCACATGTCAGATAAAAACTTTGGAATTTTAGCTAAATATGTGTAGTTTCGATATCTGTGTGCAGTTCATACACTACTTTATCTACTAACTCGTGTAATTCCGAAGGAAATTTATAAAATTGAAGATCTATAACCGTGCCTAAACTCTTTATATTTTTTTCAACATTGTAAGTCGATTTTGTTCACATTCTTGAAGAACCTACGAGCGCATCACTGTAAAAAAACCTGCGTACCATTTTCCATACAATTTTCGCTGTGAGGTTGATTATTATCAAAAAATCAACTCCAAAATCATTTTTTTTCTCGCAAGTGTGTTGAAAACGTCATATTATACGCGTGTGCATTGATCATTACACTCTCGGCTCCCTTATTGCACTCGCCTACTGGTGCTCGCGCGCTTTATACCGCCTCGCACTGTAATAACGAGCTTTGCACACTTATATCATAATACCTAATAAAACTTTTTTATTTAATATGCATGTAAATAAGTTGTTTTATTAGGGCCAAGTCACACCGAGACGAGAATCGAAGCAAAAAGGTACAAATTTCAATTAGAGAATTACGTCCCGCGGCAGCGAAGTGACCGTTAAGTACCTACAAAGTCAAAGTCAAAGCCATTTATTCAATTTAGGCCCCAGAAGGGCACTTATGACGGTCACATTTACTGAAGTTAACACCGGTTCGGAACTCTGCCTTCAACTGAGAAGAATCCGGCAAGAAACTCAGCAAGGCTACATTTTTTATATATTTTTTGGACAATCTGACTATGTTTGGCTTTATTTTTCCAAATAATTAACAATAAAAGATATACCTAAGCATAGATACAGACGAAAAAAGAACAAAAAAATAATAACCTTAAAAATATAAAACACAATTATTGACCTACTGGCTTTCGTATAAGCATGAGCAAGGTGCACTTGTGCAGAGTGCAGCTACCTACTTCCAGACATCTTTATCTTCAATATAATCAACTACTTTGTAATAAGATCTTTCTTTCAGAACTTTTTTTATATGTGATTTAAAATCAGTCATCTTGGTCGTACTACCTACTATTTTTTAATTCATAATTAGAACTTTACTATACATATACGCGCGTACACTATTTGCTTATAAACAACCAAATCAGCTGATGGTTAATTCATCTTTAAAATTTTAATTAATTTTATTCATCTTTAAATAACCTACAATATTTCTTCGTACACAGGTTGTTCCCAATTCTCGTCAAAAGAATATAACATTAATCACAAAACATTTCCAGATAATGTTTTACTCAGTAGAATTGACTTACTAAATCATCGCTTACAACATCAACACCTACCTAGATTGTGGTAAAATACAAACCAATTAAAATGCATGATTAATGAATAATGATGCTCTTTTTCAGATGAAGTATCCAAGTCACCGCAAATCAATATGTCAACTTTTTCAATCAATAACGATTATGAATGGATTGACTAATAAAATGTAGGTACTTGCTCATATTTACAATCTAAAATACTATATACATATTTTCTCGAGTCTGAAGCTGCTGCCGATCACAAGGTTCCAGCCTCCTCGTTTCCTAATGCGTTGGCGGAAAAATAATTTTCTACACACCGGCACAATTAGCGGAACAGAAAAAAAAGTGAGACTATGAGATAATAACTCATATATTTGACGAAAATGTAATTAGACACAAAATAACAAATTGATTAACATCTTTTAACAACGACTTTGAAAAGTCTTCGTTATTTTTTATTGAAAAATAAAGAAATTTGAAATAAGTGAAATTTTTAGATGATTATGAACCATCACAAAAAATAAAAAAAAGTAAGCATTAAATGATTTAACAATAAAATTAAAGCAAAATTAATAACGAGTGTTTCCCCCTCTTGCTCTTATTACGGTTTCCATTCGTCTGGGCATGCTACAGATTATGTTATCGATGATTTCTTGAGGCAACCGCTCCCACTCCTCAAGTAATGCGTTTCCAAGTTCATTCAGATTGTTGGGGGGTGGCATTCTGGATTTAACCCTTCTTTTTAGCAAGTCCCAGACATGCTCTATCGGATTCATATCGGGGGAATTTGCTGGCCATTGCATCACCGGTATACCTAAGTGGCTCAGATATGCCTGTACCGATTGTGCACTATGAGCACGAGCATTATCTTGCATTAGAATAAAGTCGTCACCAATAAATGGGGCAAATGGTACAACATGTTCTTCTAAAATGTCTCTGATGTATCGATCTGCTGTCATGGTCCCTCCTGTGACTATCACTAACTCCGTGCGAGCTCCCAAACATATCTCTCCCCAAACCATAATCGAGCCGCCACCATAAGCCACTGTGTGTTCAAAATTAGACTGTATGTGGCGTTCTCCTTTGCGTCTCCATATTCGCTGTCTCCCATCGATCTGTTTTAAAAGAACTCTGCACTCATCAGTAAAGAGAACCTGCTGCCATTCGTTCAAATCCCAATGACGATGTTCTCGCGCATAGCTTAATCGGTTTACGCGGTGACGTCTCTCAAGTTTTGGGCCTTTGGCAGGTATATACGACCCTAAACCAACTTCTTCAAATCTCCTGCGAACTGAACGCTCACTTACTCGTACTCCTCGAACGTCTTCCAGTTCATTTCGAGCTTGTACAGCCGTTAATCGCGTATTCCTACGAACTCCAAGTTGTAAAAAACTGTCATCTCGCCTCGATGTACATCTTTTTCTACCTTGACCCCTCCTCCTCACAAGAGAATTAGACGATCTGTACCGCTGGATGCTGCGATGAATCGTTGATACTGGTCGACGAAGCCTTGAGGCAATCGGTCTGTAGGTATGGCCATTTCTTCTCATTTCATCAGCCCTAATGATTTCCAGTGATGTTAAGTCGGGCATAATAAAGAGCTTTTAATAAACAAAATTGCCTATAGAATAACAAATTTATAACAAACAATTAAGTGCAATTTTTCAAAAAAATTACAATTACGTAGTTATTACTCGAACAAGTTGACAAAACGTATTGTTCGGGAAAATAAAACAAATGAATGAAAAAAGTGTATGTCATCTAATTTTCTATTTTCAAATTTGACAATAAATTAAAAAAATATCATAACTGGCCAGTTCCTCAAGTAAAAAATTTTATAATCCTGCTTTTTTGTGTTCCGCTAATTGTGCCGGTGTGTATATTTGTTAGTATTTTGCATATTTCTTAATTCATATAATAGTATAAATGGCACTTAAATAATATTTACAGTATGTATAAAAGATAAAATAAATAATATAAAAAACAAAACTATTGAAATTATATTCACTCTTATACCTCGAACGAATATATACAAGCTATAATGTACAGAGTAAGTAGGTATATGACTCATAAATAAATTAATAATTATATTATGAATGTCACTTGTTATTGTTATTCATAAAGTATGATAATATTTTATGTGTAAGCTAATGCAATTTAAATTAATAATTTATTTGTAATTTAAGTGTATGTTATGTACAGTCACGGAATGAAAAGGTTCGTCACCTTAGAGTTGGTTTTCGCTTGCACCAGTTGAAAAATCAATTTTATTGGTATAACCAGTGAGGTTCCTAACAGGAAGAAACAGTGCTACTAACATTTACATAAATGTGACGTTTGCTATCGAATAAGGTTTTGCTTATTTTTACATCACTTCAAACACAATTTCTTAGAAAATATATATGTCTAGAAAGAGTATCCCCATACTACATGACTTTTAAAAAGTGGCCAACTTTGCTACATCTTATCCTCGCGTTACGTCATTCTGCTTGTCATAGTGACGTTTATACCAGTTACCAGTTCTTGAAAAAAATCCAAGAAAATGGGGAAAAATATATTACGGTGTCGATATCTTTTTAAACTCCGAAAATAAAAGTGGAATCGGGATAATACATGATAATAAGAATAAGATTAATGGCGCCGATATAAATTAATACTTATTATTTTTACTTTGATGTCAACGAACAGTAATTATTTGCGTTGACGTTTCAAATCAAGCAAATCAAGTCAATATTATTATTTTTTTTTTTTTAACTCTTTATAGGCCTGTGTTTGACTGCAATCTCACCATAGTAAGTGATGATGCGGCCGAAGGTGGTAAGCACACAAAGCCTAGAAGGAACTGGCTCTCAAGTGCAGCTATCGGAACACACCGAATGGTGCTTGGCGACAGATTTTCAACTTGAGGGTGGTAGCCAGCCAGGCGGGTACTACAAAGTACCCTACCACCGTGCTATGGTTTCCTCACGATGTTTTCCTTCACCGAAAGCTCAAGCTCATTGTAGGATTCGAACCCGGGACCTTCATCTCGGTATCCGACGTCACTACCACTGAGCTATCATCGCCATTAAGTCAAATCAAGTCACATCGAGTCAAATCGAGTCAAATCAAGTCAAATCGAGTCAAACCGAGTCCAATCGAGTCAAACAGGGTCAAACCGAGTCAAATCGAGTCAAACCAAGTCAAATCAAGCAAATCTAGTCAAATCCAGTCAAATCGAGTCAAATCGAGTCAAACCGAGTGAAATCGAGTCAATAAGTCAAATCGAGTCAAATCCAGTCAAATTGAGTCAACCCGAGTCAAATCGAGTTAATCCGAGTCAAACCAAGTCAAATCAAGCAAATCCAGTCAAACCGAGTGAAATCAAGTGAAATTGAGTCAAAACAAGCAAATCGAGTTAAATTAAGTCAAACATTTTTTTTGGCTAGGTCCAGAGATCTTCACTACGGCTTCTCCGAATGATGTCTATCCATTGGCTTCTTAAAATTGGATCAATTGGTATTCTGTAAAAAAAGTCTTATTATTTAAGTCAGTTATTACAAAATTAAAAAAAGGTTATTCGACACGCGTGTATGTAATATTATTGGAATTGCAACATATTCACAATTTAAAATAGTATCCGCCATATTGAACTATTTAGTTATTGGTCCGATTGCTCTCAAAATTGATATTTGAGAGGCCCTTGGACCATATAACATAAATTTTTACTCAAAATTGAAAAAAAATTGCCGCCATATTGAACTATTTAGTTACTGGTCCGATTGCTCTCAAAATTTATATTTATGAGACCCTTGGACCATAAAACGTGAATCCATGCTAAAAATTAAAAAAGTGTCCGCCATATTGAACTATTTACTTACTGGTCCGATTGCTCTCAAAATTGATATTTGAGAGGCCCTTGGACCATATAACATAAATTTTTACTCAAAATTGAAAAAAAATTGCCGCCATATTGAACTATTTAGTTACTGGTCCGATTGCTCTCAAAATTTATATTTATGAGACCCTTGGACCATAAAACGTGAATCCATGCTAAAAATTAAAAAAGTGTCCGCCATATTGAACTATTTACTTACTGGTCCGATTGCTCTCAAAATTGATATTTGGGAGACTCTTGCACCATATAACATAAATCTTTGCTCAAAATTGAAAAAAAGTGTCCGCCATATTGAACTATTTAGTTACTGGTCCGATTGCTCTCAAAATTGATATTTGAGAGACCCATGGACCATGTAACATAATTTTTTGCTCAAAATTGAAAAAGCGGCCGCCCTACTGAACTATTTCATTACTGGTCTGATTGCTCTCTCAAATATGAATTTTGAAAGCAATCGGACCAATAACTAAATAGTTCAAAATGGCGGACACTTTTTTCAATTTTGAGCAAAGATTTATGTTATATGGTCCAAAACTGTCCCAAATATCAATTTTGAGAGCAATCGGACCAATAAATAAATAGTTCAATATGACGACCATTTTTTTCAATTTTGAGTAAAAATTTATGTTATATGGTCCAAGGGTCTCTCAAATCTCAATTTTGAGAGCAATCGGACCAATAACAAAATAGTTAAATATGGCGGCCACTTTTTTGAATTTTGAGCAAAGATTCATGTTATTTGGTCCAAGAGTCTCCCAAATATCAATTTTGAGAGCAATCGGACCAATAACTAAATAGTTCAACATGGCGGCCACTTTTTTGAATTTCGAGATAAAATTCATGGTTTATGTTCCAAAGGCCTCTCAAATATCAATTTTGAGAGCAATCGGACCAATAACTAAATAGTTCAAAATGGCGGCCACTTTTTTTCAATTTTGAGCAAAGATTCATGTTATATGGTCCAAGAGTCTCCCAAATATCAATTTTGAGAGTAATCGGACCAATAACTAAATAGTTCAATATGGCGGACACTATTTTAAATTGTGAATATTTTGCAATTCCAATAATATTACATACACGCGTGTCGAATAACCTTATTTTTTTAATTTAGTAATATCCGACTTAAATAAAAATGTAATAAACAAAATGTGCATGGTACGCACATATACAAGTTTACATCGTACGCCTATGCAACGCGGCACTACGTAGTTCAAATGATTTTAAACAGATGGCTGTACAGTTTACTTGTATGAAGAAGTATTTTACAAAATGTTCCGGTGACCGCATCCATGGTTATATACATCACTGACTATGATGGAAAAACCGAAAACGACAAACACGTCAACTTAAAAAAAATAGGTCCGCCATCTTGAAATTCAAAATGATATTCGTAATTAGCTCGAGGAAAATCTTAAATTAATACCCATTTTGATTTTTTCATTACTGAAGCGACTACTTATCTTACATGACATAATCGTCATTAGTATTAAAAAAAAACATTCGACTTTCCACTCAAAAATTCGACTTGTCCACCGTCGCTTTTGATTTATATCAGTATCTACATACTCGTATTTAACTATTGACTGATATTACCATGGGAGTTTTGAGTTCAAAAACTGGCAGCACAGGCAACACATAAAAAATGGCGCTTACTCAAAATATTTATTTTCGAAACATTTCAATGGCTTATATTGCAGAAACTAATAGGAAATATTGTTACTTACCGATGATAGGTGAGTTTTTTCGTTGGTCTAGATCGACCCATGTAGTTTTTATACACTTTTATCACACAAAACGACATTTTGAAACAATACAATTTTGGTGAATTTGGTTGTGTCCCAGTGACGTCTCGACTGACACTGAAGACGGGAAAATGATTAAGCCCCTAACAGTTAGGGGCTTATTTTATCGACGCGTAAACAGCTTCGTAGCTCCGTCTGGATATATCATTAGTCAAAGCACAATTTATGGCTTTTGCGGAATAAAATATAAGAATTTTTATTGACATTGCACTATTTTCAATTTTAATTTGACATAAATAACAATAGCAGGTTAAACCAACAAGAAGGTTTTAGTTTATCAAAACATAAAATAATTTTGAACTTTGATAACGAACAGTTAAATTCATTATTTTCTCTAATTCAGTGTATTCTGTGTGAATAGACAGTCTGGTTCAAAAGGTAATATGTGCTCGTGATACGTTGAATGAATCAAGTTAAAGACTGACGAATCATTTCATTCTGTACATTGCAAGTTAAAAATAGCTTATAAAATAGGATGGCTTTAAATTTTTTATCAAAAGGTGGGTCGCTCTATTGATATTTAAGAGCACAATTCTTGCTACATAGAAATACATCAATCCGCCCACATACATCCCACGCTTTCCAAACATAGCTATGATGCACAGTTTTAACAGAAGACTCTACAAACATCCAAACATATTAGTTTAAGCACTACTCATATCAGCCCATGGATGTCCACTGCAGAACATAGGCCTCCCCCATTGATTGCCACTTCTAACGGTTCTGGGCCACTTGCATCCAGCGGCGTCCAGCGACTCTGACCAGGTCGTTGGTCCACCTGGTGGGAGGTCGTCCCGCTCGGCGCGCATTCGAGAACCTTTCTTCCCCATCGGTTATCGGCTCTTCGAGTGATGTGGCCTGCCCATTGCCACTTCAGCGTACTAACTCTACGAGCTACGTCCGTCGTTTTCGTTCTCCTACGAATGTCATTCGTAAGACTTGTCTAGACAAATCTAATGAGGTCAATATGCCCGCATTCCGGAAGATAATTGACCAAGCGAGTGCGAAGTGCGAGCGAAGCATCTAGGTACTCCGAAAAACCATACACGAAGAACTGATTATTGTTGTTAACCGATTAGCCAATAGAATTGTATATCTTGCGTGTATCCGGTGGATGACCGCTGTCCTCCATTACAGGTCGCATTTCTCCTGGAATTTTGTGAGCAGGTTCGTAATTATCGAGACTCGCGAGGTCTACATTCATACAGAGCGGTTTACAGAGCTACACTAAATTTGTATATTATATATTATATTATATATAGTATTAGTATGGATTATATGTCTTTGAGATAGAAACTTATTTCTTACGAATCGACAGACAATAGAAAACAGCAATAAAGCTTCGTTTTATCCGATGGGTACAAAACCCTAAAAAAAGTGTAAGTAACAACTCTCCATTTCGCTTAAAGTAACATAACTAAAACTCTTTTCGAATTGCGTCAAATCGATTTACTAGTCAATTTTAAAAAAAAAATAAGTAAGTGAGCTATCCACTCTGAACCGATTCCAACCGGATTGATCCGGCTCGGAGCTCGTGGGCAATACCGTGAAAATGCTTTACGATCATTGCCACCAAGAGCATTTATGGCCGACTTAAAATTCTCACCGTTCAAATGTTACTCTAGCGTGTAGGTACTAGTTATTACAATTGGTTCTCGATTCATAATAGTTGAGACTCGAAAGTATTTCACGTGATTTTGTAAACGTTAAAACCTTAAAGCCCATCACAGACGTAGCTATAATATATATTAATATGCCCAGCTATAGTATAAATTACAGTACAAGTTGGCGAAGAAACAGAAATATATATTATAGCTGCGTGTGCGGTCACTCGAAGATTAGTATTGAAAATATATCGTAATATGGCTTGCTATGATTTATATTAATATATATTATAGC
The DNA here is from genome assembly GCA_951394255.1 of Polyploca ridens. Taxonomy (NCBI): domain Eukaryota; kingdom Metazoa; phylum Arthropoda; class Insecta; order Lepidoptera; family Drepanidae; genus Polyploca; species Polyploca ridens. Next base: position 14,422,691 of record OX596253.1, read on the forward strand.
TACGTCTGTGATGGGCTTAATTGTTGGTTTCGTTTCAATACAAAATCATCAGACACTTCAGTTATTCGCAACATTATTAATGATGTAATAAAGTTTGTTGTTGGGAAGATTAGTTTGCCATATAAAGTAGTTTATAAACTAGAAATAAGCAAAAGCTTGTTGTACCTGTTGCTTAGCTCAGTAATGTAAGGAATATTGCTATAACCAAGTATGTAAGTACCTACCACTAAAATTCAAGAGCTATGTAGAACCAAATGTTTGTAAAACATAAGTAAAAAATAATACTATAATATTTGTGTTTTTTTTTTAATATTTAATATATTATTTAATGTACTTACAAGGATTTAAAGGAAATATCAAACGTATAAGAGTCTCACATTACAGCACAAAAGCGGATGGAGCGAAAAATGAGAGTTTTTTTTTAATAAAGTTTGTTTAACCAAAGCAATACCTACGTATATAAAAAAGCAATTTAAAATCGAATACCAGGTATCTGATTTTTATCTGATAATAGAGTAAGAGTATACATTCTTATTTGTATATCTATCCTTATAGCTGGTTGTAAATTTATGTTTATAAAGAAATTTATTTCTTGAATACATTTGAATAACACTGATGATCAAGCTGATATAACACCTTACGAAATATATTTGCTATTAGTTCATTTAGTAAAACATGCTTTAAATCATATGTTATAAAAGTACTCATAACATTCTCACGGAACTGTTCTTGTTTAACAATTGTAAGGGATTTTACAGTAATCCCCGCGAGGTAAAAGTGGTAATTCAAACTCATTCCCCCTTTTACCCCACTATGGAGACCGTACATGTGATGATTAAACCCCGCTACGTGGTTCATACGACTTTACGGTACCACATCAGATTGCGGAATGGTATTTTTTGGAATTGCAGTAAGATGTTTATTCTATGCTGTCACAAGTTGGGAACTGTGTGAATGGTGAATAAGGTCATGGAGAATTTTGAACTGTTTTTATTGTTTGCTACCTACGTGCAATGCCATTTCGTAGATAATGCTACCAATTTGCTAGAGCAGTCTGTAAGGCCTCTATAGCATGGTGGTAGAGTACTTGGCTGTACCTCCAAACAAAAAATCCACATCAAGCACTAGTTGAACTTGAGAGCCAAGTACAGTCTACCTCAGGGTGTTCTTCGAAAAAGGCGTAAGTATAGTTCTTTACGGTTGGCAACACATCGGAAATCCCTCTGGAATTGCAAATGTCCATAGGTGACGGGGACCGCTTACCATCAGGTGGCACATTTACCTGCTTGTCAACGTTTTAGTATAAAACAGTACATTTACTACTCAATCTTTATCAAAAAAGACATTTATTTAGGACTCACAAAAACAACGACAAAAGTTTCCGGACTTTAGAATTTATGGACTCAATTTCCATGAGATTCTGAGTAAAAAGTAGCAAATGTATGTGAAAAGTCTTTAAGAGATTGTATGAAAAGAATTATCTCTCAGATAAAAAGCTAAGTTATTTTATCGTGTTTCCTTTTTCATGTTAAATTTGATGTTCGTAAGTGTTATTAATGTACAATAAACAGAACAGCTTTCTCTGAAAAGAGAGTGAGAGAAACGTCTAAAAAACAAAGTCGGTAGATAAGCCAATATTTACCGCAAGTGTTTCCTGTATATGAAGGTTATTTCCGCCTCAATAAACATTTAAATTTGTATGAAAACTGAGGTATAAATTGTGGAGCACGGAGCGCCTGAGCGCATAATGTATTAAAAGTAAAAAGAGTGCTATGTAGGGAATGCAAAACCGTGGCAAAATGAAAACCGGTTTTTATTTCGGTTATGAGAGGGAAAAACCGGTTAACCGGTTTTAAACCGGTTTTTTCAAATGTTCGCTCGTTTTTTTTTCACGTTATTTCTATAGCTCGAATTATAGATAATAACCGTGCCTAAGATTTAAAAATCGCAAACTGAGGAATTATTGTCAGTTAAAGTTAATGAAGTGGGTATAAAAGAAACATCAAAGACACCATCACCATCTGCCTGTCCTGTTCCCTATAATTTGGGATCGGCGCAATATGTACGCTTCTTCTATCCGTTATACCAACATTCACTCGTTTCATACCAATATCATCTTTCACACAATCAATCCATCTCTTTTTCATAAAATTTATGGAAATAATCGTTTATTTAACTCTGTAGATCAGAGACTCGTTTATATAGACTACACGGTTCGTTGCTTTTGATTTTATTTTAAATGAATGAGATCATAAAAACATATAACTTTTGCTTGATTTTTAATTGCTATGAGATATTATGACTATGTTAAAAATAGATCAGTATTAAAGAAGTAATTATTTAAACATTTATTAAATTATGTTTCGTAAGTTATAATATTAATTTCACACGTAATATACATGGCATATTGTAGCGGCACAGCAACTTGCGTGTACACTTAAACGTGCTTATTATTATACGAATGTTTCCTTAGATAAAAAAAAAGTACCCAGTTTTTGCTGTCGTGCAGACGGGTAAAAAATAACACCAATCAGTCAGCTTGCTGTCTGGCAGATACATAAGAGCCTTCGTTGACAGTAGTTGCTCCGATAGCATGACATTAATGCTGGCGTCCCGAAAGGCTCTGAATTATCCCCAACACTGTTCCTCCAGCATATTAATGATATACTCTCTATTGCCAGCATTCATTGCTATGCAGATGAAATTACATGGGACGCTCATTACACGAACCGTGCAAATATCTCACGTTCTATATTGGAGAAAAGGCGCGAAGGACTTGTCTTAAATCGAGAGTACACAAACTAGTGACTCCAATTAGGATCGACTAAACCTAGTCCATTTCAACCCCACTAAATCACACGCAAGCCTGCGCATTCACCGTTGAGAGAAGTCCATTTGCTGTGGCTCCTCATTTCTAGAACATGTCCCTCAACATCACGAAAAGCATTGGGATCCTTCACGTTAATATTTGTAGCGACGTTCTGTTCCAAAGTCACCTACAAGATATCCAAAAAACTCGGTGTGATTAATAGAGCGAAGCAGTACTTCTTATCGAGACAAAGACTGCAGCTATATAAGTCGCAAGTCTGGCCCAAATGAAGTAATGCTGTCTTCTGTGGGCACCTGGATACCAGCTTGGATATTTAGACTCAGTTCAGCGACGTGCCGTTAGAATTGTCGATGATCCCGAGCTCACAAGTGTTTTAAAGCCCCTTAGTCTGAGGAGAGACTGCCTTCTTATGTGTGTTCAACCGCTTTTCCAACAGTGTTCTGAAGGTTTGATTGACCTGATGCCCAGTTACCTTGATCCATCGTAGTCACCGATGGGGAGTCCATCCTCACACATTGGAACCAAAATGTTCTCATACTGTGCGGTTTCAAAGAAGCTTCCTATCGTGGATGCTTAGGCTGTGGAATGAGCTCCCCGCTTCAAAAAGGTTGAGGGTAACGTGCGAGTGATAACCGTTATGTTACAAGAATCCATAGGCTAGAGTAACTGGTTATCATCAGGCGGGCCGTACGCTTGTTTGCTGCCTAAGTATTGTAAAAAAATGTTTTACATGTTTTATATCTATCATAAAAACAATCATTATTTTAAGTTATTTTCTTACCAGCTCAATAAACTACACATCAACACACTTTAGTTCATCACAAAAATACTCACTGCATTGCACTCAGTTTACAAAACGGCGGCAAATCTTCCTTTTTTAGTTTTTCCAAACATTGAAAGAAAAACCGAAAAAAAACGAAAAACCGGTTTTGGTGTTATGTGAAACCGGTTTTCTTGTTGGTCAAAACTGTACCGAATAACCGGTTTTTCGATTTTCGGTGAAACCGGTTTGCATTCCCTAGTGCTATGCAGTTTGCAAGCAAACAAACTTTTTGTTTTTTACTTCCCCAACGATAACTGTATTACATTGTCATACAAATACATGTAATGTAGTTCTGAATAATGTTTTATTTTTGGGTTCCGTATGTGATACTGTTAATTTTATTATAAGTTGGGATAAGACCACTTATGGGGCAAGTTCAACTTTTTAATCATAAAGTATTTTAATTTGACGGGCCAGTTGTCGCGGTTGGTTAAGCTTAACTCTGGTGAAGATTCCGACTATCGCGCCGCAGATCGTGGGTTCGATTCCCACACAGGACATGCATTTGTGTGCATGAACATGTCTGTATGTCCTGAGTCTGGGTGTAATTATGTATATTAAGCGTGTATTTACAAACAAAAAGTAGTATATGGTTTCCATAGTACAAGCTCTGCTTAGTTTAGGATCAGATGACCGTGTGTGAGGAATGTCCCAGGATATTTTATGTCTCACGAGCCTCGACCATCGAAGAAAGGTTGCTTGCTTTTCGGTTTTCTACAGGATATATTTTAGAGAGTGTGCACAGGAATTGTTCAACCTTATTCCACCATCCCCATTTTTACACCGAACCACAAGACGCCGGGAAAATTTTACCGGTACGTTGTTGACATACCGAAAATACAGAGACAGCGTTTTGCATCCTCATTTATAATGCGGACAGCAAAGGAGTGGAACTTGCTTCCAGCGTCTGTGTTTCCTGACGCCTACAATCTAGGTACTTTCAAGGCCAGAGTGAATAGGTTGCTTCTGGATAAGCGTGTTTCATTTTAGGCTTCGTCATCGCCCCTTAAGGGCGGGTCAGTGGCAAGCCCACTTAATAAAAAAAAATATATATTTTATGTAACCAACAATATGTTCATAACAAAAAATAATAACAATGGCAGTTGGATGTAATTGAAATATCTTAATATGAAAATATTGCGACACCAAACCTCACTTAATAACCTAGGTCTTGTTTTCTTTAACCAACAGACGAATTAATAGTCAGCTACCACATAAGTAAATAGTAATTGATTTTATGGAATTCCGCCCCACTGGTTCCCTTATTTGTACCCCCTACATAATGTACCGCACCCCCTGAGGGTTCCTCTTTGGGAAATCATTTTTTAATGCCTATGCTCTAGAGTACTCAAGGAATATTTTCTCAAAATTTCATAATGTAGTTCCCCAGCTTAAGTGTGTTGTCTACTAGTCAGTCAGTGAAGAGTATGCAAAATTCAAAATTCAAAATCATTTATTCAAATAGACCTTCGCAGGCACTTATGAAAAGTCTGACTGTAATACTCTAATACCGGTTCGGAAGGTTGCATTTGCTGAGAAGAGCCGGCAATAATCTCAGCAAAAGAAGATTATGTATGAATATATTATATATGAAGATTTATAAACCTACATCCTTTGATTCATCAGGTGCTTACAATTCAGAAAATGAGAGCAGATTCAAGAAAACATACATTTTGGAACTAAACAATTTAAAAATAGTAAGTTTTAAATAGTAATCAATCAGAATAACACATTGATTATGTGGGGTAAAACCGACTACTTATCCTACAACAGTTACCTATAGAAGACTTAATTTAAAAATGGCAAGGAATAATCCTTCTATAAGCTCTTCCCTCGTTAACCAGTCAAGTGGACATCAAAATACCGTAAGGGAAATAAGAAAGTCATTAAAATTTCCATATCAAGCTATTTGCATTTAAACGTTCAGGTAAAGTGCCGCGTAAGGGACTCTAAAGGAGCGTTTGCGAACAAAAATTATTTCCAACAAAAAGTGTTCACGGTATTACGGGCTAATGAAATTAAGAATCTCACTGGAGTTCTGTTAATTTCTGTTTTTAGGAAACTCTTAGCAACTGTTATATTTCACGTTGAAATTAATTGAGTCACACGCACCTGTGCCCGAGTTTTGCGAAGATAATCTTGTTTGGCGTGGAATTTTTTTGTTAAAAATATTTTGGAATTACACTTTTTATAACATGGTGTTAAAATATATTGAGATTAAATAATCACGTGTTTTATCATTATTCATTCAACATTTTTATTCATTTTATTGTAAATTTTTAAGCTGTTTTTATTAAATCCTTATGTTTATTATTATTACTTGTATCAAATATAATATATATTATGAAGTGTAGGCATAAAATAATTTCTATATGTATTCAGAGCATCAAATAACTTAGAACTTTTTCCATATTTTTCATTCGATGAAATCGGTAAACAAGCGTACGGCCCGCCTGATGGTAAGCGGTTCCCGTAGCGTATATGGATGCTTGCAACACACGCGATACCGACCCTTCCCTCGTCCACAATGAGCTCTGGAGAACTTATTCACTCGCAGGAACACAACATAAAGTTATTTGGCTGCGGTATTCTGTAAGATGATGCTTCCGCAGTTAAGCTGCGCTTTGAGTGAATAAACGCTACGCTCTACCAAAATTTCATACGTTTTCTGGTACGGGACTTTGCAACAATATCAGTATGGTAAAGATGCAGTAATTATGTGTAGAGTGTAGACTAAAGTGGTATAAAAGACTCTATGTCTCAAACAATGATATCTTTTATCAAACAAAGAAGCTGATTGACAGTGATTTGACCTCAGATCGGACAGGGCTAGGGTCACGTACCAACAGGGAGCTGTAGATACAAGTTTGAGAAGCAAGTTCCAAGAGAGATTCGAACAAGTTTCTAAACTTGTTAATACTTCCCTGACCCTTATATTACATAGTATGATTTTGGATCGGAATTTACAGTACAATACAGCTTTATGAGAATGTGTTTTACTCTAAACTGATAAGGTACCAAGGTAACGAACAAGCGTATACAGTGGGACTACCGCGTGAGTGAAATTCATGAAAATGATGCTTTTTACAAGCTTTTATTTAGTTTCACCTGTCCGGTGTCTGTAATCGAATCTTGTAAGTTAAATTTGATCCACTTCCCAGTGTCCGATTGAACTGAAATGTGGATTACATATTGGATCACAACGCAAGTATGACAACAAAAGTACAGTCATCATAAAAAGCTTGTATTAAAATTGTTTTCTTAACAAAAACTTGTTATATCAAACGAGTTAAGAGAACCATCTCTTAAGTCGTCCGAAGACCCGCTTGCGGTCTCAATGTTATTCCGTCTCCTGTTCAAATGTCAAGTTATGGAAAATCAAAACAACACATGTTTACATTTCACAAATCGTATGTGTTTCGTGCCACCTAGTGACATTTGACATTTGAGCATGTTATTTTGACGTGCCACCGAGTGGCAAATGGGATTTTAATGAAGACCTGCTTAATGAAGTTTATTAAGATTGAATTACGCGATTGTCCCTCTGATCGCCTATAACGATAAGTCTTAACGATATGACTTGTTCCTACCTATCATATAGGCATTTACTCATTTCTTATACATAATCAACAAGGTACTCATAATCCATTGTTCTATCATTCGATCTTTTCAATCCAGTTTGTTTAATTTCTCAGTACGTCATCATCATCATCAGCCTATAATGTCCCACTGCTGAGCACAGGCCTCCTTTCACAAATGAGGGTGAAAGGGAATAGGCAATCCTTCACCACGCGTGCCCACTGAGTATCGGTGGAGGTAGGATAGTGGTCAACCTACTGTTGGAATTTTTCAAGCCGCCTAGGAGGCAACCAACTAGCTTAACAACTATCACAATTAAGTGATAACTAGGACCAACGGCTTTACGTGCCTTCCGAAGCGCGGAAACGCTCGATTTGAAAAACCACTAGGCGGTCACCCATCCAGGTACCGACCACGACGGTGGTAGCTTAACTTTGCCGATTGATTAAGAACGGCTAATCATCCTACACCACGAGCGCTTCTCAGTACCTACCTACCTACTCTTTTAATTATTATATAGTCTTTCATCACTAACAGTCATTATTTTTACTTATTTATTACTATAGTATTAAATACTTATTACACATTGTTAAAAGTGTAAAATCTCGGGTAAATCCGCAGTCCAAGGTTGTTAATAGTGGCACTTAACCTAGACATTGACAAAGGCGGAGCTCTGTAGAGATTAGGCAGGAGAGACTGAGGATTATGTCTAGACTTTACTCTTGAGTCTAATCCTCAGCTTTTTATATTTCCGACTACAATATGAACAATGTTCTTGTTTAAAACTATAATGCTTCAAGAGCTGAAAAACTATAGAAGAAAGATATTTCAATGATAGAAGATTTGACATTTGACGGGAAAATTTGGCGCGTACCTTTCGCGTCGCCAGGTCGTGGGTTCGATTCCCACACAGTACATGCATTTGTGTACATGAACATGTCTGTATGTTTTAAGTAATATACATTCCTTCCTACTTAATATACATTATAACACCTACCTACGTGTTATAATGTATATTAAGTATGTATTTACAAACAAAAAGTAGTATATGTATTATATCAGTTATCCGGTTTCCATAGTACAAGCTCTGCAAGTTCTTGTTAAGGCGGCCCTCTGTGGCCGGCGCAACTTCAACGCAAGCATTGTCTAAAAGCTTGATGTTCCATCCAACGTAATGTTTGACTGCGAAAAAAGAGAGACAGCATCAGAGCCGTCGGTTATCAGTCGGTAAATTCCGCTGATCACTCGCGGCCGCTTCGCTAGGTCGTCATTCATGATTTCGCAAATCATAAAACTTGACCCAAGCGTATACTTCTTGTGAAAAAAACTTACAAGTTTGTGAAAAAAAAGTTAGTTATTTAGAATCTCCAATACATTTGCAAGCCTGGTATTTACATGTTTTCTTTACTTTTAAAATTTATAGGTACATTAGATATGGCCAAAGTTCAGGTATAATTTGAGGTACGGATTACTACAGTGGGGCAACTCGGTTAATACTTTGACTTTATTTAGAGTTCAAAAAAAGTGCGTAAGAGCAATGTTTGGTGCTAACCAAAGAGAGAGCTGTAAGCCTCTTTTTCAAAAGTCGAGGATCATGTCATTGTACTCGCTCTACATATACGAAGCCTGTTTATTTGTAAAAAATCATCCAGACTATTTTAATACCATAGAAAATAAGCGCCCACGAAAAACCCGCTGGAAAATGTTAGTAATGCCACATCACAAATCTTGTTTAGGCCAAAATACCTATAATAATATTTATAGTAGAAACCTACTCATATTGAGTATCAATGACGAGCCTCTGCTTCCCGATTCCTCTCCTTTTCCCACATCATATGTGTGAGCGAGAAAAGAGCTTCGGGAATCTTCTACATACTTCGGCGACGCATCGCCAAACGAGTGTGTGCGAGTAAAACGAGACGCGCGCCTCGCAACATTCAGTACGAAAGACGCTACAGACCGAGGAGCATTAAAACTTTGTGATTTGTTGTGAAATAGTGGTGCTTATTACTGTGTTAGATTACAATAGGAGTTCCTGGAGTTCCTGGTAAGTCCTTACCTTTATCCTAGGAGGCTCCTCGTTTTCCATATTAATATTTTTACGCAAAAACCCACCATTTTTTCTGGTACGCCTTCGAGCGGATTCATTTTGAGTCAGCCATTACAGCAATTTAATTTCATATCAAATCACGTATAATCTCCCGCTTTCTATAGGTTTTATGCCTCTAAATAGGTATATACCTCATAATACGCAAGTCTTATACCTCATAAATAGGTTTTAGACTATATACATACGATATTTCGTACTCCCGCCATTTTTACCACGCCAATCGTGATAAAAAGTAGTTAGGTATTCAATACCGCCGCCGCTCCTCCATATTTTTAGGACTTAGATTTTATAGGTACCGATTCGTATCTTATTATACGAAATCATATGGTGTACTAATAACCGCAATACGTACTTACTATTTGTACTATTACTACGCATATAATTGCATTCTATGAGCCTTGTCTGTCGACTTGAAATAAACTTTCATACCTATATAGGTAGGTGCCTAAACTGTTGGATATACCTACCTACTTACCTACGTCATTTTACTTGAATTAGGTAATTTTGCAATTTATTATTACGCAATCTTTCACAATGGAAGCTATTGAAACTAAAATTAAAATATTGGAAGCTAAAAATGAAGCTATTTTTAAACAATTATCGTTCTTATATGATTCTTCTAAGAATATTTCCACGTCCGCGAGTGCAGACCTTCGTTCCTCAGAGACATTCATGGCGGACACTGAAATTATTAGTACAATTCGTCATGAATTTAGTGCCAATTTCGATACAATTAACGCGTTAAATATGCAACTTGATCCAGAATATAAGATTGATTATAAAAAAATGATTTCCTTTGATACAGTGTACACCCGAATAGAAAGGGTTCGTTCTCTTATCGTCAGTAAGACAAATATTACGTCGAATGTGTCCGCGCAGAATACTATTCCGTCCCAATATAAAGGTCGTATCAAACTACCACCAATTCAAATTCCGTCATTTGATGGAAAAATAGAAAATTGGCCCGTCTTCTTTGAATCTTTTAAATCTAATATACATTCAAATCCTGATCTTTCGAATTCTCAAAGAGTACAATATCTTGTAGGTAAATTAACAGGAAATGCTTTAAAAATCACGGCAGGTATTATACCGTCCGGTGATAATTATAATTCTATTTGGGACAGCTTAGTTCAAAAATATCAAGATAAAAGAGCATTAGGCTCACACTACATGTCTAATTTATTCAATATTAAACCCGCATTAAATAATTCCGCGTCTTTAAATACGTTCATTGAAACTTTCCACGCTTCTGTATCTGCTTTGGAACAGTTAGGTATTGAAGATATGAAAGATTTTATCTTACTTTCTTTAGCTTTAAAGAAGTTAGATCCCGCAACCGCTAATTCCTTTGAAATGTTTATGAGGAATAAAGAAATTCCTTATAAGGATTTTGTTGATTTTATTAAATCGCAAGTAAAAATATTAGACCGCACTTCTACGCCAATTGCTGGCTCCGCGCGAACCGCCCCAGTCGGTAGCAACCTTAATAATCCGCCCGCTTCTCGTTCTCAACCGCGTAATTCACATACAGTCCACCATGCTTTCCTTGCACGCGATGATAATAATAAAAGCACTTGCTTATTTTGTAATAAATCTGATCACTATCAGATTTTTAATTGTTCCTCTTTTAAAGCACTTAATACTAAAGATCGTTTAGATTTTGTTAAATCTAAAAGAGGCTGTGTAAACTGCCTTAGCCTTACGCATACTGCTTCTCAGTGTAAGTCGTCGTATAGTTGTAAAACTTGTAATAAACACCATCATTCTCTTTTGCATTTGGATAGCAATTCGCAATCGCAACAAATAGTTTCTGACTCGCGTCCCTCTCACTCGGCGCGTCTTGATAATAGCGATAACCGCATCGCGCGGCTTTGCGCGCAGCTGTCCGCCGCCGCCCGCGCCGCGCCGCGACCGCTCCCGTGCGCAGCCTCGCCCGCGCATCCGACCGCGTCTCCTTCTAACGCTACGGACGCTCCGCAACCGGTGTCGCTATGCACCCGAGCGCGAGTTGATAAGAATAATGATAACGAACGCGATTCTTTTAATAAATTAAATCCTTCCCATACTACTGTACTTTTATCAACCGCTCAAGTTTATGCGTCTAATAAGGACAATAAATATATTTCAGTTAGATGTTTAATAGATAACGCGTCTCAAAACAACATAATTACAACTGCCTGTTGTAAACAACTAAATTTAAATATAATACCGCTTAGCAATTCTTTTATAAAGGGTGTAGGATCCACTTCGCGTCCTATTCACGGCTACGTTCAACTTAAAATAACCGCGAAAAATAAAAAATATTTTTATAATATTACCGCTCTTGTCGTTGATTGCATTACTGACAGGTTACCGACTGAATATGTTGAGACTTCTATAGTGCAACATTTAGGTAACTTACCGCTCGCTGACCCTCTGTGGCACATCCCCGGAGAGGTCGAAGTAGTTCTCGGGGCACAATTGTTCCCATTTTTATTGTTAGGTCAAAAAATTATTGCACCTCCCGCTCCTTCTGCCCTTGAAACCGTGTTCGGTTATATTCTTATGGGCGACGTTCCCGCTAACTCTAATATTAATAAAAATGCATCCACTTATTTTAATACCGCGACTTTTTTCATTTCTGGTCCCAATGACATTACTATTTCTTTAGATGATTCCCTACTTAAGTTTTGGGAGCTCGAAGAAATTCCCGCGCAAAAATTTATGAGCTCGGCCGAAAAGGAGTGTGAACAGCTGTTCTCTCGTAACTTCTAACGGGACTCCGCAGGCAGATATTGCACCGCGTTACCTTTTCGTGAGGATCCTGACGTGTTAGGTGATTCCCGTTCCGTTGCTCACCGCCGTTTACTTGCTTTGGAGCGTGCCAAGCTACGCGATCCACAGCTACGCGCTAGTTATAATGAGACTTATAGTGCTCGAACCGCTATTGATAATATATTCGCATTCTCCGATTCTAAAATTACTCTGTCATGGATACATTCATCTCCACATAGATGGAATGTTTTCGTTAGTAACCGCATTGCTAAATGTCAAGAAAATCTTGACCCAAAACATTTCTACCACGTTAGTGGTATAGAAAATCCTAGCGACTGTCTCTCTAGAGGTATTTTATCTGAGCAGCTAGTGTCACATCACTTATGGTGGCACGGCCCGAAATGGTTAAAAGATCCAGTTTCAGAATGGCCTATCACTCCATTTAGTCCCGAATGCTGTGAGGACCTACCTGAATTTAATAGTAAAACGCTTGTTACTTGTACCGCGTCCGCTTCTGTTGAGCCTAATTTAATTTACGAGCTTGCTCTGAAATACTCATCATGGAATAAAATATTACGCATAATAGTATACATACTTAGATTTTCTCGCATAATTTCTCGTGATCAAGGTCACAGCCGCATCACAGCTTCTGAGCTAAATAAAGCTGAAGTATATTTAATACGCTCTGTACAACAAGTTCATTTTCAAAATTTATTTAATAATATTCAAAAAGTTAAATTATCTTCCCCTCTTAAAAAACTTGACCTCTTTATAGATCAAGATAAAATTATTAGAATTGGAGGTAGACCTTCAAATGCAAATCTTCCGTATGAAGCTCAGCATCCCGCTCTTTTACCTAAACATGACCACGTTACTCATCTTATTATAGACTATTTTCACCGTGCTCATTGCCATACTGGTGCCAATCTTCTGAGCTCACTGTTGCGCCAGAAATATTGGATACTGTCCGCTAGAAGTGTCATTAGACACAGAGTACATTCATGTAACTTTTGTTTTAAAAATTCCCCTTCATTTCTCAGCCCAAAAATGGCTGATTTACCCTCTTGCCGCGTTCAGGAGACCAAAGCGTTTGTGCATACGGGCGTTGACTATGCTGGACCCATTAAAGTAACATTATGTAGAAGCAGAGGTCAAAAGAGCCAAAAGGCATATATTTGTTTGTTTATATGCTTAGTAACCAAAGCTGTACACATCGAATTGGCAACTGATGTGTCATCAGATACTTTTATTTCCGCTTTTAAGCGATTCATTTCCCGTCGAGGACCTGTTTCTTTTCTTTACTCCGATAACGGAACTAACTTTGTCGGAGCTAAAGCTCAATTACAAGAACTACTTACCGATCAGTACCGCATTGAATGGAAAATGATTCCACCCCGCGCCCACATTTCGGAGGATTGTGGGAATCTAATATAAAATCGATTAAAACTCATTTATACCGTGTTATCGGTTCGCAGCTCCTCACATATGAAGAGCTCCTCACTGTTCTTACCCAAATTGAAACAGTCTTAAATTCTAGACCGCTTTGCATTTTATCTGAGGATCCCTACCCGGAGCCTCTTACTCCCGCTCACTTTATAATGGCTTCACCATTGACTTCATTGCCGCTTCAGAATGTGTCCGAGGAAACCATATCTTTACGTTGTCGGAAACAATTATTAGATCAGATGGTGTGTAGCTATTGGAAAAGATGGCGTATAGAATATTTACATAATCTTCAAGTTAGACAGAAATGGCTCATTGATAAAAATAACATTAAGATTGGTACTGTGGTTCTTATACATCAAGATGATATTCCCCCTTTACGTTGGCCGTTGGGCATAATATCACAAGTTTATCCTGGCAAGGATGGAAATATCCGCGTCGCTTTAGTAAAAACTTCAAATGGATCATTCAAAAGACCCATTGTCAAGTTATGTCCATTACCCTCACAATAAAAATTAATCATACCGCATCTTATATTCAGTACTTTAGTAATTATTATAATCTGTAATTAGTTCTTATAATTAATTATTTTTTCTTTCTTTTGAGAACACTACGTATTCTCAAGGCGGCGGAGGATGTTTAGGCCAAAATACCTATAATAATATTTATAGTAGAAACCTACTCATATTGAGTATCAATGACGAGCCTCTGCTTCCCGATTCCTCTCCTTTTCCCACATCATATGTGTGAGCGAGAAAAGAGCTTCGGGAATCTTCTACATACTTCGGCGACGCATCGCCAAACGAGTGTGTGCGAGTAAAACGAGACGCGCGCCTCGCAACATTCAGTACGAAAGACGCTACAGACCGAGGAGCATTAAAACTTTGTGATTTGTTGTGAAATAGTGGTGCTTATTACTGTGTTAGATTACAATAGGAGTTCCTGGAGTTCCTGGTAAGTCCTTACCTTTATCCTAGGAGGCTCCTCGTTTTCCATATTAATATTTTTACGCAAAAACCCACCAAATCTAAAACTACTTTTTTTGACAAATCAATATATGTAATGGCGACAAAGCTCTATAATAAACTACCAGAGTCATTGAAAAACTTAAAAATTACGCTCTTCAAGCATAGGTTATACGAGATCCTCATAAATAAATGTTATTATACCATTGATGAGTATTTTAAAGACGATCTCAGATAAACACCCGTATTATTGTTTTGTGTTGATTTGTATAATGTTATTTGACATGTTTATTATTTTTATTTTCTGTGACTGGCTTAACCTTATAATCTGACTTCATATAATTCTTATGCTATTTTTTTTTTAATGAAATTATTTAAATGTATCTAATAATAATAAGATAATTAATTACTGATTGATCTTAAATTTGTATTAGAAAATATTATTAATAATTGCACGCCTATTATAGGTATATTACAGTGGAACTCATACATGTTAACATCTTTTATATATTGTACCTGTAGTAACGCAATAAATATTTTGATTTGATTTGATTTTGATTTGATCAAAAACGTTGTTTTTCGGAGGCTTTTACTGAATTTGTTTCACACTTTTTGTCAATTTCGTCTAGATACACGGCTAGATATAGTGCACAAGATACTAATTTGTTCAAAACATCTAACGAAAAATGTTTAACAACGCCATAATAAGTACAGAGGTTTTGTATGAAAAGTATGGCGAATTGAGTGCTCTTAAGTTGGAATGTCCCAGCATATTTAAAAGCAACAAATTAAGTAATTTTAATTATTGTTGATTGAATTTCAGGAATTCAATACCTGTTAACGTCAGCCATGCATTTCAGGGAGAGCAAATGATTTCCCAGAGACGGAAAGCCTATAATATATTAATCCAGCCTGCAAACCACGCTCATGCCAATCTATTTTGCCGTTCAAGCTTGATTGAGTTTCGTAGTTTGATTGATTCATATGATTATTATTAGATAATGTATAATGGCGATTAAAAATGAATTTCCTGTGAAAATATAGATATTGTAATTAAATAACAAAACCGTATTTTTTTGTGTTTATCTTTTTCATACAACTTGATCAGAATGTATGAATGTCTTTGGTATTGTTATCAGGATCCAGGAACAACCTGGATAAACACAGGCAATTTAATTTCTTATACAAAAAAGATTAAACAACGTTTGCTATTATCCGTTATACATATAAAGAAAACAATACAGAAAAACACTTATTTCAAAACAAAAGGAAAAAAATACAATGACAACAAATTCAGTAATATTGTTTGATATCGAAAAGGATTACCACTCGGTACTCAGACGTACATAATGTGATACTTGTCGACTATACCAGGGGTTCCCAAACTTATTTTAACTGTGACGCCCTTGGGAAGTTGCCATATTTTGCGATGCCCTGACCTTCTTGTTATTTACCTACTAGTTGTAGTTCTAGCCTAATAACAATTTGTCAGAATTTTTTTTTCTAACAAATTGTTATTTTTTCTAATTTTTTTATTAGAAAATAAATAACACAAAAGATAAAAAGCAAGCACACCCTTTTTTATCTCTTTTCGTTTAGTATTAATGAAAAGGATGTGCTTGCTTTTCTGCGCATAGTTTCTCAAAATGAGGCTCAAGTTTCGAAATTGCCAGTCTCGCTTAATCAAAGTGCTGAATCAAAGTGCTCAATCTCTAATTTATTTTCGATCTATACTTGTGCTTCATTACTGCAACTGCAGAGAAACCTGCCTCGCACAAGTATGATGTCACAAACGGTAATAAAACCCTCAATGCTGCAGTGCTGATGGCACGATATTTTTGATAAACTGAGCTCCAAAATTCAAGTAGCTGACACAGACAGCCAACCTATTTTGATCGCCTCACGACGCCGCGACGCCCCTGGGATACTACCGCGACGCCCCTGGGATACTACCGCGACGCCCCAGGGCATCGCGACGTACATTTTGGGAACCCCTGGACTATACAAATACCTGAACTACGTGCCTGAACCACAGAATAATGAATAGCAAAAGTAGGTAGGTACATAATTATATTTCACTCGTCCCCAAGAATTAAAAAGATACGCGAATAACTGATGCCTTAAAGATTCAAGGTCTTTAATACAAAATACGATTATTTATTCTAAATTATAAATCATAGTAGAACAAACACACCAATAATTTAAAGCAACATCAGACTAATCTGAGTAGGTTGAGCGACAGTACGCCACCTAGCGACAATGGCACGAACAATAGTTGCAGGCAACACGTCGGCAACACCGCGCTAACAATGGCGGGGAATGTTAATTGCTGTCGTTTGTCGCGCGACACTGATAAATGTTGACGCTTGTCACTTGGAGATTTCGTCTAGATACGCACTTGGTTGGGGAAACGACGCGGATTTTTTAGATTTTGGTTGTAATTGTTCTCAACCATAAGTATAACAAATAATACTAACGGTTACTAGTCAATAACGTCAAGAGGTTGTCCTCTTGACTCTTGATGTTGGTTTGTATCAATTCTGACTTTTTGGCAAGCAATACAGTAGTGTATGGACACCTTCAACAAGTATCAATCGTCTGACGGTCACGAACAATCACTGCTAGCTAGCCCGTTGCTAGGCGAAGTGTGAGGTCGTTTGTTGTTTACGCACTGCCACAGAACAAGGATCCAGGAAGAACGCAGCTAATGCCAAAGTCTCACATTATTTTGTTTTTTAGTTAAACTTTTACGTCGTTTTTTTAAGCGAATGATTTCATAAACAGTTAGGATTGTTAGGTAGAGTCAAAGCCTAATTAAGAGTAAGACTTTTTGGTAAGCGAAATGAAACCAACTTCTTTAACTACAAACTTTTATCTATATCTTTTATCAAATAAAATAAATAATAAATAAATAAATGAACGTTTATTTGTCTCTAACTAATAAATAAAAAAAGTAATAAATAAAAGCAGAGACAAAAAGGTCTAGTGCTCAAAACGGTAAAACGCGGCTGCTAAATATCATAGTGCGAACAATTATTACCGAGATCTTGTCTTGAATTTAATCTAGAGAATAGAGCGAGATTCACCGCAAATATCTCTCGAGTGTCTCTATAATTTGATCGCTCGGGACCTCGCTGATGATATTTTCAATGGAATTACATCTTATTGAAGATTATAATAATAGTCTCTTATTATATTTATCTACATAATGTGAAACGATCCTATTCATCATCAACCAAGCACATAAAAACGAAGTTAGCATTTAAAAATAATCTTTTCAGACATTTTATTTAGATGATGGGTCATTTTTAAGACACTTAACGCACGTGTTATCTACTTATCCCACATTATAAATAACAATCAAACAATCTAACAAACACATGCTAAAGGTGGGTCTACGCTAGGCGAGCCAAGCACGCACGCAGCAACGCAAGCAGGTACGCGTTCAACACGAGAGCCCGCCCCCCTCTCTATAGCGCAGATGGCGACCACCGTGGAGTTTTAGTCGGTACAAGTCCGACATAACCTGGCCGCTACCCCAGAGGCGGTCGGGTATCCAAATAGGATTTCCCCACGCAAAAAAAAGGCGAGCCAAGCACAAGCGGAGCACGAATTCGCGTAGCAAATCGGTTTTTTGACTAACGCAAAGGGATTCGCATCGCGCTCTTAGATAGTAATTAATATAGGCTCTTTGTAAGTCCACACATCGACGACGCGAAGAGCGGGTCGTGCTCGGCTCGCCTAGCGTAGACCCACCTTTTGGTTTTCTATACTTTTGACATTTTTACTTTTAATTTCATATTTTATGCGGCTGCTATATATTTTTAATGCCTCAAATGTATCATAAGTCACTAAGGTCCAATTGTAACATCATTCCAAGCTTTGAATTTTTTTAATAAATTCTGCTTTGCTTCTATATATTAATTGAGCTATTTCATCCATTCTGTATTCGCTACTTAATTTCCTTTCATTCCTATTGCTCATCAGCTCTTTGAGTGATGCTTGCCCATCAACCTACTGACTGTCGGTCGCGCATACTTAAAACTTGTCCCCCATGTGCAAAATAATAACATTCCTACGTTCTATAGTATACATATGAGTAAACGTCCATTGTGACATAAGAGCTCCTAATGTACCCTCTTGGGCAATTCAGACCTTACACTTTTTACCTGAAGCTAGAGAGTTCAGAACTCTTTAGTAAGCTGGGAGTTGAGCTTAAAAAGTTTACAAAAATGTCGGATGTTTTTAAGAATAAAGTTTGTGGATTTAAATTTAGATTTTAAAGAGCCCAGATTACGGTCCCAAATAGATTAATAGATCTTATCAATAAAGGTAAAAGCGAAAATGGGGTATGGCTGCTTCGGTCGATTGTATAACTTTATATGAACCAGTTTCTGGGTAAGCCCTATAATTATTGCCATAGCGCAATTTTAATAAGGCTGTTTTAAATAATCAAAGGACCCGTAACAAAAGGTGGGTAGAAGTAGGGATCCCTATAGCTACTAGCGACGGAACACGTGTATTTTATTTTGTATCAGTTTCTAATGTTATGTTGGGTATCCGCGTTGTCTTTTCACACAGCAACCGCCAACCTACATGGAGGCATGTATCCATGGGCTCCATAGCGGTGCGCGGTGCCGTCGATGACATTATCCATCAGATTGCGCCCTTCCCTGCGATCCTACATTAAGCTTGATCTTTCGGTGAAGGAAAACATCGTGAGGAAACCATAGCACGGTGGTAGGGTACTTTGTAGTACTCATCTGGCTGGCTTCCATCCTCAAGTCGAAAGTCTGTCGCCAAGCACCTATCGGTGTGTTCCGACAGTTGCATACCACTTTCGGGCACATCACTTACCATGGTGAGATTGTGGTCAAACACAGGCCCATACACAGTAAAAAAAAACACCTTCACCGCAATTCTCCGCGGCGAATCGCGGGTTTTTAGTAAATATTTTATGGGAACAAAATTCAAATAGTAAAAATTTGAATTTTGTTCCCATAATAAAACCGTGTATCTGTCACTTATGTGACTTTTAAATGTGACATAAACGGATGTCACATTTAAAAGCTATACTTATGTTACCAGCTCCCGAGCTATCTTTAATGTTTCCTCGTCAAGGGGTTATGAACGCCCCAAACTCCACTTTAGGGCAGCTACAGCAGAACTCCATTACTTGTTGTACCTGACCCTTTGGTTTTTTTACATTGCACAGAGATTAATGGGTATAGTGACCTTTTCTACACAAATATTGTATTTGCAAGACTTTTTATCTGAGAGTTAAAGTAAGCTGCAATTTTTTAAACTCAAAGTCAAAGTCAAAGCCATTTATTCAATTTAGGCCCCAGAAGGGCACTTATGAAGGTCAAATTTACTGAAGTTACCACCGGTTCGGAACTCGGCCTTCAACTGAGAAGAATCCGGCAAGAAACTCAGCAAGGTTACATTTTTTATATATTTTTTGGACAATCTGACTATGTTTGGCTTTTTTTTTCCAAATAATAAAAATTAAAAAGATATACCTAAGCATAGATACAGACGAAAAAAGAACAAGAAAATAAATAAAAAATAATAACCTTAAAAATACAAAACACACTACAAAATAAACTAAATATTTATTTGTCTATACAGGTCGTTGTTTTGGTCAGCGACGAGCGACTCAGGGTCGATAATACAAATGATACTGGTGCTAAAAAAAATATAAAAAAAATACTTTATTTTTTTTTAATAATAAAAATAAAAAAAATTAAATTTTGAAAATCATGTAATGAGCTAAAGTGTAGACATAATACTTAACGGGAGTACGAGGGAGTAAAGGGGTGGGGCGATGGCGGTTTGCGCCTAGCTCTAGACTGTGCACGTGCCTAGTAACCATACTTTGCGGTAATTTTATTTTAAATTGAATAAGGTATTTCTCAACATATTTACAGTATTTAATGGAATTAAGTCCATTTTTGGGGAATATATATTTTGTACTACCGCTCCTGGGTCGCTTGTCGCCGACCAAAACAACACCCTGTATAGTGAGTTTTCGACAACTAAGTAAAGAACCTACTATATTTTCTTTACTACTATCTAATTCCTATATAATTTTTCGATAAGAAACTAACCTTAGTACCCACATAAAAAGCTAATTTTACTGTAATTGTAACTCAGGAAAGCAATCACATACAAGCCAGCACTATGCTACTAAAAGCAGCATTTCGGTCAATTTGTTACGGTACCATTATTACTTATTCTGTGCATGTTCCATAGATTACAGAGAATAGTTATACATATACTGCTTGTAGA
This sequence comes from Polyploca ridens, assembly GCA_951394255.1. Lineage (NCBI taxonomy): Eukaryota > Metazoa > Arthropoda > Insecta > Lepidoptera > Drepanidae > Polyploca > Polyploca ridens. Next base: position 14,443,486 of record OX596253.1, read on the forward strand.
TGTGACACTCATATACATGTTTCTGTAAGGTACATTATGTTCGCATCTGGGGGCACGGAAGTGCCCCCCGCCAAGACAGCCAAGCGAAGCGAAAGGGCACTACCGACCTTTTCTCGAAGCGCTTCGTCGCTTTTTTGAACCCTCCTAACTTGGGTTTGGATTATACCAGATAAACAAAATTCTCAGGACATGATGTCAATAGTGAACTTATTAAACATGTTAAGTTTCAATAACAAAGCTCTTATACTTTAGATTTTATTGATATCTAAAAAACCCCGATTTCGTCACTGACTCACTGATGATCATCAAAACTCATAGGGTACTTCCTGAAGTCCTAGAAAGCTGAAATTTGGTATGTAAGCTTGTATTAGTACACAAACAACAAAAAAATTATAAAATTTAGAAATTTCAATAAAAAAAAAAACATAACCAACTTACAAAAAGAAGTGAAATCCCACCAAAAACATTTTTATGTAAAATGTTGCCGCCAAGACATATGGCTCGTACTGTCAAAAAGTTATCAGATCTCATGTAGAGCCAAGCTTATAACTCCACATGCACTTACTCTACAAGTCCTAAGTTCACAAACTCTACACACCGTTGTCAAAATATGTGGCTTGGCCGTTTCACTACTACAAGAACTATTGAATAACAAAAAAGTAATGAACAGTGGATAAATTTTTCACCTTACTCCCATGTGACGGTAGCGAAATGGCCAAGCCACATATTTTGACTAAGGTGTAGAGTTTGTGAAGTTAGGACTTGTTGAGTAAGTGCATGTGGAGTTATAAGCTTGGCTCTACATGAGATCTGATAACTTTTGACAGTACGAGCCATATGTCTTGGCGGCAACATTTTACATAAAAATGTTTTTGGTGGGATCAATCAGAGGGCGAACCACAAGCTCCTAAAACAAGGGTTAAAATAACCTTATTTGACTTTTATCTTTCTTTGACATCCGACGTCAAAACGGGACAAAAGACAAATAAGGTTATTATAATCTTATTTTAAGAGTTTGTGGTAGGCCCCATATCTTACCAAGGGCCGGTCACATGGTCAGCTGCTGACTGGTCTATAAGCTAGGGTAACCGGCTACCATAGACCCATATGCATTTTCTAAGTGGATAAAAAATAAGTATAACAATGGTGCCGATTCAACGGTAAATCGCACTAAACTAATTTTAGTCACATCTCATCTCTTTCTTACGAACATTATTGAAAAAGGATAGAACATATTTTAAGTTGTCATTTTAATCTTTGCCGTCTTATTTTGCGTGTATTTAGGCGTAACCGCGATAGATGGCGACTAAAGTTATATTGAAAACAAGCATTGGACTAATTTGACAGGACTAAATTTCTTACATCCTTTTCTTATGTTCTTTGTTAGAAAGAGACATAGTGATATTAAAATTAGTTTAGTTGTGAACAACAGAATCAGGGCCAATGTCTACCAGCGGCTGTGGTAAGTTTGGCTAGGCATTTCGTAGGTATATAAACGTAGTTGAAGAGTTAGTGTCCATTCTACTTGGTAAAACTATTATATTGTAGGTACTAAGGGGTATATGACGTCACGGGTAGCTGACGCACGCTCATGTTAAATTGTGCGGGGACGCACTAAGCTCGTCTGTGCATTCATTTAACAGGCTTGCTTTCCTGTTGATGTCATTTTGGTGGATACTTTATTTACATTTGGTTAATTTTGTATGACGATATATTAATACAATCTGTGAAAAAAACTCACTTTCATTCTGAGCCTCAGTAAATCTTTTGATTAAAATTTTTTTAGTTTTTTTTTCTCATGCTTTTTTTAGTTTTAACTAAATAAAAAAATGAAAAGAATAAAACATGAAAAAATAAAACAGGACATATGAGAAATAAATGGCACTCATTCTTTTATATTAGAAGGGATCAAAGGATTTTTTTACAATGACAACAATATTTAATTTTAAATGGGAAATCAGATTGAATATAATGGCGTTACATGGAATGCTAACATCCTTACTAAATAATTTAGATAGACATTAGTATCCATGTCAAAATGATGTCTTGTCTTCTAATAACTCTAGACTCCCTGAATATAATACTAACAATATTAATAGTAGATATTAATTTAGCAAATTAATACAGACAGATATCAACAATTTCAATATAAACGATATTTGAGCATTGCTAGTATGAATAATTATTATTTACCGTTTCTATGAATTGTGACGCAATTAGGTTAATTTTGCTTTGACATCCATTTCTTATGCTACGCGAACCGAGCACGAGCCGAGCACACGGTATGGCAGCCATTTGGAACAGTCGGAAAAGTATGGCATGGTGATTTTTAAATGAAATTAGCCTCGTACAGTAGTACCAAGTTCTTTGGTAGTACCAAACTGATATGACTTACCGATGTACCTACGCAGAAGATACATTTTCTAAGCTTTTTTTTATTAATGTGTTCACGTCGGTATGTCGGGCTGTAAGTCACACCGGAGAAGTATGGTATTACGCTACCGCATACTTAATTTTTCATCGACTATCGCAAAAAACCAAAAAATTTTGTGGAATAAATCGTTCGACACCCGTAATTTATCCGACACAATCGATTAATGCCTACGCGATTGGGCCACCTATCCAGCGCTATGACCATCATTTTCTTTTCGTCATTACGTAATTAGACCGCTGTAGGGGCGCCATAATGGTACAAATGACCAGGAAATTTGTGTCATCACCCCCCGGTCTATAGCGTGGACGGACTTGCGAGCCTCGAACGAGCGTTCGGCTCGCGCTCGTCTGCGCTCCGCCGATTGTCAGTTTTTTCACGAACACAGGGATTCGCATCGCGCTTGTTGTAGAGGCTCGGCTTGTAGTTGGTTCACGTAGTGTAGACGGAACGCGACGTAGAGGTAAGCGCGACGTAAACGGAATGAATCTGTGGACCCACCATTAGATTTGTCCTGTATGTAGTTATATCCCTGTTCTCAATGAAAACCAGCACGGTAGCTCACTCCAGAGAGCTGTGACATAGTTGGAGTTGGAGGTTATGGTTAGGTTATGAGTTTTTTTTTCCTTAAACGTTTGTCTATAATCTTCTTCTTCTGTGTCCGCCCCTGTTCCTTATTTCGGGTCGGGTCTCCTCACTCTTTTGCGCCAGGACTGTCTGTCCTGGGTTGTCGGCTCTGGCAATTGGGCTTTACTGAGGTCTCTCTTGATATTAGACCACCAGCGTCGATGGCGGTTGGCATCTACCATGACGTACCTTGGGTTACAAATAGATCGTAAATTTAATTGGAAATCGCACATTGAATATGTTTGCACAAAACTACGACAGTTTCTAGCTAATATAATCATACTTAAGAATCGTATCCCCTACAAAGTTAAATTAATGTTATACAACTCTTTGGCTGAATCGTATATACAGTATGGGCTCAGCAGCTACGGCCGAACTTACAACACCTATCTAAATCAAATTTATAAATTGCAAGTAAGAATTTTGAAAAATATTGTATCAAATAAAACCAAATACCAGTTCCTTAATGATGATATTGGACTCTTCAAGCATTGCAAAATCTTACCTATGCATACTCAAGTTAAATACATGTTACTAAAAAAATACTTTTTTAAAGACGATCTTAAAAAAGAAATAAAACATTCTGTATACACGAGAGCGGTCGCTCAAAACCGCCTTTGTACGACTCGCGCAAACAATATGTATGGCGAAAGAACTGCTACTTATCTTGTTCCTCGGCTAATCAACAACCTACCCTCAAATGTACGTGATGATTTAACTTCTAAAAATATTAAAGTTAAGTTAAAATCTTACTTCTTAACTACATTACAGAACTATAATTACAACTGATCATTATGTCTTATGTATTAAGATTGTTATAATAACTTGTTTGAATGTTATACCTATTTTAAATGTTTGTATAAATTACTTTTCCATTGATATTAATTTAGATGTAGGCTAAATGCAGCATTACTACAAACCTTTGTGGTTTTTCAAATGCTGTATTATAATGTTTGTTATTTATTAATATTTTTTTTAAACGGTAATAAATAAATAAAAAAAAAAAAAAAATCTACTTCTCTTATATAATACTTGTTTATAATAAATTTTGTTTTTCAGCTTATTAATATTACATATTAGGTATTATCATATTTTATAAACAACAATAACAAGTGACTGGAATGATATGTCAAACGCCATTCAATATTATTATTAATTACTTGATGAGTCATATACCTATGTAAATTATATAATGACTTGTATATATTCGAGGTATACGAGAGAGATATTCCAATTGTTAGAGTATTAAATAACGAATATAAAATATATGTTTATATTTTTTTCCGACAATGCAATCTTTGCTATCCAAAGAGGTAACGCTGCCAGCCTACTGGTTACGTTGCCGTGAATCGGTAGCAGTGGCAGAATCGAGGAAATTTGATACATTTACCCCCTTACACATAAAGCGCTATATAACTAATATACTGTTTAAATGGTCACGTAAATAATGTCACATTATTTGACAATGCCAATTGTCGACGCGATGAGGTGAAATCGGTCAACTGTATCACCATAGGAATTATTTTTTAAATAGCGGGTAAAGAGATCTAACCCTAAACCAAGGAAAAGCTGCACAACCACTCACCTCCGATTTGGAGCCTGCCTGGCGCGTTCTTCCTTCGTACGAAAGGGCTCGAGTCTCTGCGGTTCTTCGATATAGTGGACGAAGCCGTGCAAGAGGATGCACTGGCTCCAGTATTATGATGGCGTGGAAACTCCTCGAGAGCACAGAGTCATACACACGCGACTGGTCGCAACCGACGATGGTCCAGTACTTAAGCTTGTAGTCGTGCAGCGAAAAGAATTTGAATAGCGAAAAAATATGAGAGTACCTTGGAGTACCTACATTAGATTAATAAAGAAAAAAGTAAGCACCGAATACCTTCGGCGCGAACACCAATAGAGTGACGTTATTTACGTGACCCTTTAAACAGTATATTAGTTAAATAACGTTTTATGAGTAAGGGGGATAGATTGTATTTTGTATTAAATAACTACAATTCATTAGTCAATCCATTTATAATCTTTATTAATTGATATAGTTGACATATTAATAATTTGCGATGACTCAGATAGTGCATACTCATCTGAAAAAGAGAAATATTGGTTAGCTACTTTTTTTTATATAGATAGGTACCTACCTATAAAGCCTAGAGAGATGGTACATGCATAGAAATAGATATATGTATTATTAATCAAAACATGGAAAAAAACTAATAATGTAATTAGATATGCAATGTTATCTAGCGAGAGAGGTAGAGCATAGCGTTTATTCGCTCAAAGAGCAGTTCGACTGGGGAAGTACCTCCACCTTACAGAATACCGCAGCCAAATAACTTTATGTTGTGTTCCTGCGCATGAGTAAGGTCGCCAGAGCTCATTGGTGAGGGGGGAAGGGTCGGTAACGCGTTGAGTGATGCCCCGTGTGTTGCAAACGCATGGCTACAGTAACCGCTTACCATCAGGTGGGCCGTATACTTGTTTAACAATTTCGTCGTATAAAAAAATAATTATACTAAAGAACTGAATACATCTTAACCAATGGTATAAGTGAAGAGGTAGATAGGTTACCTATGCAAGATTTGAACTTCATAAATGGCACACTGTCATACATGTCGGGTCGTTGATGCTCTGACGCGACTTATAGCTTAAGAGGACTCAATTCGTCATACTTTTCATACAAAACCGCTGTACTTATTATGTCGTTGTTAAACATTTTTCGTTAGATGTTTTGAATAAATTAGTATCTAGCCGTGTATCTAGGCGTAATTTAAAAAAAGTGTGAAACAAATTCAGTCAAAGCCTCCGAAAAACAGCGTTTTTGCCTGAACTTTGGCCATATCTAATGTACCTATAAATTGTAAAAGTAAAGAAAAAATTGAGATACCAGGCTTGCAAATGTATTGGAGATTCGAAATAACTAACGTTTTTTTCACAAACTTGTAAGATTTTTTCACAAGAAGTATACTCCTGGAACAAGTTTTATGAATGCGAAATCATGAATGACGACCTAGCGAAGCGGCCGCGAGTGATCAGCGGAATTTACCGCCTGACAACCGACGGCTCTGATGCTGTCTCTCTTTTTTCGCAGTCAAACATTACGTTGGATGAAACAACAAGCTTTTAGACTATGCTTGCGTTGAAGTTGCGCCGGCCAGTGAGCTAACTAGCACAGTTTAAACGTGCCACTCGTGGAGTGCTTATAACCTATCTACCTATTTTACTTATAAAATCATTGATGTCAACAAGATTTATAGATCGGTAACAATAAAGCAAATAACATTCTTTTAATTATTATATCAATTTCACAAATAAAAATGCACTTAATATAACATCAATACCATCAATTCTACTAAGCAGGTCTCTTCAAATATCATATTACACGAGATATCTCTGTCCTAAGTTTGTTTTTAAAGTAGTATCATGAAGCAGTAATCAGGTATATGATTTTCATATAAATATTATCTCTATTTATTTATCTTTATTTAAACAGACGCCCCGACTGACTGACCTATCAACGCACAGCCCAAACCGCCGCATTTCACATGAGTATATTTTACATACCTGCTTTGCAGCAACAACACGCACAGTATGTCTTCAATGACTCCCTTTTAGCAATAAGAATACCGATGATTATTACTATAACCAGAAATGCTGCAGCCGTTGCAATAGTCATCCAGTGTATAGCAATCCTGAAATTATTATCAATAAAAATGACTAAAAACATTTCCTGATTCATGATTGACCAATCTGAACCTCTTCAGGATAGAGGAAATAAGTGTTTATTATTAACTACATCCTCACAAATATTTTTTTTAAGAGAATTTATTAATTTTTATGGACAATTGTTTATAAGCATTTTTATTTGACAATTCTTTGACTAACTAAACAGACAGAAAAGAGTTGCTCTTTCAAAAAAGTTACATTGCTATTGATATGTATAGGTAAATATTATAGCAAATGAAATTAAAAACAAAATCTTACCAGTCCTTCACATTGACTAGTTTACTATAGAAAGTAGTTTCGCCATCAGAATCAACATCATTTTTTGCAGTATCAAAAGTTCTTGTACCATTACAAATACATTGGTTTGGAGCAACGCATAGACATGCACAGCTAATACAAATTGGTTCACAACTTCTTGTGAAAGCATTTGATTTGTAACCAGGTAAACATTTGCAAATTTCTGGGGCTGCACATGTTCCATTATAGCACGGCTTTGTACAGATAGGTTTGCAAGTCTTGTCTTTTCCAATGATTGTTATGTTATATCCTGCATTACATGAGCAGGTTTTTGGACTTACACATTTTCCATTAGGGCACCCTTTTGAGCAAAAAGGCTCACAAATATTTTTAGCAGACTTTTTGTATCCTTTGAGACATGCGCAAGTTTCTGGGGCTGCACATGTTCCATTATAGCAAGGCTTTGTGCAGAACGGTTTGCAAGTGTTGTCTTTTCCAATGATTGTCATGTTATATCCTGCATTACATGAGCATGTTTCTGGACTTACACATTTTCCATTAGGGCACCCTTTTGAGCAAAAGGGCTCGCAAACATTTTTAGCTGAATTTTTGTATCCTTTGAGACATTCGCAAGTTTCTGGGGCTGCACATGTTCCATTATAGCACGACTTTATGCAAACAGGTTTGCAAGTCTTGTCTTTTCCAACAATTGTCATGTTATATCCTGCATTACATAAGCAGGTCTCTGGACTTACACATTTTCCGTTAGGGCATCCTTGTGAGCAAAAGGGCTCACAAACATTTTTAGAAGATTTTTTGTATCCTTTGAGACATTCGCAAATTTCTGGGGCTGCACATGTTCCATTATAGCACGGCTTTGAGCAGACAGGTTTGCAAGTCTTGTCTTTTCCAACGATTGTCATGTTATATCCTGCATTACATAAGCAGGTCTCTGGACTTACACATTTTCCGTTAGGGCATCCTTTTGAGCAAAAAGGCTCACAAACATTTTTAGAAGATTTTTTGTATCCTTTGAGACATTCGCAAGTTTCTGGGGCTGCACATTTTCCATTATAGCACGGCTTTGTGCAGACTGGTTTGCAAGTCTTTTCTTTTCCAACGATTGTCATGTTATATCCTGCATTACATAAGCAGGTCTCTGGACTTACACATTTTCCGTTAGGGCATCCTTTTGAGCAAAAAGGCTCACAAATATTTTTAGAAGATTTTTTGTATCCTTTGAGACATTCGCAAGTTTCTGGGGCTGCACATGTTCCATTATAGCACGGCTTTGTGCAGACAGGTTTGCAAGCCTTGTCTTTTCCAACGATTGTCATGTTGTATCCTGCATTACATAAGCAGGTCTCTGGACTTACACATTTTCCGTTAGGGCATCCTTTTGAGCAAAAGGGCTCACAAACATTTTTAGAAGATTTTTTGTATCCTTTGAGACATTCGCATGTTTCTGGGGCTGCACATGTTCCATTATAGCACGGCTTTTTGCAGACTGGTTTGCAACTCTTTTCTTTTCCAACGATTGTCATGTTATATCCTGCATTACATAAGCAGGTCTCTGGACTTACACATTTTCCGTTAGGGCATCCTTTTGAGCAAAAAGGCTCACAAACATTTTTAGAAGATTTTTTGTATCCTTTGAGACATTCGCAAATTTCTGGGGCTGCACATGTTCCATTATAGCACGGCTTTGTGCAGACTGGTTTGCAAGTCTTGTCTTTTCCAACGATTGTCATGTTATATCCTGCATTACATAAGCAGGTCTCTGGACTTATACATTTTCCGTTAGGACATTCTTTTGAGCAAAAAGGCTCACAAACATTTTTAGAAGATTTTTTGTATCCTTTGAGACATTCGCATGTTTCTGGGGCTGCACATGTTCCATTATAGCACGGCTTTGAGCAGACAGGTTTGCAGGTCTTGTCTTTTCCAACGATTGTCATGTTATATCCTGCATTACATAAGCAGGTCTCTGGACTTACACATTTTCCGTTAGGGCATCCTTTTGAGCAAAAAGGCTCACAAACATTTTTAGAAGATTTTTTGTATCCTTTGAGACATTCGCAAGTTTCTGGGGCTGCACATGTTCCATTATAGCACGGCTTTGTGCAGACAGGTTTGCAAGCCTTTTCTTTTTCAACGATTGTCATGTTATATCCTGCATTACATAAGCAGGTCTCTGGACTTACACATTTTCCGTTAGGGCATCCTTTTGAGCAAAAAGGCTCACAAATATTTTTAGAAGATTTTTTGTATCCTTTGAGACATTCGCAAGTTTCTGGGGCTGCACATGTTCCATTATAGCACGGCTTTGTGCAGACAGGTTTGCAAGCCTTGTCTTTTCCAACGATTGTCATGTTGTATCCTGCATTACATAAGCAGGTCTCTGGACTTACACATTTTCCGTTAGGGCATCCTTTTGAGCAAAAGGGCTCACAAACATTTTTAGAAGATTTTTTGTATCCTTTGAGACATTCGCATGTTTCTGGGGCTGCACATGTTCCATTATAGCACGGCTTTTTGCAGACTGGTTTGCAACTCTTTTCTTTTCCAACGATTGTCATGTTATATCCTGCATTACATAAGCAGGTCTCTGGACTTACACATTTTCCGTTAGGGCATCCTTTTGAGCAAAAAGGCTCACAAACATTTTTAGAAGATTTTTTGTATCCTTTGAGACATTCGCAAATTTCTGGGGCTGCACATGTTCCATTATAGCACGGCTTTGTGCAGACTGGTTTGCAAGTCTTGTCTTTTCCAACGATTGTCATGTTATATCCTGCATTACATAAGCAGGTCTCTGGACTTATACATTTTCCGTTAGGACATTCTTTTGAGCAAAAAGGCTCACAAACATTTTTAGAAGATTTTTTGTATCCTTTGAGACATTCGCATGTTTCTGGGGCTGCACATGTTCCATTATAGCACGGCTTTGAGCAGACAGGTTTGCAGGTCTTGTCTTTTCCAACGATTGTCATGTTATATCCTGCATTACATAAGCAGGTCTCTGGACTTACACATTTTCCGTTAGGGCATCCTTTTGAGCAAAAAGGCTCACAAACATTTTTAGAAGATTTTTTGTATCCTTTGAGACATTCGCAAGTTTCTGGGGCTGCACATGTTCCATTATAGCACGGCTTTGTGCAGACAGGTTTGCAAGCCTTTTCTTTTCCAACGATTGTCATGTTATATCCTGCATTACATAAGCAGGTCTCTGGACTTACACATTTTCCGTTAGGGCATCCTTGTGAGCAAAAAGGCTCACAAACATTTTTAGAAGATTTTTTGTATCCTTTGAGACATTCGCAAATTTCTGGGGCTGCACATGTTCCATTATAGCACGGCTTTGAGCAGACAGGTTTGCAGGTCTTGTCTTTTCCAACGATTGTCATGTTATATCCTGCATTACATAAGCAGGTCTCTGTACTTACACATTTTCCGTTAGGGCATCCTTTTGAGCAAAAAGGCTCACAAACATTTTTAGAAGATTTTTTGTATCCTTTGAGACATTCGCAAGTTTCTGGGGCTGCACATGTTCCATTATAGCACGGCTTTGTGCAGACAGGTTTGCAAGCCTTGTCTTTTCCAACGATTGTCATGTTGTATCCTGCATTACATAAGCAGGTCTCTGGACTTACACATTTTCCGTTAGGGCATCCTTTTGAGCAAAAGGGCTCACAAACATTTTTAGAAGATTTTTTGTATCCTTTGAGACATTCGCATGTTTCTGGGGCTGCACATGTTCCATTATAGCACGGCTTTTTGCAGACTGGTTTGCAACTCTTTTCTTTTCCAACGATTGTCATGTTATATCCTGCATTACATAAGCAGGTCTCTGGACTTACACATTTTCCATTCAGACAACCTTTGGTGCATATTGGTTCACATGCATTTTTAACTGATTTCTTGTACCCACGTATACATTCGCATATTTCCGGAGCTACACATGTTCCATTATGACATGGTTTAGTACATATTGGTTTACAAGTCTTATCTTTTCCAACGATTGTCATGTTATATCCTATATTACAAACGCAAGACTCTGGATGAATACATTTTCCGTTAGGGCAACCTCTTGAACAAAAAGGTTCACAGATATTTTTAATAGATTTTTTGTACCCGTGGAGACATTCACAAGTATTTGGAGCAACACATTTCCCATTAACACAACCTTTACAAACTGGCTGACAAGCACCCTTAATTAATGTATAACCAGTGTTACATTTGCAAGTTTCTGGTAAAATGCAAGTTCCATGAGCACATTTATTGCTGCATACCGGTAAACATTGGTTTTTCTGAGTTGGATTCTGACTAAATCCTTTATTACATTCACATTGTCCCGGACTTTTACAAAAACCATTTTTACATATCGGTGTACAAACAGGTACGCAGACAAGGCTGAAAACAATGAGTGAATTTATATTATTAATTGAATTGAATATAAACTAAATCAATTTTCCTTACATTAATTACAAACCTGTTAGTTTTGCTCTTTACCTTATCCTCATGGTAGCCAGAGCAACAAACCTGAACCACTTTGGTAGTTGGGACCTAAAACATAAACAATCAATGAACGAATGATAATATTTTATCATATACACAATACATACAAGAGAAGTAATGATATAAATAAAAAAAAATATAATACAAGCGACTTCTCTTCCAGACTACCTTTGGATAATATGAAGGTGACAATGGCAAACAATGATGAACAAAAGCTACTTTTATCCCGGGTTTTTTATATGATGATATCGGTAAACAAGCATACGGCCCGCCTGACGGTAAGCGGTTACATACAGACAGACATATGGATGCTTGACACACGAGTTATCACTCACGCTACCTTTCCCCCTCCCCAATGAGCTTTGGCAAGCTTACGCGCAGGAACACAACAAAGTTATTTGGGGGGGGGGTTTATCTGTTAGGTGGTTATATTTCAATTTCATTTATGTATTGCTTCATGTTACATTTTAAGATGTTACAGCATTAAATTAGTCTCCAACATGAGCCCTGCAACTACTACTGGTCCCCAGTCGAGTGCTCTTTGAGCGAATAAACGCTTTGCTCCACCTCTTTTAAGAACATGGGGAACACTTAGCATAGATATAATACCATACTTTTTTTTTATTAAATGAGCTTGCGTTTGGCCCCTGACTCGCCCATAAGGGACGAAGACGAAGCCTAAGATGGGACACGCTTACCCAGAAGGAACCTATTCACTCTGGCCTTGAAAGTACCTAGGTTGTATGAGTCAGGAAACACAGACGCCGGAAGCAAGTTCCACTCCCTTGCTGTCCGCATTATAAATGAGGATGCATAATGCTGTGTCTGTATTTTCGGTATGTCAACAACGTATGGGTGAAACATTTCCTGGCGTCTTGTGGTTCGGTGTAAGAATGGGGATGGTGGAATTAGGTGGAATCATACTTTGGATTTAAAATACGTTTTTGGGGATTTCATGTCATTTGTTTGTTGGTCAGTTTGGCATTTAACTGTCTCACTTGTTATCAACGGACAGTCTCCTATCAGTGTTTGTCAGTTCATGAGCCTGTAAAAACTTACCGTACGCAACTGTGTCTCACGCCTAACACCAATTCTTGTTGCTATTCTACAATATGCTCTACATATTTTATATGTTTCTCTGTATGTTACTCGGAGAGGTACCCTTTCGGTTTTCTGACTCCTGAAAATAATACATAATCAAATCAAAAAGTCATTTATTTAGGTAAGGCCCCGATAAAGCACTTGAACTCTACTGTTCTACCAGTACGGAATACACTTAAACTGAGAAGACTCCGGCAAGAAACGCAGCTTTTATTATTCTATTAACTAATTAAGGTCCTATACTGTTTAATGAATCCCTCCTACTCGTTGCTGAAGGGGTGCCCTTAATGGATAATCTCCTCGCGCCAGTGCTGCCATTTTAGCGCTTTCGGCGCTAGATATAGAGTTTTTAGTGAGACTAGCGCGTACACACGGCTACAGATCAAGCTATACATTTCCAATATAAGCTGACCTCTCATTGTACAGAAATCCTATACAATGCGAGATCAGCTTATACTGGAAATGTATAGCTTGATGTGTTGCCGTGTGTACCTTAATTCTAGCGCCGAGAGCGGATAATTTGCGCTATTTAATCGCAGCAACAAAAATCAAAAAAATCAAAATATATTTAAAAAAAACCGAAAATAAATTACATGTTGGTATTGTGGCAGTGCTCAACAAATTATGTTTTACCGACATTATTTATAGTTAGGGAAATCCCCACAGGTATTAAAAAATATATCGGTCTTTATTTTCTGACATGGCTAAACAGTATGGTGCATGACATAGCATGGGGAATTCCCTCTAGTTGTCACATTATTCAATTCCGCCTTTCGCCGAATTTATTCCGATAATGCATTGTTTGTATTTGCATTGTATACTCTAAGTAGGTATATATTATCTATCTGTATGTATATATATTTATATGTATATTTCTGTTTATATTTGTTTATTTTATAATATTATGTCTTAATGTTTATTACTATTAATTTATTATTTGTTTTGGTTTTATTGTACACCCCCGTATTTTAATGTTTATTTCAATTCCTCTCCATCCAAAGGTTATCTGGTAGAGATCACTTTTAGTGATAAGGCCGCTCATTGTAGCACTTTCACTGTTAGTTTTAAGTTATTTAACAGTAACACAAAATTTTACGACCAATAACCAAAACAGAGTGACTTGCGAACTAAACTTACCAGTAAAAAAAACTAGTTTTTGTTCGTTACTAATTTATTTTATTAAATGTAACTAAAGTTAGTTTCCTGACAACTAAAGTTAGTTTCCCGACAACAAAACGTCAACTTACATAACTAGTTTTGTAGATCCTTTTTTTCAGTGTATTTTTGAAGACTTTTTATTTTATAAGATGGAAGTGCTATAAACTAAACACACAACACACACACACACACATGAATCGAAAAAGAACGATTCCTTTAACCCTATATAAAACTTCTAAATAATAACAAGCCGATCTGTGTTTTTAAATGTTATCTATTTTTTTTTTACATAATCTTAGTTTTTATTTTCAATTGTTAATTGTTGGTACTGCGTCGCTGTATGTTCGTGATGTCACGGACGTGGGCCTCGACTGAAAACCAGCGCGAGGGTTAGTTTTTTTTACTAACCTAAGCACATTGCTGAGTCGAGACCTATTCCTGGCATCACGCAACATTGCATTTTTGTGTAGTTTTTATTGTTTGTTCTGTTTTTATATTTTTTATTTTGTCATTAATGTAATGTTGTGTGTTGTCCTGAATAAATCCTTTTTCTTTGTTTCTTTCTTTCTTTATATAAGATGTCGATAACTTTTATATCGAAATACTCGATGAATTCCCTTTATTTCAATTCATCATTATATTAGGCTGTATTTAATATTCTATGAAATTCATAACGGGTCTATGTGTGTCGCGGTTAGACCCCTTGCGTAGGATTGATTTCCGACCAGAACAAACATTCGAATGTACACGAACATGTATGTTATCTCTGGGTATTATATAATAACAAATAATGTAGGTTTGTATATCAGTACGTACTTAAGTTATGCTAAGTTAATGTGTGAGATTATGTATGGAATGGTTTCAGAAAAGTAATTTCAGTCGTTTTGCCTGTGTTTATTAACAAAACACAATTGAAAATTTATTTCTTATTACTCTAACAATTAATTAGTAAATGTGTCTATGTATTGTGATTAAACAAACACTAGTATGATTATTTAGCTAATGATAACAGCTCATTAAATAATTATTACTATGCTTTAAATGTTGTAAAATATCTTTATAAATTAAACTCTTTGTATGTTTGTTTGTAGCTCACGCCGTAATATCTCAACCGTTTTTAATGAAACCTAGTACAAGAGAAATCTATAGAGATACATAGTTGTACATACTTCTCCAGTCGAGGTGCTCTTTGAGCCCAAAAAAAGCTATGCTCTCTTATGCCCGGTTTCAATAAACAAAAACGAATCGTTTTGCTTACCAATGGTAGGTTTTTTATTGCCAAAATGGGCATATAGATTATTTCGTAAGCTAATTTTACCTGTGATAGCTACTTCCATATGGGAGGGTCGACTATGCAAAGCTTTGGGGTCTTGGCTTCATTATTAGTAAAGATATAAGAGTCTTAATTTTAATCAATCTTAACCGATACCGGTCCGTAAATTATTGAAACCGGGCCTAAATCCTTTGACTGTTTGACGATCCGTGCGGGCTAGGAAAACAATAGAAATCTATTGTTATTTTTTAACCGCAAGTCAAGGGAGTTAAAAAGTATCTTAGATCCTTCTCAAGCACTTTTACCCGGCCTGCGCACAACACGCCACAGTCTGGTCGCAATCTGATAATTGGAATACGAACCCATTCGTTAGAAACCGATAAAAAGGCAAATATTTATATCCGAATACAATGTTTTTTTGATAAAAACAAACTATATTTTATTCAAGATTATGATCTACCTGCGTCATAAATTACATCACGATTGGTTGAGGCGTTGAGGCGTCAAGAACAAACGAACAAACTCACTTTCGCATTTATGGTTACGGTCTAAAAATACCGATAAATTTAAACATATACACTTTTTGAACACCATAGAATAAAATAAGAACAAGAAAACTCACGTAATTTTCTTAGTACAAATTCCATTTTTGCACTCCACCAGACTTGAAAATAAAATAAATAATAATATTGTGAATGTATTCATATTGACTGTTACCACATTACTAATAATACTGACTCCAAATAGCTCGGATATAATATAGTATTAGGTATTTATTTAAGTTGACGCCAATGGTAATTATGTACATAATTACTTATCTTTGTAGTTACTGATTCCAAAAAGTATGTCAATTAAGTTCAATAAATATCCACTGTTATCCATTTCTCATCCACTATTTAGTTAATTTAATTGTTTTTGTAGTTAGTGTTTATATAAGGTCCTACTAATGTCTTGGCGTACATTTTTAGGAATGAATGTATAGGTCATTAGTAATAAACAAAATAGAAAAATAATCCGACTGAAGGTTCATGAGAAAAAAAAATTTTGCTTTAAGTAAGTAGGTACTAAGTATTTATTTATAAATACTTAGTACCTACATATACATATAGTATAGATACTATAGATACTACATATACATATAG
This sequence comes from Polyploca ridens, assembly GCA_951394255.1. Lineage (NCBI taxonomy): Eukaryota > Metazoa > Arthropoda > Insecta > Lepidoptera > Drepanidae > Polyploca > Polyploca ridens. The sequence goes on from OX596253.1 coordinate 14,459,699, forward strand.
TATTTTCAATGTAGGGTTTTTTTTTATATTGTTTTTTTTTATTACTAGTAGATTCATCCTTCAAAATATACGCCAAGTCTTTAGAAGGACCAAAATTGCCATATTGTGCTTTATTATTATAAGCTTTTTTTAATATGCCAAATTATTTTATTTGATTGGTATAAAAGTAATCATTTTTATACCACTAAGATGGCAAACAAGCATACGGCCCGCCTGATGGTAAGCAGTTACCGTAGCCTATAGACGCTTGCAACACCAGGGGCATCACTCGCGCGTTGCCGACCCTGAAGAAATCTCTTCACACCCTTTTCGAAGAACCCCATGCTGTACTCCAATCATTTTCTTATCTATCAATACTTACATATAAAAATCGTTGTTCTGGTGACAGAATCTAAACTTGAGGGTGGTATTCAGCAAGATGGGTACCTACTACAAAGTACCCTACCACTGTGCTATGATTTCCAACCGATGTTTTCCTTCACGAGATATTTTCATTGTAGGATTTGAACACGGGATCTTCGGCTTTTTTATATTTTGACTAAGGTGTAGAGTTTGTGAAGTTAAGGCTTGTAGAGTAAGTGCATGTAGAGTTATAAGCTTGGCTCTACATGAGATCTAATAACTTTTTAACAGTACGAGCCATATGTCTTGGCGGCAACATTTTACATAAAAATGTTTTTGGTGGGATTTCACTTCTTTTTTTAAGTTGCTTATTATTTTTTTTGTTTGAATATTCCAAGTTTTATATTTTTTTTGTTGTTTGTGTACTAATACAAGCTTACATACCAAATTTCAGCTTTCTAGGACTTCAGGAAGTACTCTAAGAGTTTTGATAATCATCAGTGAGTCAGTAACGAAATCGGGGTTTTTTAGATATCAATAAAATCTAAAGTATAAGAGGTATGTTATTGAAACTTAATATGTTTAATAAGTTTACTATTGACATTATGTCCTAAGAATTTTGTTTATTTGGTATAATCCAAACCCAAGTTATGAGGGTTCAAAAAAACGACGAAGCGCTTCGAGAAAAGGTAGGTAGTGCCCTTTGGCTTCTCTTGGCTGTCTTGGCGGGGGGCACTTCCGTGCCCCCAGATTGCCACTATGTGCAATAGATAGTATGGCCACCATACTATCTATTGCACATTGGATGCATGTTTTTTATCTATTTGTATTGACTCAGAGCTGGAATTACCAACATAAACACAAATATGTACCTTATGCTGGGACCATGGGTATTAATGGAGCGACTGCGTTCATAGTTTTAACGACTAAATACACATATTGAATGAAAATTTCTCGTTTTGTATCGATACTTTTACCGAGAACTAATGGCAAGGAACTCATATTCGATTTCTTACAATAAATCACTAGTTTACGATATATGTATTCAAAGTCAAAGTCAAAGCCATTTCTTCAATTTAGGCCCAGAAGGGCACTTATGAAGGTCACATTTACTGAAGTTACCACCGGTTCGGAACTCGGCCTTCAACTGAGAAGAGAAGTATTTATAAAGAAGAGAAGAGAATATATATTAATGCAACTATGCCAACGGTTCACGCTTCACGGTATATAATGTTGTTAAATCTATTAATATTCTTACTCTATGGCAGAGACCATAGCTATCAACCTATACCTAAAGTTTTCCATCAGAAATATACCTACTTTCAGGATGGTTATATCAATGTGTTATTCCGAAGATTATATGAGTAACAAGAATATTTATATCACACATGTCTAAATGTGTGAGTCCTACTCTACCCTATACAGCTTTTGAACCCTAGTTCCGTTCTAAATTCCGTGAACTGATAAACATGTTGAATGAATAAATAATTGATTGATATAAATTCTAACATTAAAAAACGGACAAGTGCGAGTTGAACACGCGTAGAGAGGGATCTTCTACCATTCTGTATTTATATTATGTAAATCTTTTTAACATTTGAGAAAACTGGTCGCGCATCTTACGGTGAAAGGAATTCTCGAGAATGCGCGAGATTCTCGAGAATTCCTCGCTTTTTGGCTTATATTTAGTTTTTTTGTTATTGATATAAAGTCCATTACCTATGCTGTGTACAATTTCATCGTAACAATTTGTTTCTACTCTAAGTTTCCTCTCCATTCCCCGGCAATTTAAATTGGTTTGTGTTTGTTTAACCGGCATTTTTTCTTGAGAACGCTTGTTTCTGTTAAAATGGCCTCCATAAATAAATGCTCCTTATTAAAACACGGCTTTCCTTTCTTGGACACCGAATCTGCTACTTACATTCACTATTGCTTAAATGTATGTATGTTAATATCCTAATAATAATAGAACTATTTCTTTAAAAAAAACCCGACTGCGTAAAACATAAATTAACTGAAAAGAGAAAAACAAGCTCTTAAATCTATAGAATTTTGAATATAACTTGAATTTTATAAGGTATTGCAGTCGGGGACAACCAATAACCTAAGTATGTATTTTTTTGTAATATTTGTATATCCCCGACTGCAATGCCTTATAAAATTCAAGTTATATTCAAAATTCTATAGATTTAAGAGCTTGTTTTTCTCTTTTCAGTTAATTTATGTTTTACGCAGTCGGGTTTTTTGTTTCTTTTAATAATTTAATTTATTTCAAACTTTCTAGTTTTATACAAAAAGAGTTGTATGTATTAGTAAGTAAATGAGCGGTACGGTAAAGGAACGCTAACAACCATCGCAAATCTGTGATTTACGTATGGTAACGGCTCAGTACCTATTTACTTACTGTCCTTGCATTAAACGTGGTTTTTTGCAGTTTACGTCAAAATGGTAGCATAAAAGTATTACAATATATACATATATGGAATGGTCTATTTACAAGTTTTCATTTGATACCCATATTGTTATAATAACGAAACTTTTATTTTTAATACCCCCCCTATTTTTTTATTCTTAGGCGCTATATAAAAATAATATACCCTATGACACTCCCCCAGTCAAGACGAATCTAACGACACCTCATATGCTTAAATCCATGAAGCCGTTTAGGCTGCAGAGCGGCACAAAGAATTAGACATACATACATACATACATACATACACTCGAAAAACATAACCCTCCTTCCGGGTCAGTCGGGTAAAAAGAAATACTGTTATTAGACATTAAATAAATAAATAAATGTTTTATTTGTCTCTAACTTAAAAATAACAATATTACTCAGCGAAATGATCACAATATTACAATGCTTGAAATGTGCCATACATTTTTGCAACGTGCTGCAACTTCATAATATTATTTAGTTTCTTTAACGTGAAGAATATTAAAAACATACGTAACTCAATAAATGAGTTGTTTTTTTGTCTTGAGAATGATATAATACTAGCTGACCCGCGCGGTTTCACCCGCGTTCCCGGGATAAAAAGTAGCCTATGTCCTTCTCCATACCATAGGGCTATATGCATGCCAAATTTCATCGCGATCGGTTCAGCGGTTTAAGCGGGAAAGCGTAACAGACAGACTGACAGAGTTACTTTCGCATTTATAATATTAGTTAGGATTTTACACCTAGCACCCATACAAACTGAGTAATTACCTTCCCAACTTTCCTCTTGTAATTACTTACAACATTATAAAATACATACAATAAATATTGTCAAGAATAGAGTTTGGTGCACTGATGTGAAATTATATAAGAAGAGATGATTTTTACATTCACATTTCAACAATATTTTAGACACAAAATCAGGTTGAATCCATAGAATGCTATCATCCCCCATAAATAATTTAGTAATATACCTACATAAAGTATGATAATTATGACTTATCTTCCAGTAATACTATCAAAAAGCACATCTTTGTAAAGGCTTGCAAAATTTTATTACTTAGTTAATAATTTTTAAGAGCGAATTTTTAATAGACTTAAGTACTTTTTTACAACAAATATGTACAAAATCTAATAATATATATAAAATGCTTTTGTGGGTACGTAAATACGCAGTTTTCTCAATCACCACCAACCCCAGTCAACTTCCCGTTGGGGTGGTAAATACCCCTTGGTCTCCAGATGGTAGTAAGGGAGTTTGGTCGCGGTGGGTGGAAGGGGGTGGTTGTGGGTGGCGAAAATGTTAAAACATATATTGCTGTCCTTTTCTAACGTATGAGGACTTCTGAAAAGATCTTAAAATTTCTGGAATGGAAAGTTCCAAAATGTGTAAAACGGTTATAATCGATCTGGAATGTTCTAGAAAGTTCAACAAATATCTGGAATGATCTAGAAAATTCTAGAGTGAATGCAATCTATTATAATCGATATAGCATGTTTTGAGAAAGTTCTACAAATTTCTGGCTTCATCTAGAAAGTTCCAAAATGTCCAAAACTAATAACAGTTTTATCGAATCGAGTTAGAATGTTCGAGAACGTTCTAGAAATTTCCCGAATGATCTGGAATGTTCCAAAATTAGTGCAATTTATTATGATCGAGAAAGTTCTAGAAATTTTCCGAAAGATCGGGAAAATTCCAAAATGAGTGCAATTGATTATGATCGAATTAGAATGTTCGAGAAAGTTCTAGATATTTCTAGAATGATCTAGGAAGTTCCAAAATGAGTGAAAGTTATTATGATCGATTTAGAATGTTCGAGAAAGTTCTAAAATGAGTGCAATTTAAAATGTTAGAGAAAGTACTATTTTTTTTGGTTTGATCTGGAAAGTTCCAAAATGTGTATGAGTGTTATTATTGATCTAACTAAAAGAACCAAATCGAAATCGAAAATAGAAATCTATAATATCTGTTAAAAATGTATCCTTATATATTTTTTATACCACTAAATATGCGATGTATTTTAACCCGAGCAACGCCGGGATTCGCTGCTAGTACAATCTAAATATAGAAAATTTCCTCAAGCCTGCCGCTGCTTCCGATTACTTTTTAATGTATGTATAATATTATTGATAAAATCTTCCATAAATAATTCACTATACAAATAATTTCAAGACATAATATTTTTGTTTTATTAAAACATTATTTCCCTCACACGGATTTAAATTCGATGATAGATTCAATGGAAAAACAATTGTTAAGCATTAAACTCCACGTATAATTAATTACTCTCGAATTATTTATTGCGTTTATTGTAATTAATGAAGTTCTTCTTACATAACAAATGAAAATGCTTAGAAACCCTGTTGGAATTCAAGAAAACTGCCTCACACTTTTTTAATAAAATAAAATTGCTTACATTAATACCTTACGGGATAGAATATACTTCAATTATTATTATTCTTTTTAGAACATAAAATTAACTACTAGGACCTAAATTTTATAAATGGCTTTGAATGCCCTTGCCTTGTCCTTATTTCTAAAATACATTTTAATTAATCAACGATGAGGAATATTCTAATAAATAATTGAAACGCCAACATTGCCTTTTCACGCAAAATTAAATCAAACAAATTTATCGTCCGTTAACGTCTGTAACGTCTGGTAACGGTCGGTAACCTAAATCACGAACGGTAACACATTACTCAATAACCATCATCCCAACAGAGTTGGAATAAGATTTATTGACGTTACCCGGTAACGTGTGCGTAAGTCCAAAAGTTTTGAGGTAACCAACCGTTATGTATTGTCCAAGGCACGAGAGAAGCATCTTAAAGTAGATAATTGAAATCTGTTTTACAAAAAACTTAAACCGACTTCAAAGTAAACTAAAAAGTAATCAGATCCTAACCTGATGACAATGGGACAAAACGGGAAGTATACCTACCCTTCCAAACAAAAAAGAATTTTCCAAATCGGTTCATAAATGACGGAGTAACAAATATAAATATATATTTAAAAAAATACACTCGAATTGAGAACCTCCTCCTTTTTTGATGTCGGTTAAAAATAAAACTGTTGTTGATTTTACTTTCTACATTCTTCAATTTTCTTCAAACCCACTTGGCTTTATTCATAGAATTCTAAATTTTCTCTAGTAATGATATAAATGAATGAATCGCTCGTGGTGTAGCATGATTAGCCTTTCTTAATCGATTGGCAAAGTTAAGCTACCACCGTCGTGGTCGGTACCTGGATGGCTGACCGCCTAGTGGTATTTCAAATCGAACTTTTCCGTGCTTTAGAAGGCACATGAAACTAGTTGGATGCCTCCTAGGCAGCTTGATAAATTCTAACAGTAGTTTGGCCACTATCTCCACCAATCCGCAGTGGGTATGCATGATGGAGTATTGCCCAGTCCATTTCACCCTCATTAGTGAAAGGAGGCCTGTGCTCAGGAATGGGACATTATAGGCTGATGATGATGATGAATTATGTAAATTAAACAGAGCAAGCTCGATCTACTATCGCTACTTAAGATCCATTATAACTTTGGAATTGGACCGACCAAATCTGATATTTGGTAACAAATTAGCGATAGACTCAGAATTAAAATTTGTGATTATACCACGAAGTGCCACACAGATTGGCAGCATAAAGTCTTCAAAAATTACTTCAAGAAATCATGTGAGGTATCTGTTAGCTACATTAATTCACTCCAAAAGAATCCATCAAAGAAAATAAATTAACAATCCCGCTGGAGCTCATGTTTCACGCCACCACCCCAGGCCCTAAAGGGACCTTCTTACATTATAGTTTATAATAAACCGTGTCGGTTGTTGAAATTTTAAGTGCCGTGCCAATGTTGTTAGTTGGATTTATAATTTAATTTGTCTTGTTACGTGGCTCAGTCTTAATCACTTTACATAATTCAAGATGCAAGAACTAATCTGCTAACAAGAGGTATCACGTACTTCCATATATTAGGGATGAGTTGATATATTATGTATAATGTGTCAACGATACAAGATTAGTTACATCTAGTATATGGAATATCTGAAATGAAATGTTGGCTTGATTTAAAGAACCGCGTCAAATGTCTAACGAATATTATTAGTTTGTATACCAGTATCGTAATACATTTTCTTCTTTTTGATTATGAACATTTGCGGCGGAAAATAACATTGTTTTTATGGCACCTATTTTTAGGTAAAAGGTTCAAATCTCTCTCAAACATGGACTCTCTAAACAATGTGACATAAATTATAATAAATAATATTATAGTTCAGAAGCGCTCGTGGTGTAGCATGATTAGCCGTTCTTAATCGATCGGCAAAGTTAAGCTACGTCTGTCGTAGTCGGTACCTGGATGGGTGACCGCCTAGTGGTATTTCAAATCGAGCGTTTCCGTGCTTCGGATGGCACGTTAAGCCGTTGGTCCCGGTTATCACTTAATTGTGATATTCGTTAAGCTAGTTGGATGCTTCCTAGGCGGCTTGAAAAATTCCAACAGTAGGTTGACCACTAGCCTACCTCCACCGATCCGCAGTGGGCACGCGTGGTGGAGTATTGCCCATTCCCTTTCACCTTCATTTGTGAAAGGAGGCCTATGCTCAGCAGTGGGACATTATAGGCTGATGAGGATGATGATGATGATAGTTCAGATAAGTCTTCGGTTCTGTGAACTTTTGCAAAGGATAATAAGCTACGCCATATCAACAACGTAAGTATAATTTAAAACAAACAAACATGGTTTCTATGAATTGAGCCATGATTAATTTAAGTTTGAGTTAAAGTTTGTCGCTAACTTCATTTTACTCAAAGATTAATTTTGTAACTTTGGGCCACTATCCTGAATTTAGTAACTCGATAAAGGTTTCATAGTTTCACTTGAAGGTCTTTTGTGAAGTGTCCTTACCTTGTAATTTAACCAAGTTATGGAAAATGTATCTGTAAATATACTAGCAGTATATTTATATTAGTATACTTGCCGACACTCCAAGGGATCAAAGACATACCATCCGGTCTCTTGCCATCGCCCCGCGTGTTTTATGAGTGTCTGTTTGTATGACCAATTACTTATTTGGCTTCCTTACGATTTTATTATACGTATAGATTACAGAAACATAATCTAGAACAACGCCAAACCCTACAAAGGTCGGATAACATATCAAAACTTCGCCGAAATTAGCATATCCGCTAGTAATATCCGTAGTAGTTACGCAAACACGTACCGTAGAAGTTAGACGCTGTTGTGAAACACTTTATCCGCACTAGTCACCCACCTATGCACAGAGAACTATAGTGCCCCCTATAAATTTTCCCAGCGTAAGTTTTAGCGAAGGTCAGAGAATTAGTTTTGCGGATGGATGTGATTATGAACTTTGGGATATGGTTACAACTAGGCTTCTAGTATAATTTATGTCTCCGTAGGTTATGATGTGAAATATTTTGCTATACTCCGTGACTTTTTATTCGTCTTAGGCCCGGTTTCAATAATTTACGGACCGGTATCGGTTAAGATTTATTAAAATAAAGACTCTTATATCTTTACTAATAATGAAGCAAAGACCTCAAAGCTTTGCATAGCAGACCCTTCCATATGGAAGTAGCTATCACAGGTAAAATTTGCTTACGAAATGATCTATATGCCCAGTTTGGCAATAAAAAAACCTACCATTGGTAAGCAAAACGATTCGTTTTTGTTTATTGAAATCGGGCATTAGAAACGCAGCCCACATAATGTACCCAAAGAGTAGGTACTAATCATTAAAAATCCATCAATCCATCAAAAAATCAAACAAATAAATTTATTATTTTGAACATTTGTATAATTAAAAATACCTTTTCTTATTTCATTATGACGTAGTTTTAAACACCCAGTTACGAGCGCAGTCTACTCGGCTCGTGCTCTGGGTTGGTATTTTCTACCATTTTATACGTAAACTAATTATTAACTCGATTTTTCATAATTTTAATGAATTTTTAATTTTTATTTTAATAATACAAATTAAAAAAAATATATGTATGATTAGTACCTTTTTATTGGGTACATTAAGTGGGCTGCGTTTCTAAGACGAATAAAAAGTTACGGTGTATAGACTATTTATGAAGCTGGCGGTTCATTGTATGGTGAGTAGTCATCGCCGCTTATGGTTATTTCAAGGCAGCAAGTCCCAAGTCCAGGGGACTTACTGGCCTATTGGCAACCTTCAAGAGATTAGTTATGCTCTTTTGTAACTTCTGTTTTTTCTGTGGCAGGCTTATGATTGACCATCATCTTAGGTGATGAAAAGCTCTCGAAACACGATAGATGGCGCTTACGCCTTTTAGTTGTTTCTACTTAAATATAACTCTACCCTATTCTACCTACTTGGGCCAACCCTTCCAACTCTAAGGGTGTCGTAAAGGAATACACCAAGGGAATACGACTAAGGGAATACACCAGTGGGCGGGCCACAGCGTCCATCTGTGATACGTCATCACTACTGCGATCACCAACCCGCCTGCCAAGCGTGGTGATTACGGCAATACCCCTCTAATGATAGAGTCGCTGGGCGCCGCTGGATGCAAGCGGCCCAAAACCGTTCGAAGTGGAGGTCAATGGGGGAGGCCTATGTTCAGCAGTGGACATCCATAGGCTGATATGATGATGATGATGATTCTACCTATTACTGAATAGTGAAACATGAAATCGGTGAAACTACGCCATATGTTTTTTACAAAATTTGGAATATTTTAGAAATAAAGTGATGAATTTTTCACTCCTATCCTGATATTATCTTGATATTTAACTTAATCACAGCTTATAATCAGATAACTGATATACTACAATGTGAATATACTATATACAATTAATATGCACAGCACACAAATAGGTGCGCCAAAAATATCTAACAATAATAAAAAATAGTCCATAGAGTATAAAATATAAAACAACAAACGTAAGTACTATCCAGTAGCTTTAAATACAGGGTAAAACTTTTCCCTGAAGGCGTATATTTCTCTATACAGGGTGTCTCGGTATCTAATAAAGTGGTCACAGTCGAAGCGAGATTAACAGCGTCTCTTTATTGTTGTTTGTATTAGGATGTATGCATACTGTGCTTGTGCCTTGGGAATAGAAAAACAATAAATAATGTCTCTATTTTGTTTTATCCCTATTTGTTTCAGAAATATGTATTTATGCTGACTATAATTATTTTGGTGAGTAAATTTTGCCCGTTTATCCTCAAATGGAATGTAACCCCCTTATTCATGATAAAGTTATCAAACGTTGATTAGCTAAAATTCTGAAGTCTTTATCTAACACGTGACATTTGGTGATCGAAAGAGTGAGACGGAGGACACTATTATACTCATTTAGTTAAAAAGCGATTATGAATAAGGGGATAAGGTAATTATCAAATTGTACCCATACTATTGTTAAAAATGTATCCACATTCACCGGGATTCACTGTTTTCCCGGGACAAAAAGTACCCTATATAATATTCTGGGCTATGATCTATTCTGGTCTTGTATAGAATGGAAATACGCGTCATCGGTCAGTGACATATCTTGAGGCATATTGAAAACGCATATTAGGTATATTGAAACTCAAAATTTTAGAAATAAAAAACTTTTTCCAAAGAAATTAAACCGCCTTCAAAGAAAAAAAAAACATTCTTTCTACTGTAGTTCAATGAAGTGCTCGTGATGTAGCATGTTTTGCCACAAAGTTAAGCTACCACCATCGTGGTCGGTGCCTGGATGGGTGATCGCCTAGTGGTATTTCAAATCGAGCGTTTCCGTGCTTCGGAAGGCACGTAAAGCTGTTGGTCCCGGTTATTACTTAATTGTGATAGTCGTTAAGCTAGTTGGAGGCCTGTTAGGCGGCTTGAAAACTCCAACAGTAGGTTGACCACTAGCCTACCTCCACCGATCCGCAGTGGGCACGCGTATATGTTGTAGATAATTAGAAATGATTTTAATTTGGTTTTAATATTAATGAATTGCTAGTTTCGTCTATGGTTGATTTACGAACATTTTTGATGTCCAAGTATAATAGATTATTACTTTCAAACAGATGAACTAGTATGGATGAGCCCCAAGTATTTGAAACACGTGGGAAGCGTTTGTATAAATTAACCAAAGTGTAGACAAATGAAATGAATTTATCATTAGTACGTGTCTGGAAACATATTGGACTTTGTTTTTACTTAATTTGAACCTTATGTACTGTAATTATCAGTAGAATATTAAACACTTTTACCATATTATCTGCAAAAAGTGAAACCAACAAAAAAAAAATCATCATCATCATCATCATCTGCCTGCCCTGTTCCCATTCATTTGGGGTCGGCACAATATGTATGCTTCTTCCATTCTCTTCAAAAAAAAAATAACGATTAGTATTATTACATTATTAGAAAAGGAAAATATTTTTTTTTTGTTTAAACGGGTCTATCTTCGGAACTAACAGTCGGATTAGATTTTTTTTATATGATAGCCAGATTCTTGAGGAATAGTATAGACTACATGTTATCCCAGCAGCGCGGGTGAAAACGCAGGGGACATACATAGTATAATCACAGACGTAAAATCCAAAATTTCAAGTCTGTAGGTCATTTAGTTCCGAAGTTAAGCGAAAGCAAAGTTTCACATTTATGACACTCACTCACTCACTCACTCACTCACTCATGATCATCAAAATAGAACTAGTACTTCCCATAAACTCAGAGAGCTGAAATTTGGTACAGAGTTAGGGTTTAATGACCACATAAAGGGAAAACTATAAAAACTAGGATAATCGAAGATCTGGAGTACCTGGTGACCAGTGGCGTGCATTGGTTTTCGGAGGAGGTAGGCAATCAAGTATTAGGAGAGTTTTATTGTATATTATCGGTGGTATTTTATCCAATAAAGATCAATCCACGTGCACTAGTGAAATGAAATGAATTATGTGTATCGTGATTTTACAAGTTGTCTCAAAAAGTTCGTGAAAAGTTTTAGTACAGTGACCACCATTTTACTAAAACACGACTGAACGGTGACTGATAATGCGGACTATGTAAAAGTTAATGTGCGGACTATATGAAAGTGATATTATAAATAAAATGTATGCGACTGAAGGACTTTGTGTCCATGGTCATAAACAAATATTTAAAAAAAAGCCAAACTAGGGTTTCCAGCCTCGGTTGAATCAATCGATTTTTTAATCAATATTCGATCTTTTAAACCGTCTTTGGAGATACGGATCGATCTTAAGATCGCCACGAAATTAAAAGATAGGAAATCGATTTTAACGAGACCATGATATTCCATTTCGAATTTTCGAATCGATTATTTTTTGCAGTATTATGTTACATATTAAAGTTTTTTTGAATAAATTAGCACAAGTTACTCTCTTTCTCTCTCATCAATACCGAAATCGTTGGGAGGGCGTCTAAATCGTTGTTTTTCTAAAAATCTCGACAGTGTAAGTTTAATCGAATAACGATATTCGTGTAATTATTATTAGTGACCTAATAAACAGTTCATTTTTAAAAATATTTTTTGCTACTAATTAACTAAGAAATATATTTTATATCATAATAAAATATAAATATTGATTTTCTAAGGATCGACCTTGTATATATTATTTTTAATCGATATCAGTGACTTCGGTTTGAATCTATCGATAATAAATTTTGTCAAAGTACGGTAACCCTATGCAATGCCAGCCAAACCATAAACAAAACAATACAAATAAATTGCGAAGTTATATTTGAGTTGCTCTAACGTTGGTAAACTGTAGTTTTTTAAATTGTCTGGGTTACTAGTGTCACAACAGAGTAGGTATGGTTACTTTTGGTCCATAAATCGCGAATGTCACATGTCAGTGTGCTACGCATAGTAAAAACGTGATTTATGCTTTCGTCGTATTATCCTAAAGAAGTGTGTGTGCGTGTTTGCATATGCCGAAATCGTTTTAGTGTGCGTGATTTTGTTACACGAACTCATGAGTGCCTGCGCGGCAAAGTTTGAAATTTTGTATTGAATGTTAGGTTAGAATTTTTATTTAAAATGATTATGTAGTTTAATTGAATCAATATATCATATTATTGAATCTTATGAGGTAAGCATTGCTTATTTGCCTATATGGAATGCACGCCACTGCTGGTGACCCTGATTAGAAAACACAAGAGCCCAACCAAACTATTAGAGATCGACATACCGCCTTTACAAAAAATATTCAACTTGGTGGGCCGCTTCATTTTCTACAAAAAGAAGTGAAATCCCATCAAAAACATTCTGTAAAAAACTAGCCAAGTATCGATGGAGCTGCTTGTTTATCTCTAAAAAGTAATGAAATCTAGACAAAGTCGTGCCAAGTCTAAGGTTCCTTACTGCGATTTCTTTATTATTATAGTTAATGTTGTGTGACTTGGCCGTTGAAGGGAACACAAGGGTACAAAACCAGGAGTTCCATGACACCATTGCACCAATCTGTACTTGTACCCACTAACGTATAAAGAATGTTCAACGGCCAAGTCGCACAACATTAACTATAATAATAAAGAAATCGCAGTAAGGAACCTTAGACTTGGCACGACTTTGTCTAGATTTCATTACTTTTTAGAGATAAACAAGCAGCTCCATCGAGACTTGGCTAGTTTTTTACAGAATGTTTTTGATGGGATTATTTTTACGTTTTCCTTGGATGAAAAATATGCCATATAATAATTCAGGGTCTGATCTATGTACCTGTACGCCAAGCTTATTTGTGAAGTGATCTGGGGGCTATGGGAAATGTATTAAGTTTTGAACGTTAGTTGTACTACTTATTTTATTTATATTTTTCAAAACATGGTTTCATACGATATTTACAACAATGGTATATTAACTTATTCTAAGAGAAATTAACATTTATTGTGTTCCGGTGGCGAGTAAGTACAGAGCTCTGCGAGGCGATGCGATGTGTTCTTAACCCCTTTTTAATACCTCGTGAAGAGAGAAGATGTAACTGCTTACCATCAGGCGGGCCGTATGTTTGTTCGCAACCTTAAGAAATAAAAAATCAACATGACGGCCAATAAGAGGCCTTCTTATCTAATAAAATTTCCATTTGAACGACGCTAAGGGACTTCTAATTAATTTAGTTTAATTATAACTGACTTCCCTCAAATAACTTGATTACACGATAAAAGCAAAAGTTGCTTATTGCTGTACTTGTAATTTGTTTTACAAAGAAATTTGACTTGTCCATTTTTCCTGTACAGAAATGCTCAAAGTAAAAACGGGCAATTCACTTTCACTTTGTCGGCAATGAACTGTTTTCCTCCCAATTTTCTAAAAGGGTGCTCTGATTTTTTTTCACTGAAGTCTCTTTGGAAGTACCTTGCATTTTTGATCGCAATGTTGAAAATGCAAAGAATACAAGAACATGAAACGAGAAAAGATGTTACAAAGAATGTTTCCATCATTTTATCTACTGTCAAATTTTACTGCTTAAATTAATACTAATATTACGAAGATAAAAATGTATACAGTTTAAACGCGCCTATCTCAGGAACTAAGAAAGATAGAAAGGAAATTTATTTCAATACACATAGAGCTAAAATAATAATAATTTTATTTATTTCTCTTTCACTATGTATGGTAATATTAATAACTAGAAATTAAAGAAATACAGTTTCCAGATAACATCCCTTTATATACAAACAAATAAATTATATACAGGATGACTGGTAATTAGTAAACGATACTTAGACACATGAATTTACTCATAATAACAAACAACTTTCCCAAAGATTTTTTATAATTTACTTAGCACATGTGCCCATAATATTTAGTATCTAATAAGAATAAGAATAAACCTTTATTACTAATTATTTATCGCTATTTGTTTCTTTGGGAAAGTTGTTTGTTATCATGAGTACAGTCATGTGTCTAAGTATCGTTTACTAATTACCAGTCACCCTATATAGGTACAACAGACTACCTACAATAATGTATGATGTCGAAAGAGAATACAACAATTTCGAATTTGCGAAGGTCTAGTGAATGAAATAATCGCATTTAGATCTTTTTGCCGTCCACTTGATATCAGCTGTCTACACGTCTAGCTATATTTATAATAAATATTTCTATGATAATTAAAGTAATTTATATTCAGTATTTTCACCCATGAAAGCGTGAAGGCTTAATATGATTACAGCAAGTACAGACTGCCTGTGTCTTGATAAAGCCTAAATGCTCTAACGCGCTGGATATTGAATATATTATGCTTGTATAAGGAACGATGTCTCGTAAGTGCTGTACAAAGATAGAATAATGCTCCTAGTTAGTGCATGTTTGCGATGGTAACTAAGTTTGTTGAGTTTAGATGGAATAAATAAGCTTTAAGGCTTTTCCAGACTGGTCGGTACAACCTAGCGGTTTGAATTGTTTGGATTATTATCGAAACAAAACCGCGTCGATGTCAAAAAACAATATGCAAGGATATTGTTGCAACAATTTCGCGTGTCACGTGATATATAGTACTTACCTAAACGATGCCATTCTGCTGCTGCGCGCTCTGCACCAACCAGTGAGTGCAGTTATCAGTGAGAGGACGTGAAAAGATTGAGTATTGACAAATTTTTGTATATATTTTTGAGTAATTTATTTTCAGCTAAAACTTTTTAAAGAGAGTCGGTTATAGGGGGGGGCCAAATTTGCTAAAATGTAAAATGGTCGCATAATGAACGAAAATAATTTTAGTACAAAAACTGTCAAAACTGACAACTCAAAGATCATTGTGGCACGATTGTAGATTCAGTGGAATATCATCGGAAAGCTATTACGACGCCATTATGACGCAATTTTGATACCACTGATAGTTAATTGGAACACAATTAATTGTAATAGCAGACTTGGCCCCCTCCTATGTAGTATTCAGATTTTTTTGCAAAGCATTGCTATATTATTATTTTTACCGATTATTACAGTAAGCAAATTCCTGTAAGCATTAGTAAATTGAGGATATACAGGGTGTATTTCGCATGGTAACGCAAACTTCGCGAAAAGGCTACACCTAATGCCACTAATCAAATTGTGAAAGTCATTCACCTCGCTAATGATCGGTTATAGAAATTGTCATTTTCGAGCGCGCAATGTATTTTGAACACCGCGATTTAAACGCGCGATAACGTTGTGCCTACTTAGTATGTCGCTGACTGCAGGCGAATATCGCCAACAACAATAATACCTACACCGTTTCTAGTTTTATTTACATTGCTACTTTTAGTGAAAGTAATGAATTAATAACTTATTTATTTTAAATCTCTTTGGGTTAGGTAAGAATAACGATTATGAACAGTCTAAAGTAAAAAAAACTAAAAAAAAAATTTAAAAAATTTGGGAAATACCGAATTCCAACATGGGGGGGTCCAGAATCATGTCCTGGACCCATGGTATCCGTTTGTGCGGCGATGTCCCTTACACCCTGTATACATTTTTACCTTTACAAATAAACCATTATGATCAAATACGGGTATGAATACATTCTATCAATATATACAATAAAATTTTATATTTGTCTGTAAGAACTACGAAGCTTTGAATGACAGAGAGAAAGAGACAGAGATTAGCTCATTAATATTTTGAGAGGGAACCGTTTAGCGTAGTATGGAAATTTTATGAAGAAAAATGAAAGCCACGTCACTAAAAGAGTTATGAATATGAAAGTGGATGGATATACGGGAAGAGGAAGACCAAAAAAGAGATGGATGGATTGTGTGAAAGATGATATGGGTAAGAAAGGAGTGGATTCTGATCTGACGGATAGAAGACACGAATGGAACAAGCGTACATGATAGCTTATTAATATTTTAATATCTTTTGTACAGAGCAAGAATCATATTGAGTCAACATCCGTTTTTCAGATATAATTTGATGAAAAGATTTTATTTTAATTTATTAATTTCTCTTTTTATAACTTCCATACAAAGTCACACGTACAGCATGTAGCAAAAATACACGAGCCCAATACTAAAAAAAAAACAACATTTAAAGCCCGCATCAAAAAAGGCCTATTTCATCCGCAAAATAGAACCTCATCTACATACACCCACATACAGTACCCAGGAGTTGCCGGGATCACCGGGGTGTTTTACATGAAAAAGGAACGGCCTGTATAGGAAAAAGCAATATCGTGTTAGTGCCAGTGTGTTTTTGAGGTGCCAAGTTGAAACATGGAAGCGTGAGTTTTGAATATTTTGATAGCTCAGTGGTTATGACTTTGGATGCCGAGACGAAGGTCTCGGGTTCGAATCATTCAATGAGCTTGAGCTTTCAGTGAAGGTAAACATCGTTAGGAAACCATAGCACGGTAGGTACTTTGTAGTACCCACCTGGCTACCAACCTCAACCACCTACCATCCTACATGTATATTAATGAAAAGTTGTATTTATAATGTAATAAATTACCTGGTTTCCATAGCACAAGCTGTGCTTCGTTTGGGATCAGATTGTACACGTGTGAAGGATGTCCCAGGATATTTATTTATCCATAATTTTACCCTTAGAAAATATATATGTCTAGAAAGAGTATCCCCATACTACATGACTTTTAAAAAGTGGCCAACTTTGCTACATCTTATCCTCGCGTTACGTCATTCTGCTTGTCATAGTGACGTTTATACCAGTTACCAGTTCTTGAAAAAAATCCAAGAAAATGGGGAATAATATATTACGGTGTCGATATCTTTTTAAACTCCGAAAATAAAAGTGGAATCGGGATAATACATGAAAATAGGAATAAGATTAATGGCGCCGATATAAATTAATACTTATTATTTTTACTTTGATGTCAACGAACAGTAATTATTTGCGTTGACGTTTCAAATCAAGCAAATCAAGTCAATTT
Source organism: Polyploca ridens (assembly GCA_951394255.1). Taxonomy (NCBI): domain Eukaryota; kingdom Metazoa; phylum Arthropoda; class Insecta; order Lepidoptera; family Drepanidae; genus Polyploca; species Polyploca ridens. Next base: position 14,477,349 of record OX596253.1, read on the forward strand.
TTTTTTTTTTTTTTTTTACTCTTTATAGGCCTGTGTTTCACTGCAATCTCACCATGGTAAGTGATGATGCGGCCGAAGGTGGTAAGCACACAAAGCCTAGAAGGAACTGGCTCTCAAGTGCAGCTATCGGAACACACCGAAAGGTGCTTGGCGACAGATTTTCAACTTGAGGGTGGTAGCCAGCCAGGCGGGTACTACAAAGTACCCTACCACCGTGCTATGGTTTCCTCACGATGTTTTCCTTCACCGAAAGCTCAAGCTCATTGTAGGATTCGAACCCGGGACCTTCATCTCGGTATCCGACGTCACTACCACTGAGCTATCATCGCCATTAAGTCAAATTTATTTATTTATTTATTTATTTATTTATTTAAGGTTCACCAGCAGTTGGTACACTAACACATTGTAGTTCAACATTATAAATAAAAATAACAAGATCAAATGCACAACTAATAAAGGTAAACACCACTTACACTAATATATGATAAAACAATATACATCTATAAGACTTGACATAATAAAACTAGACAAATACACAATCATTATACATTATATAAAGTAAAAATAAAATAAAACAAGACAACAACAAGACAGCAATTGCTTAAAATTAATAATTAGGAGTTATTCAGAGGGTCTAAACAAAGGGAATCATTACTTTGTTACCGAGGCAATGATACATCTCTTGAATACCGACAGTGAGTCTGCATGCACGTCTGTAGCTGAGCTCACACTGTTGTAAATTTTACAAAGTCGCGGTATGGGTGAGTTACTTCCCATGACAGTTCTACGTAAAGGGGGGACCAAAGGTGTAATTTCTTTACGAGGATAGTGGACTGGAACTCTGAAATTGAAGCATTGAAATATCTGGGGACAGTCAATTTGAGCTCTTAAAATTTTGTACAAAAATAAAAGATCCAATATATCTTTGCGCTTACTAAGACTATTCATTTGAAAATATGTTAACCTGTCTACGTAAGATTTAACTGATTTTAACTTCCCCAATGAATACGTAAGGTGATACAAGAATCTTTTTTGAATGCGTTCAATCCGGAGTGAGTGCGTGGAATAATGTGGTCGCCAAACTACGCTACAATATTCGACGATACTTCGCACAAGACCATTGAATAGTATGATTTTGGTTCGGGGGCTGCGGAAATCCTTACCATTCCGGATTACAAACCCCAAATCAAGTCACATCGAGTCAAATCGAGTCAAATCAAGTCAAATCGAGTCAAACCGAGTCCAATCGAGTCAAACAGGGTCAAACCGAGTCAAATCGAGTCAAACCAAGTCAAATCAAGCAAATCTAGTCAAATCCAGTCAAATCGAGTCAAATCGAGTCAAACCGAGTGAAATCGAGTCAATAAGTCAAATCGAGTCAAATCCAGTCAAATTGAGTCAACCCGAGTCAAATCGAGTTAATCCGAGTCAAACCGATCCAGTCAAAATCAAGTGAAATTGAGTCAAAACAAGCAATCGAAATTTTGAGAGCAATCGGACCAATAAATAAATAGTTCAAAATGGCGACCATTTTTTTCAATTTTGAGTAAAAATTTATGTTATATGGTCCAAGGGTCTCTCAAATCTCAATTTTGAGAGCAATCGGACCAATAACAAAATAGTTAAATATGGCGGCCACTTTTTTGAATTTTGAGCAAAGATTCATGTTATTTGGTCCAAGAGTCTCCCAAATATCAATTTTGAGAGCAATCGGACCAATAACTAAATAGTTCAATATGGCGGACACTATTTTAAATTGTGAATATTTTGCAATTCCAATAATATTACATACACGCGTGTCGAATAACCTTATTTTTTTAATTTAGTAATATCCGACTTAAATAAAAATGTAATAAACAAAATGTGCATGGTACGCACATATACAAGTTTACATCGTACGCCTATGCAACGCGGCACTACGTAGTTCAAATGATTTTAAACAGATGGCTGTACAGTTTACTTGTATGAAGAAGTATTTTACAAAATGTTCCGGTGACCGCATCCATGGTTATATACATCACTGACTATGATGGAAAAACCGAAAACGACAAACACGTCAACTTAAAAAAAATAGGTCCGCCATCTTGAAATTCAAAATGATATTCGTAATTAGCTCGAGGAAAATCTTAAATTAATACCCATTTTGATTTTTTCATTACTGAAGCGACTACTTATCTTACATGACATAATCGTCATTAGTTTGAGGTCATTAGTATTAAAAAAAAACATTCGACTTTCCACTCAAAAATTCGACTTGTCCACCGTCGCTTTTGATTTATATCAGTATCTACATACTCGTATTTAACTATTGACTGATATTACCATGGGAGTTTTGAGTTCAAAAACTGGCAGCACAGGCAACACATAAAAAATGGCGCTTACTCAAAATATTTATTTTCGAAACATTTCAATGGCTTATATTGCAGAAACTAATAGGAAATATTGTTACTTACCGATGATAGGTGAGTTTTTTCGTTGGTCTAGATCGACCCATGTAGTTTTTATACACTTTTATCACACAAAACGACATTTTGAAACAATACAATTTTGATGAATTTGGTTGTGTCCCAGTGACGACTCGACTGACACTGAAGACGGGAAAATGATTAAGCCCCTAACAGTTAGGGGCTTTTTTTATCTACGCGTAAACAGCTTCGTAGCTCCGTCTGGATATATCATTAGTCAAAGATTTTACCATATATAATTTTTTTCCTGGAAATGTCTAATATCTTTCATACAAAAATGTGTCTCAATAGTGCGATTGTTGCTATCGTTTCCCGCTATCTCCTATGACTTAGCCCATCCATACGTCTGCACTTTTGATAAAACGACACTATGTTCTCAAGGGTCATTGTAAATATACTAAGCACGCTGAGTGACGACGATGGATTCAACTAACTTCTATATTTATTATGGTTATGTTGGTAATGGAAAATTTATTGGTGCTTTGTTTGAAGTCGCAGATCGTAAATATATTTTATTTTTATTTTAATGGGCTATTGAAAACAATGATTTATTTTTGTAAGTAGTGTTTGTAAGTTTGTATTTTTGTAAGAGGTTTTGTTGAAATACGTTTTTATTTGTAGCGACATCTATCAGTAACACTAAGATAGTTCACACACTGAAAGATAGATGGCGTGGCGCCACATTAACCTGCATCTCGCTTAAGAAGTGTTCTCGAGAATCTACAGCTGTCCGACATGTACGCACGGCTACAGATCAAGCTATACATTTCCAATATAAGCTGACCTCTCATTGTAGGGAAATCCTATACAATGAGATCAGCTTATACTGGAAATGTATAGCTTGATGTCTTGCCGTGTGTACAGTTGGACCGCGGTCCCCAGGCACGATGACTCAGCCTGGCGGAAGATCTTCCCTTATAAATGGAGGTGTCATCCACCTTGCAACTCCATATATTCAAGAAAAAAATAATATAATATTTATTTGACACACCCATTTTACACATAAAAGTTTATAAAACAAAACTAGAAAAGTAGCTTTTGTACGTTGATAATTCAGCTTTGATGTGCTGTAATTAAAATGATTACAATTAATAAGATTATTTATTAAATAAATTCTATAACCTACACAAAACATCATAAAATACAATTTAGAAAATAAATAATACATTTAATTAATTTAAAAAATTTAATTTAGAATATAAATATAAAAATTATACTTGATACAATTATTAAAATATATTTCATGTAATATCATTATAAATAAGATTGCAAGAGAATAGAAAACTATAATTCTTTACTGAACGAATAAATAATAGATAATTTAATAATCCACGTATCTGCCACTCAGATGTGACGAGCCCTTGGGACGTAACTTAATACATAGACCTAATGTGTTTCTTGATAACACGCTAAGGCTGCTACTGGAATCGCGTATACAATAAATAAATAAAATAAATAGAATATGTTATATTTTCTTTATCAATCTACTATGTACCTACATATTTTTTTAATAAGGTAGTAAATTAATTTTCTTTCAACTTGATAATGGATGCCTTGTGAATTATACTTTATTAAATTATGTGAATAGACAACTGTGTACTCCTTTTTTTTATTATTAAATTTCATATGGAGAATAATATGTGTTAAAAAAATTGAATTACGATCGATTTTTTATTTCTGAGGGACCCCTAGTTATTATGATTATTAAAAAGTTTATCCAAGTCCAAAAAAAAACTCAGATATTTACTCATTATTTGTAATCATTAAAATATTTTCCCCTCATTAACTTAGATGTAAGTATGTACCACGCCTTAATTGTTACCGCCATCTAGTATGGACTTATACAATGGAAATGACAGGACATTATCTTACTGTCAAGTTGATAATATTATATTATATTACAAAATTATAATAACCTTACAATAGTGCTCAGAATAAAACGTTCGCAAAATATAATTGCATGATATAAGAAAGGTATCTACATCACTTGTCATTTTGTAGAAATTTTGTACTTGTATTATAAATGCGTAATTATGTTAGTTGGTTTGTCCTTTTTTGTCCAGAAATACATCGGCATGATTTTTTACATTTCCTTTATGGACTAGAGATAAACATCCTTTTTTTTATCTGTAACTGGAACGCTGGTGATACCGCGGGGGACAGCCAGTCTTCGATGCTTGCACAGTTAACCCACAGCAAGTCAAATTCAAATTCATTCATTCAAATAGACCTTCGCAGGCACTTATGAATAGTCTGATTCTAATACCGGTTCGGAAGGTTGCATTTGTTGAGAAGAGCCGGCAATAAACTCAGCAATTACTCTTTTCAAAACAAGCTTAGCTTCATTACATAGGTAATATTTAAATTCTAATCGCACTGACAACAATTGCGCGGTGGAAAAACTACAAAGTAGACTGAATCTATATTCCCCAATGTCCCAAGTCTGCTATTACAATTGTATTCCAATGAACTATCAGTGTTGTCAAAATTTACACATTTTCCAGTTTTGGTAGTCTACTAACACAATAGCGTCATAATCGCGTCATGATAGCGCCATGATAGGTTTCGAAAATATGCCATCTCGAAGTCTCCACCCAGTATACCTATATTTTGAGATATAGCTAAATAGATATCCAGTTAGCTAGTAATCAAGAAAGAAAGGCAATTAATCACTAAGACACAAAGTCTTTGATCTACCACAGATAATCATAGAATATTCACTAATTTTTTAAATCACTGACGATAAATTCAGGCAAATACGGCAAAATGAATAACAAATTCAAATTTGTGGTCGGTCGGTGCGACCGCGTCATTTGCAACAGTACTGGGGGTTCCGTCTATTTGTGTGGTTCACTATTTACGCTCAACGTACCCTGATTACGGCTACGCTAATGGTAACTGGTGGTAGAATGTGGTCACCATTGTCATTTAGATTTTGTTTGCTAATATTAATATGTAATTAGTTTGCGGTTGTTTGAGTTATATTTGGTTTAGTGATTGTTTCTTTTTTATTTTTTTTACCACTAAGATGGCAAACAAGCGTACGGCCTGCCTGATGGACTGATGGTATCAGCAGTTACCGTAGCCTATCATTCGCGCGTTGCCGACCCTAAAAAATATGTTTGAAAGTGTTTCGGTTGATCAAAACAGAAATGGCCTATAAAACTCGGGGATAATGTAGCTTACTATTAGTGATAAAATGTTTCTAATCCGACTGTTAGTTCCAGAGATTAGCGCGTTTAAACAAACAAGTGCATAAGTGCTCTACTAGGGCTTAAATTTAATAAATTACTTTGACTTTGACTATCTATATTTAAAATGCGAATTTTTTTTTCTCATTTTTTTTTTTTGATTTACAAAGTAAAAACGCAAGCATAAAATCACAAGAAATGCAACAACTTACAAAATAAATAAAACATAATAACCTCAACTATTTCATAATTAGGTAATCTACAATTTTTTTGTACAATGTGCACTTGAAAAGAAGCTACTTCCAGCCAGATATCAACGTAAAGCTCTTCAATTCTTTCCGCGTCATGCTTTGTGCATTTGATCGCGCAAGTGGCAAACCACGTTAACAGTACGGGGTGAGGAGATCGCGGTTACAGAATAATTTCTATTGCACTTGTTTACTAAATCACTTAATCGTTTAGTCTGCTTAATAACTAAATCACTAAACTGTTTACACGATAGATACATGATTTAATTTAAAATTAAGTTAATACTAACTGAATCACTTAAGCACTTAATACGTGTAAATGAGACTTTAGACGAGCCAGCGGGTATCCTTGCAAGTTACTTCCCTGGCTGATTTCTCAAGTTTTAAATCGCTAAGCACGTAATAGTGGGTAGCTTAGCTTGAGTGCCAGTTTTAGGGTATGTCTAAGAATTAATAGACATGACCTTATAACTCAGGGACACGATTCTCGCGTATTCAACATTAATGTTTAATTAGACGTTTTTAATGATGATGACTTCAAAACTAAGGATACCATCTGAACATTTTACAAAAAACTTCTTCATACAAGTAAACAGTACAGCCATTTATTTAAAATCGTTCGAACTACGAAGTGCCACGTTGCATAGACGTACGATGTAACCTTTTATTTTTGCATAAAAGAAAAAATAAACAATAAGCGAACGAACTGTTCCGCGGACCGCAGACGACTGAGTCGTGTTGGGCCTAAACTGACTTTTTAAGGCCAGCGCTTTGATGCCATTTCGTCGTGCGGTTGGCCTGGTCCTTACGCCAGTAATATATAAGTCAATTGGCAGATATCATAAATAATTCGACATCGATGTCGAAAATGCGAGAATCAAGGCCCAGGTCAAACAGCATTACACAGTCATCAAACAGTTAATTATAAAGTATACATTAGCCATTCGCATGGAAAAATAAAAGCAATTTCCACTTCGGGAGTATACCATTAAATTTACATTAATATGTGAAAAGAAAGTTGAAACGTTCATTGAAAGCTTTTAATTTAAACTTTTTCAGTTGAAAACCGGATGTTATTGATCATCGGAGCGTGTTAAAACGCAAACACGGGGGATCTTAATTTGCATGTGCCATTAGGGTTGTCACGCACAAATTAATTAGTGTAAAATGGCGGAGGTAATTAAATGACGATTTTGGGAGAAACAATGAGTTATCATCTTTTCCTAACTAAGAGTTAGCGTTGTTATGTTATAAAGTTTCAAAATTATTTATTTTAGTATTTTTGACTCAGCTCCACGGTTTTTTGTTCTTGTATAAAATGAGTTTTTCATCCCAGCCAGCTATTCTCTCGTAAAAAACTAAATCTCTCTCCTTGCAATATTATATAATGTGATGAGCTGAATGATGATGAATGTGATGAATTTTGGATGTTTATATGGCTCAATCACGTAGCTTAATAGATTTGGATGAAATTTGACATACAGATAGAATATGTTCTGGATATTAATATCAACTGATATGACATAGGATACTTTTTATCCTAGAAAATAAAAGGCCCCTTGGAAACGCGGGTTTACTATAATAACAAACTGATCCCGTGCCAACCCTAGAAGCGAGTATGTAACAAGTAGGATATTAAAATATCAACTGATATTTACAGCGTTCTATATAAAAGTAAATTATTCTGTCGTTCCGTCTGTTACTGAGTGTAAGGTTGTTTTATTATTTTGACACTGAGTGTACGTCGAGTTATTTTTCTGCGAAATAAAGAAATCAGTTTCTCAGCTTCTTAAGCATAATTATTATGATAATAAATATAAATATATGTTATAGTTAAGATAACAAATTGATTTTTATTATAAAAGTCAGATAGTGAACTAAATTCGTAATTAGTTTATATGATATTGTACCAAACTACATACTGTTACTACATTTCTAAAGCACTACCTTTATGTAACTTATACATACGAGTAGGTCATAAATATTATGATATTTTTTTTATAAGATATTAATATTATGATGGTATCTCACACTCTGTAAAAATAGTCATGCTGCTATAATGCTATAATGTAGCAATACTGTAGCTATGACGTAGTGGTACCAAGGTTACGTGATGATTTTGCTATGACGTAGCGATGTTGTAGCTATGACATAGCGATACCAACGCTATGCTAATGATTTTGCTACGGCGTAGTGATGCTGGAGCTATGATGTAGCGATACCGCGGCTACGTAATGATGTTGCTACGACGTTGCGATGTTGTAGCTATGTCGTAGCGATACCAAGGCTACGTAATGATGTTGCTACGACGTAGCGATGTTGTAGCAAAGACGTAACGATAGCAAGGCTACGTAATGACGTTGCTACGAGGTAGCGATGCTGTAGCTATGACGTAGCGATACCAAGGCTACGTTTTGATGTTGCTACGAGGTAGCGATGCTGTAGCTATGACGTAGCCTTACTGAGGCTACGTTTTTATTTTACTACGAGGTAGCGTTTCTGTAGCTATGACTTAGCGGTACAAAGGCTATGTAATGATGTTGCTACGATGTAGCGATGCTGTAGCTATTACGTAGCGATACCGAGGCTACGTAATGATATTGCTACGAGGTAGCGATGCTATAAATAGATAATAATAAATATCCTGGGACATTCCTCACACACGGCCATCTGATTCCAAACTAAGCAGAGCTTGTACTATGGAAACCAGATAACTGATATAATACATATACTACTTTTTGTTTGTAAATACATACTTAATATACATAATTACACCCAGACTCGGGACATACAGACATGTTCATGCAGACAAATGTATGTCCTGTGTGGGAATTGACCTGCGGCGCGTATGTTGAACCTTAACCAACTGCGCCAACTGGCCCATCTGTAGCTATGACGTAGCGGTACCAAGGCTACGTATTGATATTGCTACGAGATAGCAATGCTGTAGCTATGTCGTAGCCGTACTGAGGCTACATATTTATGTTGCTACGAGGTAGCGTTGATGTAGCTATCTCGTAGCGATACCAAGGCTACGTAATGATGTTGCTACGAGGTAGCGATGCTGTAGCTATGACGTAGCGATCCAAGGCTAAATAATGATGTTGCTACGACGTAGCGTTGCTGTAGTTATGACGTAGCGATACCGAGGCTACGTAATGATGTTGCTACGATGTAGCGATGCTGTAGCTACGACGTAGCGATACCGAGGCTACGTCTTGATGTTGCTACGGGATAGCGATCGAGGTAGAGACATCGAGGCTACTTTAGTATTAAATATTAAGTTGTTTGTTTGTTTGTTACGCTTTCACGCCTAAACCGCTAAACCGATCGCGATGAAATTTGACACGCAGATAGCCTATGGTATGTAAAAGGATTTAGGCTATTTTGTATCCCGGGAACGCGGGTGAAACCACGGGGGATAGCTAGTAATGTTTCTCTTCCAGTGTAAACCTTATTTCATAAAGATAGTAGTTAATATGTAAGCTCTGTTTTAGGATCTATTCATAAGTTCACTCATCAGTTCTATGTATTTTAAACCGTAGTTTTGCTCTCCGTAAGCTCTAAAGCTTCTTTAATATGTACAGTCACCTATGGATTGATTGATTATATTTATGTGTTTAATATAAGAAGAACACTAAGAATAATGATATTTTATTTTGTTTACCAAATGATTTTTTTTATCAGCCTATAATATCCCACTGCTGAGCACAGGCCTCCTTTCACGAATGGGGGTGAAAGGGAATGGGCAGGGCAGATACTCTATCACGCGTGCCCAAAGCGGTCAACTAAAATTAACCAGTGGTCAACCAACTGTTGGAGTTTTCAAGCCGCCTAGAAGGTCTCCAGCTAGCTTAATTACTATCAACATTAAGTGACAACCAATGGCGTTATGTGCCTTCCGAAACACGGAATATTATTATTTATTATCTATAAAAATATTAAGTTAAAATCTCTACCAGATAAGATAGTTAATATTCAATGTTAGTGAAATATTCTGAGTTGTTTATAACTTTTTATAATAGAAACTAAACTATGTTGTGTAGTCGACTGTACCTCCTCAGAAACGCTAATAACAAAGACGGCGAGAATAACGAGTACACCGCTCATAAGCTGGAGTCAGTTAAGCCTGGATTTCTCGCGACCGTTCCCAGACTTAACGGGCTAAACTTAATGTTTTCACTAAGGGAAAATAGTCTTAAGAAATTCGTACGATGACAGTTTTATGAAGACGCATGTGATGCGTGTAAAATATACTTGAGACTATAAAAGTTGATTATGTTGTGCGTTCTATCTTATACAGTCAAATGGAAACGGTATTTGGAATTTTGTTACTGGGGCCCAAGTCTGCTATTACAATTGTGTTCCAATGATCTATCAGTGGTGTCAAAATTGACACATTTTTAGTTTTGGTAGTCTACTAACACAATAGCGTCATAATGGCGCCATAATAGCTTTTCGATGATTTTCCAATGATCTTTTAGTTGTCATTTTTGTCAATTTTTGTTCAATAATTCATTATAAGGCCTTTATGAATTAGTAGACTGCGCACATCGGCTGAAGGATAATGGAATTGCAATAGTATTGTGTTAGAATGGCATTTTAGGAGACTTGGCCCCTTGGTAAATTAAAACAATGGAGCCTCTTTTTGACTTGGTTTTTCTCAACAATTCTATGGATTTTGTTTGGCAAGAAAATCTTTAAAGTTATGGAGGAGCTAGGTGGTAACTATGAAATGTGGTGATAGAATTTTTCCACCACGTTTCTGTGAACTTCGGTCGTCGTGCTTAGGGACCGCGTTCCAACAATAGACGTTGGACAGTTGCACAGAAAAAATAATCAGACTATTTATATTTTCTACTATATTGAGTTTTTTCTGAAATGCATGAAACAAATAAGAAAGAAAGAAATAATATTAATTATACATTACATATCCTGGGACATTCCTCACACATGGTTATCTGATCCTAAACTAAGCAAAGCTTGTACTATGGAAACTACATTACTATAGATAGCTCAGTGGCAGTGACGTCGGATGCGGAGACGAAGGTCGCGGGTTAGATACTAGAATGAGCTTGAGCTTTCGGTGAAGGAAACCATAGCACGGTGATAGGGTACTTTGTAGTACCCACCTGACTACTTACCTCCCGCAATTTGAAAATCTGTTGCCAAGCACCTTTCGGTGTGTTCCGACAGCTGCACTAAAGACCCAGTTTCTTCTAGGCTTTGTGTGCTTACCACGTTTGGCCACATCATTACTTACCCTGGTGAGATTACGGTCAAACACAGGCCTATATGCAATAAAAAAACTAGATAACTGATATACTACATATAGAATTTTAATTTGTAAAGACATACATAATTACACCCAGACTCAGGCCATGCAGAGATTTTCATGGATACAAATGCATGTTTTGGATGGGAATCGAACCCACGACTCGCGTCAGTGGAATCTTAACCAACCATGCCAACTGGCCCGTCAAATGGAAAGTGGAATTGAAATCTAGACAAGATTTCGATTCCTTCTTCATAATTAATAAATTTTTTTTTTCATTATTCGTATTATTCCAAAATATAACATAAAATGCTTTAAAAAATAAGAAAACGAAATAAAGAACTTGTAATCAATAACGCCATAAATTATAGATAAATAATATTATACATAAAAAAAACTAATATACGAGTAGTACCTATTATAGGCCAGGCCAGTCTAGATAGGTACCAGAAATACACCAATAACTCGCGAAGATGTGTTTTCTAACAATCTATTATTGATGGAACAATGTTTCTCCTATCCATCTATTTGAAATATTTGTTCCCAGCAATTTCATATTTATTGTTTCAATTCTATTGATAATAGATTTTGCTGGCCAACATCTATTTATCCAATTTTATTTATTACAACTGGTTCTAAAGCAACATTTACTTCTAGACCAACAATAAGCATCAATATAATGAGAAAAAGTTCTTATGATTTAAAGAACTCGTCTTAAAGTTAGTAATACAATTTTTACATAGAGTAATTTATTTTTTGTATCGTCTTTGTACGTAGTATTTATATACTCTGAGGTGTTAGTAACCCCGAGTCGAGCGCGAAGCAAACACTGCTGTACCATCCTTTACTGGAACCATTTCGCCGCATTTTCAGGCCCCTATTTGAGAACCTCTGGATAAGACCCGAACGCAGAAATTTTCGTAATCCAGTAAGCTATAATCATATACTTTAAATCCAAAATTTCAAGTCTGTAGGTCATTTAGTTCCGAAGTTAAGCGAAAGCAAAATTTCACATTTATGACACTCACTCACTCACTCACTCACTCATGATCATCAGAATAGAACTAGTGCTTCCCATAAACGCAGAGAGCTGAAATTTAGTACAGAGTTAGGGTTTAATAACCACATAAAGGGAATACTATAAAAACTAGGATAATCGAAGATCTGGAGTACCTGGTGACCCTGATTAGAAAACACAAGAGCCCAACCAAACTATTAGAGTTCGACATACCGCCTTGACAAAAAATATTCAACTTGGTGGGCCGCTTCATTTTCTACAAAAAGAAGTGAAATCCCATCAAAAACATTCTGTAAAAAGCTAGCCACGACTTTGTCTAGATTTCATTACTTTTTAGAGATAAACAAGCAGCTCCATCGAGACTTGGTTAGTTTTTTACAGAATGTTTTTGATGGGATACAATTTTTACATAGAGTAATTTATATTTGTATTATTTTATCAGAAAGTCATCATCATCATCATCAGCCTATAATGTCCCACTGCTGATCACAGGTCTCCTTTTCACCAATTAGGGTGAAAGGGAATGGACAGATACTCCACCACGCATGCCCTGCGGATAGGTATTGGTAGGCCAGTCAACCTACTGCTGGAGTTTTCAAGTCGCCTAGGAGGCATCCAACTAGCCTAACGACTATCACAATTAAGTGATAACCGGAACCAACGGCTTTACGTACCTTCTGAAGCACGGAAACGCTCGATTTGAAATACCACTAGGCGGTCACCCATCCAGGTGCCAACCGCGAAGGTGGTAGCTTAACTTTGCCGATCGATTAAGAACGGCTAATCATGCTACACCACGAGCGCTTCAGAAAGTACCTAAGCTTAATCCTCCTAATATTACAAATATGAAAAAATAAAGAGTCCTCAAGATTACTCGTGAGCCCTTACCTTTTTGGTAGTTAGATCAGTTAAACTTTGATATTTTGAGGAGCTGATAAAAGGACGTATTTATTAACATATCCAGTACGTTGTTTTGGTCGGCGACAAGCGACCCAGGAGCGGTAGTACAAAATATATATTCCCCAAAAATGGACTTAGTTCCATTAAATACTGTAAATATGTTGAGAAATACCTTATTCAATTTGAAATAAAATTACCGCAAAGTATGGTTACTAGGCACGTGCACAGACTAGAGCTAGGCACAAGCCACCATCTCCCCACCCCTTTACTCCCTCGTACTCCCGTTGAGTATTATATCTACACTTTAGCTCATTACATGATTTTCAAAATTTTAATTTTTTAATTTTTTTTATTGAAAAAAAAATAAAGTATTTTTTTAGCACCAGTGTCATTTATATTATCGACCCTGAGTCGCTCGTCGCTGACCAAAACAACGACCTGTATATAAATATACAAACTAAAAATAAATTATAAATTTAACTGTATTTACTCGAATCCAAAAAGATATAACCCTGTGAAACATTAAAAATAAAACGTTTATATAATATTAATAGGAATTCATTCGTACAGATTTTCCGTACGAATACACATGGTCGCTTTAATCTTTGCAGGATGAAAGCTGACGCTGCTACTTGCTGCGGATTTATTCTTGTGGGTAAATTTGTACGTTTATGCTTTTATAGCACTCGTTAAGGTTAGTGGTTTTGCTTTGTTAGACTCACAGACGGTTTTTAAATTACTTTGTTTAAGAAACAAACCAGTGAGTTAAAGGAAATAAAATAATTACAAGCAGACAATATAATAGATATTCACGAGTAAAAATTAAAAATGCGGGGTTCCGTATAATATGAACTAACTCAACCTATTACGGTTCATGAGATACAGCCTACTGACAGGATGATGATGAGAGATGGATGAACGGACGGACGGACGGACAGCGGAGCCTTAGTAATAGGGTCCCGTTAGGCACTCTTTGGGTACACAACCCTAAAAATAGAATGGATTGTGGAGAGATTATTGCTAGGTTTGTGCGACGGGGCCATCGGGCGGACCGCGTGCTTGTTTTTATAGTGATTATATAATAAACATTGACTTCTCGAGAAAATGAAACACAATCGAGAAAATGACACATTTCTGCTTAAAACATAATCTACCACTTTTTAATATACGTATGGAGGTGCATGGTGGATGAAACCTCCACTTAAAAGGGAAGATCATCCGCCTGACTGGGTGATCGCGCCGATGACCGAGATCTAACTTTACATGTTGAACAGTTGTATTTGTACGTAGTATTTATGTACTCTGAGTTTGTATATTATGTAGATCGTTGAAATAACTTCTTCAGCGTGATTCAGGATGCACTATACAATAATTGGACTGTTTTACAAAAAATTTAAACCGACTTCAAAGTACACTAAGAAGTAATCAAATCCTGATCTGATGACAATGGGACCAAACGGGAAGTGTACCCTTTCAAATAAAAAGAGAATTTTCCAAATCGGTTAATAAATGACGGAGTTATGAGGTAACAAACATTAAAAAAAAATACATCAGATCAGGATTTGATTACTTCTTAGTATACTTTTTTTTGTAAAACAGTCCAATTATTTGAAGTCGGTTAAAAAGGAACAACTCGCGGCGCGTCACGCTGCCCCTCAAGATGTCACGAGACACGTGTCACGAATTCTCTCACTGAAATGTGTACCTTTTTGTGTAGTAAATAAAGTTCTATATGGTACTGCTATCTTAAAAAGTGCGAATGGCTTTAAAAGGTGTGAGCTGACTCTTATATAAGAAAATTAAACCTAACTATTACTAAACAATCTAAATAACAGGTTAGTTTGCTGTAGTAGCCATAGTCAGCTTGCTTGAAGATTATTAAGAAACTAAGACCTTTGTAAAATATACTGTCCATCTGTTTAGATCTAAGCTGCCAGCCCTGATTTAATCTAGACGGCCTTTTATACTAGGAGGTGACGACAAAAATGGTAACGATAAGGTAAATGGGTGAACTCTGGTTCATCGGATAGAGGATACCTCTCTGATGCCATATATGTCGGTCTGCCTGCACCAAATGGTTGCGTTGTCTAGATATGGCGCCTGAAAAACTGTTTATCGTGACCAAAAAAAAACGATAAGGTAAATGGCTGAACTCGCCGTAGAAAGTAAGTACTAGTTGTACTGATAGCAATTTAAAAAAAACTGACCAAATATTCGGTTGCGTTATCTAGATATGGCGGCTGAAAAACTGTTTATCGTGACCGAAAAAAAATGATAAGGTAAATGGCTGAGCTCGATGAATCATGGAAATATTAGTGCATACTAGCTTAGTCATAAAAAAACTGACAACAATTTTGGTTGCGTTTCGTAGTTATAAGCGATCTACGTAACAGTTATCACTATGGATAATTTGAGTGTTTTACGGTTTTCTCGGAATTTGCATTGTCAAAAATATGAAAATGATATCGGTGAGGGAGGGGGGCGCCCTCCCTTTATACCTCCCGCCGCCCCGCCAGCAGTGAGCGGTTATATTCATCTTCTTTTATAGTTTGAGTATTATATTTTTGACTTGTAGCCATTTCATCATCCTACTCTTTCAACGACAAAGCATCAATTACCACCAGGAAGAGATAAGGCATCATAGCAGACCCTTAGTGTAAGCCGACACATAATTGAACGTATCGGTATCTATAAGTACAGTAGTACCCAATTAATATGGCTTACCGATGTACATGCGCCGAAGATACATTTTCAAAGCGCGGGAAACGCTATTGGTCGGCAGCTACCACCATGTTAGCGCGCGCCGTGCGGAGGGGCGTGACTTGCGAGTGAGACGGAACTAACAGCTGCGGTGTATTGTGAACCTTATATTAGTGATCTAAGGTTGATTGTAAGTTTTAAGTTATTGTAATCAAAAGTTGTGATTCCGAATTCATTGTTTGATTATCATTCTACGACATATTCGATCATAGAAAACAATTTTATTGTTATTATTATACTACTTATAATGTTTTTGATGATAAATTAATAAAAAGAGCAAAAGTTTATATCGAATAATTAATGAAACCGAAAGAACCGGTTCTCAAAATATGGCCGATTCTCGATGCACTAATTGTAAAGTTTTACAATTATTATAGAATCAACAATTTACTTTAATTTATTGACTGGCGAAAGACTACTGGGAGTTTATCAACAGGCATTGCTCCATATGTTCCATACATATCTTGCGCGTAATATGCTGATCCAATTCTACTTTTGAAGGTGGCATTGAAGAAGCATCAAAATTCATAAGACTCTTGTAAAATTTCTCATTTTCTTTATTAGGTTTGTTTTTTTTAAAGCATCTTATGGCGATCTTCGTTGACTGAATTGACATAGTTTTGCAGCCATACATGTCGCAAACAATCGGATTGCCAAGGCCCGAGCAATTTTCGTGCATTTGCGCCCCTTATGGTAGTCTCGGAAGCTGACCCAGAGTTAAGCTCAAGATATTCGGGTCCAATGTGAAGTCTGTACTTCTTCTGTACGGGTGTAAATCATGGAAGGTAACCAAGGCCATCTCGCATCAACTCCAGGTTTTTGTCAACCGATGCCTTCGCCAAATTCTCGTTATTCACTGGCCCGAGAAAATCTAGAACGTAGAGCTCCGCGAACGCTGCCACGAAACACCAATCGACTAACAGATCAAGCGTCGCAAATGGAACTGGATTGGCCACACTCTCCGAAGGGATCCCGACCATATACCCAAGCAGGCAATGGACTGGAATCCGCAGGGGAAACGAAAGCGTCCCAAATAAACCTGGCGACGCACTGTGCTTGACGAAGCGAAGAAGATCGGGAAGTCTTCAGAGTTTCCAGAGTTTCTGTAGACGCCTTCTGCCCCATCTAGGGGACACAGGATCATAATCCATGTCGCAAACAAATTGTTCTATTTTTTCTCATGTTTTATTTTTCAATGGCTCATCGTCATATAACTCTATTAGTGCATCTTGATAATCTTTGTTTTTAGCAAGAATATTATATGATATAAATATTAAGGCGTGCTCGGTATATTAGGCACTGTAAGTAGAATTTCTTCAAATGATAAGGTAAATGGCTGAACTCGGCGTAGAAAGTAAGTACTAGATGTACTGATGTCAATTTAAAAAATACTGACCAAATATTCGGCACTGTAAGTAGAATTTCTTCAACTGCGTTTTTCTTAGTAAACTTATGAAATAAAGTGGACGTACTTTTAACTGCTGTAAACTTTTTATAACATGATAAATGATAACTACAATGATAATCTATGTTATTTGCTAATTATATGTTTGCGTACTTTAGATACCTCGAATTTGTAACACTTTTTTTAATGCGCTCGTGGTGTAGCATGATTAGCCGTTTTTAATCGATCGGCTACCACCGTCGTGGTTAGTACCTAGATGGGCCTAGTGGTATTTCGAATCGAGCGTTTCTGTGCTTCGGAAGGCACGTCAAGCCGTTGGTCCCGGTTATAACATAATTATGATAGTCGTTAAGCTAGTAGGATGCCTCCTAGGCGGCTTGAAAAATTCCAACAGTAGTTTGACCACTAGCCTACCTCCACCAATTCGCAGTAGGCATGCGTGGTGGAGTATTGCCCAGTCCCTTTCACCCTCATTTGTGAAAAGAGGGTCAGCAGCATTTTTTTAAAGAGTTCTCATTAAACAACACAACTTTTTAATTTTTACACTATTTTCACTAATCTGGTACATTAATTCTGACATATTTATAATAAAACACTTTTGTCAACTCGTGAACAGCGCGAGTAAGCGTTGCCTGAACTTGACTGTAAGCTCGTGCAGGTAACTAGTGCAAAATATCTTTCACAAAAATGTTATAATCTTATACTATGTCTGTTGACTCGTGAATGCCGCTCAGTGAAGGCGGGGGATATAAAGGGAGGGGGGGGGTGGCACTAATAACATTTTCATATTTTTGACAATGTAAATTCCGCGAAACCGTAAAACACTAAAATTATCCATATTGATAATTATTACGTAGATCGCTTATAACTACGAAACGCAACCAAAATTTTTGTCAGTTTTTTTATTACTAAGCTAGTATGCACTAATACTTCCATGATTCATCGAGCTCAGCCATTTACCTTATCATTTTTTTTCGGTCACGATAAACAGTTTTTCAGCCGCCATATCTAGATAACGCAACCGAATATTTGGTCAGTTTTTTTTATAATGACATCAGTACAACTACTACTTACTTTCTACGTCGAGCTCAGCCATTTACCTTATCATTTTTTTTCGGTCACGATAAACAGTTTTTCAGGCGCCATATCTAGATAACGCAACCAAATGGCGCAGGCAGACCGACTTATTTGGCATCAGAGAGGTATCCTCTATCCGATGAACCCGATTTCATCCATTTACCTTATCGTTACCATTTCTGTCGTGCCCTCCTAGTCTATTTGATGCTAGCACCCGATTCCCACTTTGATCAAGCACCGTAAAATATAAGATGATTAGTTCATAGTTTTATTAAAACATATTTCCTTTAAATTTTGTAATTACTGTCTTTAATTATGAATTCGGCTCTGTTATATCACTAATTGGTTACTTTTATCATTATAATCACGAATATGTTTGTGTTTAATCTTCAGCAAGAGGGGATATTATATAAAAAAAAATATAACTAATATTGATGAACTAAAAATAAATAAATAAATATCCTGGTACATTCCCCAAACATGGTATCTGATACCAAACTAAGCAGAGCTTTTACTATATACACCAGATATAATACATTGATAACTGATATCTCACTATCTCATCTCATCTCATCTCATCTCACGACAATATTTTAAATGCGAAAGTTTGTGCGTTTGGATGTTTGTCCCTCAATCACGCTTCAATAACTCAACGGATTTCGATGAAATTTGGCACACAAATAGAATATGTTCTGGATTAACACATAGAATACTTTTTATCCCGGGATAGCACCGGGAACGCTCGGGTACGCAGGTGAAACCTCGGGGCGCAACAAGTAATACATATACTATATACTTTTTGTTTGTATTAATACATAATTACACCCAGACTCAGGACATACAGACATATTCATGTATACAAATGCATGTCCTGTGTGGGAATCCCACGACATACGATAGGTGGAATCTTATCCAACCACGCCAACTGGCCCGTCAAATCCAGAGCTCATAGCTTAAAATCTTATTCTCAAATCAAAATTCCACAGCCATACAACTAATTACCAAAGAGCACCACATTAAACAAAACCAAATACAATTTCACACTACGTAGTGTAACAAGTATGGTATCAGTACAGTCACCAGATAGCGTTGAGGGTTAACCAGCAAACGCTTGGAAGACTTGTATTTGTCAACGTCTCGCATCAAATGGCGGCCATTAACATCCGTAAAGTGAGATGCTGTGTGACGATTGTTGTTGTGAACACACGGTTGTGTTGGATGGTGAACTAGGGGGGGGGGGATATTTTTGGTCTAAAAATGGTGATCAGTTGTACAAGGAAACCTAGCAGTAGCTTGAGAGTTCGTAGAAGGCAAATATTAACAAAACCACAGCATTGCGAAAGGACTTTTTATTCAGATCGTTGTTTTGGTCAGCGACGAGCGACTCAGGGTCGATAATACAAATAATACTGGTGCTAAAAAATACCTTTGTAGAAGTTCTGCCACCCCCTTATATTGTTACACCTACTATTCCTATTATGTTTTCAAAATTACTATGGATACATGTTACAAATTTACGGGGTGGCCCAACAAAATATTTTTAGACCACCCTATTATTTATTTTATTTTATTTTTATTCTCAAAGGAAAACTTACAGCTAGGTATACATATAAATATATTAATAGATAGAAATGGAAGGCTAATTAAATGTTTTCACAGATATTAAAAGAAGTAGTTAAAAATACAGTAGAGATGCGGACTAGCACAGTTATGATGAGTAAGTACATACATAGGTAATATATATATTTATACAATTTGAAACAAGAAAAACAAAAGAATCAACAGAATATATGAAAGATTGAGAAATGGATTTATGATACCATACTTATTTAAATGAGAAGATATACAAAAAAATTGTAGGTAGATAGGTACTTAGCTACGAAAATAATTTACATTCATAATTTGTTTTAGCTTTAAAACTGGGGTATTAAAAAGGTCTATGTCAATATCCTTACATGTAGTTCAAACAGTGTTCACGGCGCATACTTACTCTAGCTAGTATATTAATATTCTATATCTATGGCTAAAATAGAGATTTCGATGAAGCTTTATTTAAACTAAGATGAGGACTAGCTTTCAAGTCTCAGAACTCAGCTTCATGATATTGAATGGATTGTTTGTTGTTCAGTCTCTGGTTGGCAGATATTTGCCACTCAGACATTGAAAAACAATCCGTGCATGGGATGCGGGGCAGAATATAGTAAGTGAATAATTAAGAATATTATAAAATGTTGTCGGATAAGTTTGATAACTGGCACTGCTGTGTGTAGCCAACTCTATAATGTGCGTAACTGTGCGTTATCCCGCCGCGATCCCATCGAAGCGATTGCGTCTTTATATGGAGTTATATGTTTGTAATGACTTTTACTTCTTCGCCATTTCTGTACTGATTTCTTGATAACGTGGTTCTGTAACGACTAATAGAAGTATATCATGGTGCATTTACATTATTGAAATAGTAATCTAGAGCCTGTTTTGAGAAAGCTATGCTTTTACTTTTAACTAAAAACTGTTAACGAAAAAATATTACTCAAAATGAATATTATTACGTCTACATTAAAATGAATGTTATTGATCTGGGAATAATTAAAATAATCAGGAAATGTAATTTTCAAAAAATATGTTTCGCTTTACTTATAACAAATATGTATAAATTACATTCTATATATAGAAATTTCCTCAAGCTTGCCGCTGCTTCCGATTAACGGCAGGGTTCCCAGAAGGCTGGCAGCGTTTCCTCTTAACGATAATTATTTTCAACATTATATAGATGTAAGTTTATGCCATGATCAAACTGTTTTATTTAACTGAAAGAGAAAAAATACACAATTTATTTTAGTAATAACTCCTAAAAGCCTTTTATTCAATTTAGACCACAGAATGGCACTGATGAAGGTCACGTTTACTGAAGTTACGTTAAGCTATTAACTCAGCAAGGTTACATTTTTTAAATATTTTTTGGACAATCTGACTATGTTTGGCTTTTTTTTTCCAAATAATGAACAATAAACAAACATATACCAAAGCATATCTATGCTTATATACTTAACTAAGTATAATATAAATAAGATATTTCTAAAAGTATTTCCGGGATGTTTAAAAAATTAGCTAAACATCACTGAACCATAAAAATCTGATTGAAAACTTAAATAAAGTAAAGCTTAACCATGCTGAAAACTTTATGAAAAAAATAACGGTGGGGAAGTCGAGTAATTTATGCGTGAATAAATAATGTGTAAAGTTCTACCATTTGAGTTGAATAGTTTTTTTTAACTTTAGATTGGCTTCCAAAAACTGAAAGAGAACTGGCATTTACTTTGATGTTAACTAGAGAGTAGATTGTTGCATTTGTATGCCCATTATTATCTACAAAGGGAAGGATGGGGATTCAGAAATAACTAGATAGATAGATAACTCTTTATTGTACACAAAAAAAACAAAAACAATAAAAAGAGAATAAAAGAACTTAAAATTAATTACTGTGCAATGGGCGATCTTATCGCTAAGAAGCGATCACTTCCAGACAACCTTTGGATGGAGAGGAGTCAAAATACTATAAATCTATACATCTATTATTTCAGTTCAAAGTATTTTACGTAACACTTGACATAAAACAACGTAACTAAGGGAAGGCAGAGCATTTAATCTCATGTAAAATACATCTATATTTCAGTACAAAGTATATTAGTTCCCATAAAATCATCTAGGCCATTGATATTATAATTTATTATAATATCATTGATCTAGGCTCTATATACTTAATTCCTTGGTTTTTGTTGCCTTTGTAGAAAGGCAAAAAAAAGAACTTATAATAATCCTTCCCTCACTAAAGTTGTGGTTCATGTAAGTACATACTCATAGTTTATTATGACAGTATAAATACACTTCGCTACGTAGGGCGCGGACACACTGCTTGGTACACAATTAAAACTTGACTCATTAATAACTAGAGATTTAGGTCGTCCCCGCGGAGAGCAGACGGGTGCAACACTCGAATGATATATATGTATTTTGGGAACAAGTTTTTGCTTACAGAGCTGTATTTATGGGGAAGATGACAGAGCGATAAATTATGACATTTGTCAATGTAGGACAAATTGTATGTGTATTTGTCAAACATAATGCACACATGTACAGTCGCGGTCTGAAAATGTTTACCACCTTAAGGTTTATAATTGTATGCAAACATCTATATCAAACTTTAAATTAAGAAATAAGTTTCATCGTCAAAAGTCATGATAGAATGGTATAACTACCTTGATATGGCATTTTAGACCTTACTGCATGCATTGTGATATAGAAAATAATTTGAAAACTTATAAAATATTTCAAAGTTCCAATCAAATCAATTTTAGGTGGCACGAAATTCACTGGGTTATCCAGTAAGTCACAATCCTTTTTTTTTATTATTTCACACGATGCCTCGCTCAAAATAGGTATTCTAACAATTTAATAATTTATAAAAGCAGCTCCATTCGTCCGCGACGTAAAAATGATATATTTTCTTAAAGATATTATCTCGAAGTACGCCGCAACCCCTGTATTCCCTCGAAGATGGAAGTAATTTATTTAATGAGCTTCTGTACAGGGTTAGCACTGTTGTTGAGGTCTGAAATATTAACTGAAGAATTCTCTTACGATTTTACAAAATATTTATATTATCGGCTTTTCTTTTCACACTATTTTTGAGATATGTTTACTGACTGCAGAAATCTGCAGCAGTTACTTGCGTAATTTCGCCTGAATTTTTTTTATAACGCAAAGACTATGATGACTGGGAGTTTGGGAGGATTTTAGAAATATTAGGCTTTGATTTTGAGTATAAATTAAATATCATGGTGTCATGTCTGTATGTTTATAAAATAGATATATCCTTAAAAAAAACCGGGCAAGTACGAGTCGAACTCGTACATGGAGGGTTTCGTACAATAATAATAATAATGTTACCTTACTCAGATTGACTGTGAAATGGCGCAACAATAAAAAACACCAAAAGAAGACGTTACTTGTATGGGGACCCCCTTTTAATTTGAGATTTTACTACATTTTTATTATTTGTTGTTATTGCGGCGACAGAAATACATATTCTGTGAAAATTTGAACTGTCTAACTATCACGGTTTATGAGATACAGCCTGGTGACTGATGGACAGACAGATAGACGAACGGACAGCTGAGTCTTAGTAACAGGGTCCCGTTTTACCCTTTGGGTATGGAACCCTAATTAGCATTATAGTAGGTATATAGTGTGACTCTGTGATTTATATCAAAAGCCACTCAAAATTTTACATCTCAGCTGGACTAGGGCAAAATTACGGAAAATCGGTCAATCGTGTCGTGGGCCCGCCGCGCACAGTTGAATTTTGTATGAGTTTTATTGAGTCACACACAATTGCTTCGGCCGTCATATGTCCCTTTGCCTTTGTAAGTCAGACCATTGTTAAGGCGACGATTGTATGTAGCCTAACAGCAGTTTGAACAACTTTATTACCAGAACGCGGAATTAAAAATAGTAAATATGGATAATAATCAAGTTTTTTTCCTTTGAGGTCAATGTCAAAACATGTCACTTATCAGCAGTGGCGTAACAATAGGGTTAGGGCTGACAAAATGCCACGGGCCCCCGACCCAAGAGGGCCCCGGCCCAAGAGGCCGCGAGCTCAAAAATATTTATTTACATTGTACCTGAGTATTTTATTTTATTTGAAAAGTATATTTTTATAAGTTCTGCTTAAAATCCAAAGTGAGACAACTAGTCTCCAATACGCATTGGGCTAGCGTGGGGACTACAGACCATTCCCTCTCGCCTAAGAGAGGAGGCCTATGCCCATTAGTGGGACATATACAACGTGTAATTGAGTACGCTGAAAATCTCGAAGTTTATTAAAATTAATCTGAGCACAACGTGATGATTTTTACTGATAGGGCCCATCAAAAGAGTTTTCCCCCATATTTGGCCCAATTTGGCCCCAGATGGTATAGTTACGCCACTGCTTATCAGTATAATGTTTGGTATATTCATAAGAGTGACAGTGAGACCTTTTCCTTTCTATACAATCTATAAGCGTAAGAAACATAATAATATGGACAGCAAGGGATTAGAACTTGCTTCCGGCGTCTGTGTTTCCTGACTCATACAACCTAGGGACTTTCAAGGCCAGAGTGAATAGGTTCCTTCTGGGTAATCGTGTACAATCTTAGGCTTCGTCTTCGTCCCTTATGGGCGGGTCAGGGGCCAAACGCAAGCCAATTAATAAAAAAATAATATAAAAAATATTTAGGACCGATTTATTCAGATCTCTATCTTTCTCTTTCATGTTTTTACTCATAATTTTCTTCAATTGTGATTATTTGAATAACACGGTGACGATTATTTTTTCAGATTTATCATTTATGACGAATCGTTTTTTAGGGGCTCAGTCATAAACTTTTATGAGCGAGTATATTCGTCACGGTTATACGAATCGTAAAAAGTGACAAAAACGTCAAAAAAAACTGTGTAAAAGAGTTTTATTTTTAAATGTCGATGTTTACAACAAACATGTACAAATGACAATCAATACATAGAAAATTTCCTCAAGCCTGCCGCCGGCAAGGTTACCAGAAGGCTGGCACCGTTTCCTCTTTGGATAGCCAAGCTGATGCGTTGGCGAAAAAAGCTCCCCGCCCACTGGTCTCCGTAGGTCTCTATCAATTTTGATCAATGTCGATATTTAAAAAGTCACATTTGTCCTTCTATCCATGCACCAAAAAGCACATACCGCATATCAGATTGTACCTCTTGTAAATATGTGGCTTTTTATACTTTAAGGGGTGTATGCATACATACCTATATGATTTTTTGTGTATAACCAACTTAATTCCGGTTTCTATATTCCAATACATCCTTTATTTTGCGATTATTGACTGAAATTTGACACGATTTTTAAGAAAAATGTACAATCATTCGACAATCAAAAAATGTACGATAGATCGAACATTGAAAGTAGTTAATCATGAAAATAATTTTCCACAGTCCCTTAAAAGCGAAATTATTATTAAAATCAGTTCAATATTCAAATAAATTATCCTATTTGCACAATACATAGTATCTGAAACGACTCGCAATGTGTAGCTCGTGTATAAGGTGGCCAGTGGCGTAGCTAGGTAACCAAAGGCCCTGGGCCTGGGGCAAAAAATTAACTAGGGCCCCAACTAAACTATTTAATTTATTTTTAATTTATTTTATTGCTACGCAATTTTTTGCGAATGCTTCTGCTTCTTCTTATATATATGTCTGTGTTCAATTTATATTTTGTAAGTCAGAGTCCGAGGGGCCCCCTGAGCTTAGGGGCCCCGGGGCACTGCCCCGTCTAGCTCCTAGGTAGCTACGCCACTGAAGGTGGTCTAATAGTGCATTAAGTTGCTCAGGCACGCGACGACACTGCTCGGATTGTGCGCCGATTTATTGTTGACGACGTTTATTTGTGGCTCTAGAGTTGGCGGAGAAGACAAGCTTACCGCCCCGTGATTTCCTTTTTTACCCCCATTTAGTAAAATGATCACCATTGTACTAAAACATGACTTTTAAGGACGGTGACTGACTGAGGACTACATGTAAAAGTGATTTATTGTGACTGGATATACTCGACACTAGCAGAAATAAGTCCTTATTTGGATTTGGTTGCCAAACATAAAATTAACCCTTAATTTGGCAAGGAAAAAAAATCTATAATGTTTAAATGTTTTTATCGAAAATGGGTTGCTGGGTTAGCTTGATTAGGTACTGTTATTTTTTGTTTTACCCAGTTGGGTTTTTTGTTACTTTAAATAATTTCCTACATCCTACCTATATAATGTTTGTGATCATAATTATTTTGATAAAACTTTTCAATTATTAATATAACCATTCCGTTAGACCATCAAGTTTAAAAAATGTTATGATGTTAGACCATCAAGTTTAAAAAAATTGTATGATACTCGTCATAAAATGTATAATACTAATAATAAAAATACATAAATGCCTTGGACAGCACAGCTGACTTTCCACGCGAAATTATTTTTTGTAGTTTTTATTTATGTTATTAAAGATAGTGTTGCAAACTATAAATGTACCTATATTAAATCAACACTTTTTGTATTTTTTTTTAACCAAATATTTTCCTAAGTTCATGTATGACCGGATATACAGTGCAAAATTAAGAGTTAAGAAGAAGAAATACACTATCAAAAATGCAAACATATTTCGATACGCTAAGCAAAGTTACCCTGCATTATCCATTAGTTTTCATGGCCCATACCATGAAGATTTACGCAGTATCGGCGCATGAAGCATGTTGACCCACCGATGCAGCAAATCTACGTAGTTATGTTTGCCGAACATGCTCACGTGCCGGCAGAAATGCATTGCCAATTGGATTTGCTATTGTATAATACGATCGTTTTGAACGCATACAATGTTGTTCAAAGATAATGGAAGAAATTTTGTATATGTATAGGAAATTTTGTATATGTATAGGAAATTTTGTATAGGATATTGGAAATTTTTAATATAATTCCATTAAGAGTGCGTACCAAGCCAGAAAAATATGGCAATGTCAGATGAAACAAACTTATGTCTAATCTTCGCGTGCAGATGAGATGGAGATAGCGTATTCCGCGGAACAAAAATGAACTAAGCGCTTTTTATCTAAATAACTCGTAAAGTATAGAAAATATAGGTATTAGGGGAGTGGTTTACTCCTGGTTTGAGAATTACCTGACTGATAGACAGCAGTTTGTGAGGCTTGAAAATTACCGTAGTTCAAGCTTGAACTGCTCATATGGCGTCCCACAGGGCAGCACGCTAGGTCCGTCGCTATTTTTAATCTACATCAATAATTTGTGCGCACTACCTATTCCTAGGGCTGACCTGCTAATGTTTGCTGACGACACTGTAGTTCTTTTCCACGAAAAAACATGGACAAATGTTAGAGAGTCAACTGAACTGGGAATGGCTGGGGTTGCCTCTTGGCTAGAAGACAGTCTTCTTACTATTAACACTTCAAAAACTAAATTTCTCTGCTTTAGTAAGTCTGAAGTCAATAGCCCAGATGATAATTTTTTAATTAAAATTCACACCTTTCCATGTAACAGAAATTTTGACAGAGATGGTCGTGATTGTGTTTGTCCTGTACTTTGCCGCGTTCCCCTAATTAAGTATCTGGGAGTTCAACTCGATGACAAGCTACGTTGGAACTACCATATTTCTACTTTATCAGTGAGAGCTCGTATGTTAATGTACATCTTTAAAAACCTCAGGATAGTTGCTGAAAAAAAACTGCTTATTTCAACCTACAAAGCTCTCTGCCAATGCATTTTAACATACTGCATAGGTGCCTGGGGAGGTGCAACCAAGACCTGTCTTATTGAACTCGAACGCGCGCAACGAGCAGTCTTAAAGGTAACTCTTGGACTTCCCTACAGATTTCCCACCACTTCTCTTTATAAGGACGCCAACGTTTTACCCATTCGAAAACTATTTATACTACATATTCTAACTAAATTTCACTGCAATGTTGTGCCCCACTTGCATCTCTCCAATAGAAGAATTGTTCGTTACCCAGTTCCATTTGTTAAATCGGTTTTTGCCGCAAGGCATTCCGACTATATATCCCCTCGACTTTACAACATGATTCTACGCTTGGATAAGGAACTTGTAAAATATAATTCCAGGGCTTTTAAGAAATTTGTACTAGAATGGCTTATCCGCTTCGACTATAATTCAACTGAAGAATTATTTACAACCAGCACTTAAAATCACATTAATACTAAAAGCCTCAAATAAAATAAAATGTATACATAAATATCGCTCATATACAAGTTTTCAAACGCCAAAACAAACTCATTCACACACACACACACACACACACATACACACACACACACACACACACACACACACACACACACACACACACACACACACACACACACACACACACACACACACACACCATCACACATACCGCATTTACACTAAACATACACCTCACACACCCATCTACTACAAATTTAGAAGTATGATTTTATTTTCATTGTTTAATTTTCGTTATTTATATTGCGTAACGCAACTACTCACAGGAAGAGCGTGTCTCCCACGACACAGGGCGACCTAATGTGGGAGTACTGCCATAATACTAATATGTAATTTATTTTCGGAATAAATATATTTTGTTTTTTTTTTTTTTTTTTTTTGATAGAATATTTTAAAAAATCGTTAGTAGCAGCCCTAGGTCATATGTTAGTGATATCATTTATCGAATTTTGGTCTTAATTAGATACACCATGAACGAATAAAACCAAAAATTCATTATTAGAGGTAGCTTTGTGATTTTTTCTATCGAGGAAATTTCATTCCATTATGTTTTTGCTCAGATAGAACCCTCGCGTATATAATGAAAATACTCATATAAAAATTACTTATTATAAATAAAAATACCACAATTAATCAACCATTCTAAAACAGTTCGAAAAACAATGGACACGTGTCTGGTAGCTTATACGATCCACCATAGGCTAAGAATAAGAATATTCTTTACTTAATAAAATTACTGATAGAAGCAACATGAGTATAAAGGCCTTTTTCACAAATTATTACTGTATATCTACCAAATAAATATGCCCAAGAATTTTCTATTAAGAGATATATAAGTAGTTGATAAAAGCTACCGAACAGGGGCACAAATCTGCTATTACAGTTGTGTTCCATTGAACTATCAGTAGTGCAAAAATTTACAAAGACACTTTTGGTAGTCTACTATAGTCCCACAAACTTATCTGACCCGGTGAGAGAGTCGCTGTTATCGCATTTGGTGGAGTACCAACCAATGAACGTGCTATTTATATTCTCTTTGACCCATGGCGATTGACATTTCAAAATGGCGCCGTTAGTTCCTCTTTTGACCACCGGGCCAGATAAGTTTGTAGGACTATAATTAAATAGCGTCGAAAATCATTATGCCCGCACGTGACAACACACATTGACGCAATGGCAGATGAGTTGTGATGGGATCGTATCTAAATGATAGGATTGTTAGATTTAAAATAGGAGACCTGAGGGCGAACCACAAGCTCTTAAAACAATATTATTATAACCTTATTTGACTTTTGTGTTTCTTTGACATCCGGCGTCAAAACGGGACAAAAGACAAATAAGGTTATTTAAACCTTGGCCCCAGTTGTGGAGTTTAAATGTCATTGAGATTACAAACTCATCATAAGTTTATAAAAACCCAAATAATTTTCTACATAAAATACAAAGGCAAGAGAATTTTAAAGAAACATTGCAAGGTTTGCGATCTGAAACGGAATTAATTAATAAAAGGCAACTTGCGTGACAAATTCAAAGGCTATTTTCCCTAAAACTTTATTCATTAAATTTCTTGGTTTGAACAAAATCTAATCTATCTAAGGCACCTGCTGTCTTTGCTTGCAGACTTGTCTGGAGATCTGATATTAATTGTTATATGAATAATTTATGAGATGTAACGTTGATCGGCGGATTATTTGTCGTTATCCTGCCATTAGGTGTCGTTAGAGAAAACCATTAATTGTACTCTAAGTACTGTTGATGATTGCAACACTCACAAAATAATACAAAGAAAAAAAAAAAAAAAAACACGTATACATCGCCAAAAACCGAGCTGAAAGGTAAAAACATGTTGTATTAGTTAATCTGTTAATGTGGGTAACTTCTGACTTCTGTAACACAGGTTTAGACGTAGCACAGAAGTCAGGGACTTCGATTCATTTTTGTACAATTTATTTACATCAATAAATATTTATTATTACTATTATTTATTATAAAGGAAAATAAATTCGTTTTTATGACGTAGCTTATTCAAATGATGACCG
Organism: Polyploca ridens; assembly: GCA_951394255.1. Taxonomy (NCBI): domain Eukaryota; kingdom Metazoa; phylum Arthropoda; class Insecta; order Lepidoptera; family Drepanidae; genus Polyploca; species Polyploca ridens. Next base: position 14,507,561 of record OX596253.1, read on the forward strand.
AATCCTGCCCCCATAATACAGGCTCTTGCCTAGCTTGGGTGTCAGTGTTCAATATTTGTGCAACAAACACATACATGACTCTCTTGTATGCATTCATCTTGTATAGCTGTTAAAATAATGTTTTTTTTTATAAATAAATTATTATTATTATAAGTGAATTATAATGTATGAATGTATGTATGTATGTTTGGATAGAGATAGCAAAGGGTAGAGACAAATGAAGATGGAGGCTTCTATATCCGAATTAGGGTCATGACTTGTATGACTGTCAGTGCTCCTAGAGATGGCTCTCATAGTGAGAATATTCTTCTTTCTTTTGAGCCAGTGGAGAACTGTTTTATATTTTAAATGTATTTTTTTTATATTAAAAAAAATATAAGTTGAATAAATTAAATAATAAGAAATAAATACATCATATAGCTCCTAATACCTAGTCAGCAATACGACTACAAAAGTAGTCCCGTTGATGGTTCACGGTAAATTTCCCAATGAGATATCGTATCGGATTCATGGTTTATAAAACCGATGAAAGGGGCGGAATAAGCTCTGTAGCGCCGATGAAAAATAACCGCCCCTGTAATGCAGAATGTATTGAATATTCAGTTGCGGTTGTAAATAATATTCATGATGCCTCAACGTTATTATGCAAGCTCTGTTCGTAATTCAGTGACACAGTTTTTTTTATTTTATCTGTAAATATATATAATTTGTTTGTCCGTGGGCTAATACAGTTGTTTTTTATTTATTAAATAAACCTAAACGGTATTTTACGTAAATATATCATTTGGGTCCAAACGTCGCCATATTAAAAGAACTCCGAATTAAACAAAGACTTTCGTCGATTGTTCAGATACGAATCCTAATATTTTTCAGAAACGTCACCCGAAAATATGATTCCGTGAACTTGGTCATCCAAGGTGGAGTTGAAGGCAAACGTTCACGTGGTCGGTCTCCAACTAGGTGGCTTGAACTCATAAAATCTGCCACGCAATGTACGATATCCGAATGTTCCCGAAACGCCGCAAACAATCAAAAATGGAACATTGCAAATGCAGCGGTCATGCGTGAAACGGACAATCCATGACCACGATCACTCTGCCAAGAGTGCACGACTAAGAAGAAAGAATCATTTGGGTCAGTTTAATAAATATTCATCATCATCATCATCATCAGCCTATATGGGACATTATAGGCTGATGATGATGATGCTGAGCACAGGCCTCCTTTCACAAATGAAGGTGAAAGGGAATGGGCAATACTCCACCAGGCGTGCCCACTGCGGATCGGTGGAGGTAGGCTAGTGCTCAACCTACTGTTGGAATTTTTCAAGCCGCCTAGGAGGCATCCAACTAGCTTAACGACTATCACAATTGAGTGATAACCGGAACCAACGGCTTTACGTGCCTTCCGAAGCACGAAAACGCTCGATTTGAAATACCACTAGGCGGTCACCCGTCCAGGTACCGATCACGACAGGCGTAGATTAACTTTGCCGATCTATTAAAAACGGCTAATCATGCTACACCACGAGCGCTTCATAAATATAGTATAATAAATAAATAAAAAATTAATAAATATTATTAATATTAATTCCCTGGTTTTTGATTTCTAGATGGTGATGGATATTTAGCGAATTGAATATTTCTCGTACAAACCTATTTACGCAATATATAATGCAAAATATACTGTAATTTTTATTTTATATCTATTTTCAACACGCCTCATGTCAAAGTTTCTCTATTGATGATGGATGAAAAAATGTAACTCTATATAAATTGTTACATCAACAATATATTGAAAAATATGATAGATAACCAATAACCAATAACCGTCACAGAGCACTTACGCATATTAACTGTCACACTCAGTGACAAATATGGTTTAAACTGAACAGCATGAGCTCAGGGGTCGAGACTGCCTCGTGGGACAGCTTTGAAAAATTGGATACCATTAAAAATATTAAATTTACTACTTTAACTTGGTTTGATTTGATAGAACAGTGTTTAATAATGAAAAGGGGATAAACAAATGAACATCAGTACCGTTTTAAATATTATTATATAATAAGATGAAAATGAGAAAACAGGTACTGGATCAAATCAAAACAAAACTAACTGGATCTTTAAAAGATTCAAAATCCGTCTACTTTTCAACTGAGAAGATACAATTTGAAGTGATTATCGTCCGTCACATCACTCGCAGAAGAATCCAACTACTGTTTTTTAAAAAAAAATGTTAATTTAATTTAATTTAATGTCAAATTAGTTATTATTATTTTTTTGTTAAAGTCATAAGTATTAAAAAAGTTCTGTATGAATTATGGTAGTTCTTATAGATTTGAATTTGGAACGAAGCACTTGTAATTGATGTATTTTGAGTGTGTAAAGTAATGAAACTATAGGTCTATTTATATTTAATATTAATATATATATTTAATTTTGTGTAAGACCGTTTGTTTCTAATAAAACAAAAAAACAAATAAAATAAATAAAAAGGATGCTCGACCAATATTACTAAATGGAATTCATTCTCAAATTAACACCATAATCAAATCAGAATCGAATCCGATTGAATTGAACTGTATAAATGTGTGATTATTTTACTAAATCGTTTTAAAATTACATAGGATCTGGTGTGAATTTGTAAAATGACTTCTATTCAGCAATATTGTTCCAATGTCCTGTTTAGCTTACACATACAACAAATTTGTTTTTTTTTTAAATTAAAATACTCTTTTACGATGTAGTTCCATGCTTCTGCAATTACTTAAAGGTATTATAGAAAAGGCACACGTGCCCATACATTTTATGGGCATGTTTTTTGCCATAATCTCGCCATGTGATCACTCAAGTGATCATGTCGCCGAAGGCACAAAGCACAAATGCATCGAGGAAAAATCCCTTTAGATTAGCTTAGATCCCTTTAATACCAAGCAATCCAATTCCGAAACTAGTCAGTGCTTTTGCATTGATTTTGAACAGTAAGGACCAATCACTGCATCGTGTGTTCTTGACTTGGCTAATCACAGCGCATGTGTCCTTGACTTAGCCAATCAGAGCGTATTGTCGGTGATGGAAATTTGCGGAATAGATTTCAAGGAAAATGAACGTCATTGCGCTTCTTTGGGTTAATTGTTCGATGCCTTAAAGAAACTAAATAAATATCCTGGGACATTCCTCACACACGGTCATCTGATTCCAAACTAAGCAGAGCTTGTACTATGGAAACCAGATAACTGATATAATACATATACTACTTTTTGTTTGTAAATACATACTTAATATACATAATTACACCCAGACTCAGGACATACAGACATGTTCATGCACACAAAATGCATGTCCTGTGTGGGAATCGAACCCTCGACACTGCGGCGCGTAAGGTGAACTTTAACCAACTGCTCCAACTGGCTCTCACGTACAGGTGCCGAAAACACACCTTTGTCATCAGATTTATTTAGGTAGTAGCCAGCCAGGCGGGTACTACAAAGTACCCTACCACCGTGCTACGGTTTCCTCACGATGTTTTTCTTCACTGAAAGCACAAGACTATTGGAGGAATAGTTGTGCCCCGCGGTGTAACCCGCATACCCGAGGGATACCATACCCAAAGAATTTAAAACGTCCAGAAGGATAGTCGTCTCTATGGGAACACGAAATAAACAAGCCATAATTGACAGTTTAAAAGTAATAAGTTTAGGTAATTAAAAGTGACGAAATCGCAATACTTACAAATGGAAGGTTAGTTTTTTAGTTTTTCCTTGGTTTTTATAAGTGTTGTGAACTTGTGACAGTATTTTAATACGCAAGTTGACATTTTTTATTTAATCAGTACAGCGAGTATGACGCGATGACAGCCGTGCGCAGTACGATCTGAGAGCGATTTGCTCAGGAGCCCCTCAAGCGGAGTGATATTAAATATCATGCTTTAGTAAGGCGGACTATCCATCCGGGTAGAGGCACGATGCCCTATGAAAATCTTTGACCATACCCTACCCTACCCTACTATTAAGTTTTCTAATTTGTTTTACTTTTACCCAACTTTCTTATTTTTTCCGTAAGAACCTTCTCCAGAGTATTAGAAAAATTGAAATTAGTATTAGAAAAGATGGATGAAATCGGTAAAGTCCTTCTCAAGTTATGGGGTGACCAAGGGAAATAGGGATTAATTTTTATATTTAGAGACTAGCTGTCACCTGCGATTTCACCCGCGTTCCCGGGATAAAAAGTAAAAAGTCTCTATACTATAGGGTATCTGCAAGCCAAAGGGTCTAGCCGTATAAGTATAGGCAATCTGCCCCCGATAGAAATTCCTATCAATGACTATATAGTATTTTAGAGAAACCTATGAGAAGTTTGTACGTTTACTTATTGTAGCCATAGATGGCGTGGTTGTGAAGATATATAAAAAAATAGCAAAAATGAGGGATATGTAAAAAAAATTTTTCTCGAAAACCACTTTACTTAGACATAAAATTCCAAAAGCATATTATAGTGAACTCCCTAAGATGTGTTTCGTCTTTAATAATAATAATAATGGTAAATAAAATTTACAAGTTATTTTTATAAGTTTCCAATTAAGTGACCACCTCGAAAAAATTACAGTGAGTGTGCTTTAGTGTCCTTTATTCACCTATTCATTCATAATTGAAATCCAATGGGGACAACATAGTCAACAAAATAAAAATACATGGCCACCCGTTGCACTGTATGAATATGCACGTAATTTTTTTTTTATTTAAAATATTTCTATAATAAAAGTGGCACAGAAATAACAATTTCATTCGATTTACTAAAGCATATTCGCTCCTAGGACAAAAGGATTAGCGTTCATAAGTGTCAATTTTAAGAACTTTACTCCCGATAAGTTTCCTAAAATTTTTCATAAGACGCCATCTCTCCCTAAGAAGGCAGAACTTCATAACCGATCACAGATACACACTGACACTAAACCACAGTGAAAAGATTCGGAATTGATGAATTTCATAAAATATGCTATAATTTCGCAAAAATGAAATCCATTAGCAATATTACTAAGAATTTATATTATTATGTCGGAATTATACACGCCATCTGATGTTTGGAACTGGAACTAGTCTAACTTTATCTTGAATTAATTTACCAATAGTCTAATTATTTAACAAGCAAACGATTATGCTCAATAACAATCATATTATATATGAGATGATTATGCGTGCAAGTCGTAACTTGCTATTCGTTTCGAGTCCAATTGACACACTTATATTTTCTGTGCGGTTTAGTGTCAGGGTGTATCTGTGATCGGTTATGAACTTCTGCCTTTTTAGGCGATTATCACACTGCCCCGCGCCAGATCTATCATCGTGCGGGTTTTTTACGCCCTCATGCGCGTAGTTGCGTTCTGTGGATTCACGGCGGCTCTGACTCATTCCATACAAAATCACGCACGGCACTATGAGACTCGGTGTGAGTCTCGCCGCGCAACTACGCGCGTAGGTGCGGGGCGAGACGCATGTAGGTGCATGATCTGTATGAACGCGTGTAGATGCATTTTCAGTGTGTTGGACTGTGCGTCTTTTCTATACAAACGGAGGTACTTTCAAGCAACGTTAAGAGACGCATTGACGCACTGCGCTGCGTGATGCGTGGCAGTGTGATAACCGCCTTAGGGAGAATAGGTGAATAAAGGACACTAAAGCACACTCACTGTAATTTTTTCGTGGTGGTCACTTAATTGGAAACTTATAAAAATAACTTGTAAATTTTATTTACCATTATTATTATTATTAAAGACGAAACTATGTATAAGAAAAAAATAGGAGAATACATCTTAGGGAGTCCATTATAATATGCTTTTGGAATTTTATGTCTAAGTAAAGTAGTTTTCGAGAAAAAAAATTTTTTACAAGTCCATCATTTTTGCAACTTTTTTATATATCTTCACAACCACGCCATCTATGGCTACAATAAGTATACGTACAAACTTCTCATAGGTTCCCCTTAAATACTATATAGTCATTGATAGGAATTTCTATCGGGGGCAGATTGCCTATACTTATACGGCTAGACTCTTTCATGATGATCCGTCGAATAGTCGAGGCGTGAAGGCGTAACAAACAAACTCACTTTCGCATTTATAATATTAGTTAGGATTCAAACCCATGACCTTTGATAAGCATTCGATCTTACTACCACTGATCTATCGTTGCCTCAAATTGTGTGTATCATGTGGTACGTAAATAGCAAACTGAAAAATTAACTAGACATTAAATAAAATAGAAATATTACAAAAAGCTCACTATTTACCCCACACATAAAACAATGAATCTTATTTGTTAATTATTAATCGTGTTACAGTTACAAAGCTTTCATAATAACTGAATTATGAGCTTTCGTGTTCAGTGCAAACGAAAGTTACTTTGAACGCTTTAGCGAAGCTCGTTAACATCTTCAATGGCTTTAAATTATTTTTATTTTATTTAATAAACAACGAAATTGTTAGAGTATGATTGCATTGTGAGGTGTAAGTGTTGAGTGTTAGCGTGTTTTTATTTATTAGCCGACTTCGAAAAAAGGAGGAGGTTCTCAATTCAGTTGTTTTTTAATTTTTGTTACCTCATAACTCCGTAATTTTTAACCGATTTGGAAAATTCTTTTCTTTGTTTGGAAAGGGACACTTCCTGTTCGGTCCCATTGTCATCAGGTCAGGATTTGATTACTTTTTAGTGTACTTTGAAGTAGTTTTTTTTTTTTTTTTATTTACAATACCTGTTGAGAATATACGGGAAATAATATAAATATAATATAATACGGGATATTTTATAGAATTAATTAGTTTCGATTAAGTGCGATGATGTATGTGTTTGAACAATTAGTACACTATAAAAAAATATGATTGTACCTACAATAAAAAACATCGATAGATATATCGATAGATTATAAGTTATAATCTATCGATATAACTTTAGTGAGTTTGTTATAATTTATAACAAACTCACTAGTCTCTAATGCTAGTAATTCCATAGTTAATAAAGCAAAACTTCACTAAAAATTAAGGCAACATTAGTATATTTTTAAAATAATTCGATAGTGTAGTTTTCCTTAACCCGCTACCGCCTGTCTCTTCCTACCCCCAACAGTTACACACTATGCCCCAATGCCATTATCCCGCTACGCTTTCATACATTATAATCCGGAATATTAATGAAGTAGCCAACATTTCATTACCGTATGTTGTGTGTGAGCGACAACCGACCCGTTTTATATTAATAAACAGTCATAACGCTGGTGGTTATTTTAATTTGGCATTATTTTATATGCTATTTGAGTACTGCCGTATATTTGAGTACTTCGGCCACATTGCAAGAAAGAGAGGCGACAACCTTGAGAAGTTGTTAATTACTGGCAAGGTGGACGGAAAGAGGCCGAGGGGTCGAAGCCCGATGCGTTGGTCTGATCAAATACGCGCAGTATTGGAAACCAGTGTGTGTGATGCTATCCACACAGCAGAAGACCGATCCAGATGGCGAGCAATAGTCCGTGAAAAGATAACCCACAAAGGTCACGTCCCTCAGCAATGAGGTATACGATGCAAGGAGGAGGAGGTATATGCTATTATTTATCATTATTTTGGTATTATTGTATGAGTTATTGAGCTATTCATTTAAATAATGAAGGTAATTTTGATGACATTGTTTAGTTTATGTTTATTTTTATACATTATCATTTATGAATTATTTTAAATCATGGTCGGTAAAATAATAGTGCATTATGATACATGTGTGCAAAGTTGGAGGCGGTATTAAGCGATAAGTGAGCCAAGAGTGTAATTAATCAGTCGTACGACGTTTTTCAACACACTTGCGAGTAAAAGTACAGATTTGAATTTTTTTAAGTAGATTTTTTGGTAATAACTAATAAAATCAATGAACGTCAACAATTATGGCGCGCAAGTTTTATTTTTTTGACAGCGTTGTCAAACTGTTTTATCCGTTTAAATTAAGAATGCTTTGTCTACGCACATACCAATTGCATTGAGGTACAAACTTAACATAATCGGGATTATACCTATCATAAAACTGTGCGGCAATGTAAAGTAAAACGCTCTTGTGCGTAATACTACATTAAGATACTAAAAACGGTACAATAAATGTCACGTTACGAGCAAGTGTGTTGAAAATGCATATTAATTTATTTATTTATATATAACTGAAAAACTTTACACTCTTACCACATAACAAAGGCTTTTAAGCCACCTAATAATAACGACCTCACATAGAGATAGGAATACCCTATCTTCATTCAGATTTGATTAAGTTCGTTGCGGTTCCAAGGGCAATTAAGGCTCGCCTGTGACGCCCCGAGCTTTATTACTCGGAAAGCTCGAGAGTCTACCTGTGGTCATTGTGGAACCTGGCTTACACGAGTTATACGGACCGTGGAAAAGTTATAGATGCCACATAAGCTGATAGATGTGTAACAAACGCCGGAAAGTTGCTTATATTTTTTGTACAATTGCTAAAATAAAGAGTCATTTTATTCGCTCAAAGAGCAGTTCGACTGGGGAACTATTATACTAAACAAATCCCTCCACCTTACAAAATACCGCAGCCAAATAAATTTAAGTTGTATTCCTGCGCGTGAGTAAGGTTATCAGAGCTCATTGGAGAGGGGGGAAAGGTCGGTAAAGCTTGAGTGATGCCTCATATCTTGCAAGCGTCCATATGGCTACGGTAACCGCTTACCATCAGGTAGACCGTAGCGTTGTATAACAACAAATAAAAATGTTGGTGTCATCATCATTTCATCAAACTTTTCTGGTGACTGCTGGATATTGCATCTCTATCCCAGAGCGCGCCACTCCTACCGGTTTCTTGCCAACCGCATCCAGCTCAGGCTGGCCACCTTTGTGAGGTCATTAGTCCATTAGGACATAGAGTTAGAATATTATAGAGTGTTACCTTGTGCGAAGTGTGAGCAGTTTCCACATAGATTTGTTTCTTGCTTTTATGAATTAAATTGTTTTTGTTGTAAAATGTAAAAATATCATATTTAATTTGTAGGTATTCTATTATTGTAAAGGTTTATATTCACTTTTGAGATTTTTTTTATATCAATACGATGGTTTGTACAATTAAAAAAGAAGGAAACTAATTGGCAATATTTTATATTTATGCTTCAAACTGTACCTTTCATTTTAAGTGCTGTTGTTTTCATGATTATAAAATAATAAAATTAATAAATAGATGGTTTCACAGATATATCGTACATCTAGTTGATTAACGATATATCAATATAGATTCCTTGTTATCTGTTCTCGGTAAAAGTATCGATAATAAACGAGAAATTGGCATTAATTATATGAATTTTAGTAATTGAAACTATGTACGCGCACTTCGTTTCATGGCATTTAGACCGTGCCACTAACCTCGGACCCTGCTCTCGGACCATAGTCTGGTACAGTCGCTCTATTAATATTCTAACTCTATGAGACTAGATAATTGTGTATCTTGCTTTGTTTCTATGTGGTTATACATGTAGCGTGACAATTTATTTAGAATTTTATTTTATTTATGTAATGCTACTACAAACTATCCCCCTTACTCATAAAACGTTATTTAACTAATATACTGTTTAAAGGGTTACGTAAATAACGTCACTCTATTGGCATTGTCAAATAATGTGACATTATTTACCTGACCATTTAAACAGTATATTAGTTAAATCCCACCAAAAACATTTTTATGTAAAATGTTGCCGCCAAGACATATAGCTTGCACTGTCAAAAAGTTATCAGATCTCATGTAGAGTCAAGCTTATAATTCTACTTGCCCTTACTCTACAAGCCCTAACTTCACAAATTCTACACACCGTAGTCAAAATATGTGGCTTGGCCGTTTCGCTACTGTCACATGAGAGTAAGGTGAAAAATATATTCACTGTTACTTTTTTGTTATACAATAGTTCTTGTAGTAGTAGTAGTTTGAGGCTTCAAAAAAACGACGAAGCGCTTTGAGAAAAGGTAGGTAGTGCCCTTGCGCTTCGCTTGGCCGTCTGGGCGGGGGGCACTCCCGTGCCCCCAGATAGCGCTTTATGAGTAAGGGGGTATATTTATATTTCATATAATATACATATAATGAAAAATTCAAGGTGATTTTACATTATTTTATTACAAGGAGTAAAATTTGTGCAGAAACAAAGGTAAAGGGATAACTTAAATACCGTTGCATTGTCAAAAACAACGCTGAAATACATTGTTTTAGTACAATAGGAGGTTTTAATAACACAATTACAACACTTTCACAGCGCAGATAATACAGTTTGTTTAATTCAAATGCTTATAATTGAATGTATAAGAGAGACGCGTGAAATTCATTAACTTTACTTTCGTATAAATTTTGAATAGTGATTTATAAATCAAGTAAGTTGGCATGCATAATCTTATTCGAAATGATGTGGGACGAACTAAGGCGCCGATCTCACAGAGAGAGTTCTAGAGGTCTGCGGTAAAAGTTCTGCGTGCCGCACTATCGCTGTAAAATTTATTGAGTAACCAAAAGTAGAAATAACTAACAGCAGCCACTAATGCTATTGATTTGAAATGTTTTAAATATTGCTCATCCAAACTTATTGCAAAAGAAGAATTTAAAAAAAATGTTTATTTTCTTTGCAAAAGGGGCCGTAATGGGGACCAAAATTTCAAAGTGTGAAATATAAATGAGAAATAAAATACCATAGATACCATACATATTAATAGACTAATTATTAAACTAAAAACTTATTATTTACAATGATTTCAGATTTGGTTCCAAAGTAACCAACGAATATCAGCCTGATAATACGAATGTATTTTTTTTTTCACCCCTTTATTTTTACGAGTCTGTGGTCGCATTTCGATATGTACATCTATAATAATACAGTAGGTACTATAATACGTACAAATCAAATAGTTATAAAACCTAGTATTTTTTGTTGGATTATAATTAGTACCTACTGTTACGTATTTAATTGAACTTTGTTCGATTTTCTGTATGCGTACCTCTCATTCCAATTTGTCTTCGAATTGCAGTAAAGAATATAGTCATTTTTTACCTCTTTTAAACTTATTATTACGATGAATTTCTTATAGAAAACGTTTTGGTTTTCAATTGTTCATTAACATGAGTTACCTCTCAGTATATTTGTGTAAAAAACGTACTAGATTTCAATATCTATTCGTCCATGATTTCAATATACAATACCATTTATTACAAGTCTAAACAAGTTTCGATTTCAAATTCGGCCGAAACTGAAACCCGAGCCGAAGGTTCGATTTCGGTTTCACCTGAAAATCTGTTTCGGTCGGACAGTAAATGACATATTTATACATAACTAATCTTACTAATCCTAACTAATATAATAAACGCGAAAGTTTGTATTTAATGATGTTTGTTACTCTTTCACGCAAAAACTAGTGAACGGATTTGGATGAAATTTGGCACAAAGATAGAATATGTTCTGGATTAACACATAGGATACTTTTCATACCGGGAAAACATACGATCCCTCGGGAATACGGGTGGAACCGCGCGGCACAGCTAGTATCTGTATAAAACAATCTAGGGGCTCTACCGCGTAACTTTGGTGGTAATCGTAACGAAAACCATTAATGAATTTCATCCAATCAGAGTCCACGAATGGTCATCGTCGCGTAATATCGCGTGCGCGTCATTGGATGAAATAATTAATGGTGTTCGTTACGATTACCACCAAAGATACGCAATAGCCCGGTAGTAACAAGCAATCCATACGCGTCCGTTCCAAACATGTGCCAGAGCAACGCAACGGCCGCCAATTACTCACGATGCTTGACAATTATGAAGTGGCAATGCTGCTGGACAACTGTGGCAAAACAGGCGTTACAATGTAACAAATCGACGGCGTTGTAATCCCGACCGCGATTTATGGCGTTGTGAATGTTATGAGAGTCCGAAAAGTTAAATTAGCGCAATCTGGCGTTGCGGTGCGGAGCGGAGCGGAGCGTTGCGTTGCGGCTGCCCCCGTATTTTTCATTCTTTACCCGTGTTTTGTGATAATATGTCATTGTTAAGTTGGTGTATTTTATTGGGCATTTATTGCAATTTTAATACGTATGTGGAAAAGGATACAGAAATTCAAAAAAATCAAAATCATTTATTCAAATAGACCTTTGCAGGCACTTATGAAAAGTCTGACTCTAATACCGGTTCAGAAGGTTGAATTTGCTGAGAAGAGCCGGCAATAAACTCAGCAATTACTCTTTTCAAAACAAGCTTAGATTCATTACATAATATTTATATTCTAATCGCACTGACAATAATTGCGTGCCCCGGCAAAACTACAAAGTACCTATACTGAATCGATATTTAATAAGCAAGTAAATAGCAAACTTAAGAAGATCATTACTTCTACACTTATATTATACGGAGGTAAAGTTCGGATATAGGAGGCAATCTTCGGATCTGATCCGATTCTAGAAATTCTTTCAAGATAGAGATGTCCGGAAATAGCTGCACTGTGCACTGGAGCACCTAACTCATGAAATTTTTTCTTTATTTTTTACCGTAGAAAAATTATTTTATTTAGTTTCACCTGTACAGTAATCAAATCTTACAAGTTAAATTTGACCCACTTCCCAGTGTCCGATTGAGCTGAAATTTGGTATATATTGGTATATTGGATGACAATGCAAGTACATACAACAAGAAGTACAGTCACCATAAAAAGCTTATACTTCTTAATCGTTAGTACTTGTTAAGTATAATATTGGGTTAGTAATACCAAACCAATTTGGACAGTGCATTGACTCCCTCTATCCTTAGCTAGAGAGAACTGGCAGGGCAAGGAGCTACACGGAAGGTACTATCAGGCCCTTCAAGGATCCGATGTGGACCTCGCAGCCTCCGTGTCCTGGCTACAATTCGGTGATCTCTTTGGGGAAACCGAAGGTTTTGTCTGTGCAATTATAAAAAGAGGTATAAATGGAATAATAATAAAAGTATCAGAACTCAAGAATAACAAAGAAGCAAGAAAGGACGCCCTAGTTCTCTATCTAAAAATGGCACACACGCCGGCTAGTAATTTGAATAACTATAATGTCTTGAGTCCCGAGTGGCGACAAGTGACGTCGGTCCTGACGTCCTGAAGGCACGCAATGGGAATACGGGAGATATACTTCGCTTATTACAATGCTGGGTTGAATTATCTATTCCAGTCAAATTACATGTTCTCCGATCATTTTTGGCACGTAAAGGTGTCTTTAAAATGTCGCTAAAATGTTTGTTGGATTTCTTTTTTATACAGATTAGAATTTTGAATATTTGAAATGTAATCGTTTATCCGAAGGAATGTTTACTTTGAAAATAGACGGAGGATGGAATGGTGAGGAGACTATAACTCTCATTATAAAGTTTTTGTTAAAAAAATCATTTTTAATAAAAGCTTTTTTGGTGATTGTACTTTTTGTGACTGTACTTGCATTGTCTTCCATTATACTAATGTATACCAAATATCAAGTCAATCCGACCACTGGAAGTGGGTGAAGAGTGGTGGCAAGATTCCATCCGAACAAACATACGTACATACATTGCAAGTTAAATAAAAGCTTGTAAAATAGACTAAATGAAGAGTGTTCGACAAAAAAAAACAATCAAATAAAATTGGTATTGATAAAGCCAGTTTATTTCGTATTAATGTCCAGAATCCAGTCGAAACTTTAAAAATCTAGCCAGATGACCTTTTGTGTACGAAATAATTGTACTGCATTGTCCTACAGTATTTTGTAACCAAAAGTATGTAAAAAAATAAAATAAAATGTAAAGTTACGTGTGGTAGCCCGGTCACGAGCTGTATTTCCGGTCGGCGGCCATGTTTTTATTATTTGTATTTTTATTTCGTTTTACCACTTTGTTCATCGGTCGAAATGGGAATCGTTCTTTTTGACATAATGTAGTGAGGAGCGAATGGATATTTATGAGATCGAAAGATATTTCTCATTCAAAATTCAAAATCATTTATTCAAATAGACCTTCGCAGGCACTTCTGCCTGAAAAGTCTGACTCTAATACTCTAATACCGGTTCGGAAGGTTGCATTTGCTGAGAAGAGCCGGCAATAAACTCAGCAATTACTCTTTTCAAAACAAGCTTAGATTCATTACATAATATTTACATTCTAATCGCACTGACAACAATTTTCAAATTCAAATTCAAATTCAAAATCATTTATTCAAATAGACCTTCGCAGGCACTTATGAAAAGTCTGACTCTAATACTCTAATACCGGTTCGGAAGGTTGCATTTGCTGAGAAGAGCCGGCAATAAACTCAGCAATTACTCTTTTCAAAACAAGCTTAGATTCATTACATAATATTTACATTCTAATCGCACTGACAACAATTGCGTGCCCCGGCGCGGCCGCAAAACTACAAAGTAGACTGAATCTATATTTAATAAGTAAATAAATAAATGGCAAACTTAAGCAGACCAACCCCCACAAGCAGCACCTGTTCACAAGTATGACGCGTGTGGCAGCCATCGCCCTCCTCGCCATATTGGAGGGAAGTGAGCGACCCGTCACACGACGCCGCCGCAAGCAAAGGCCTTAAAGTGAGCATGACTTACTTAAGTCTGGCTTAGAAATAAAAAATAAACTAAAGGGAAACTACTAAACACGCAATTTGTTATCACTGTGACTATTGACAAGTTTATACTAAATATCATTTAGGTATATGTATAGAAAATATAACAATTAAGGAGACAGACATAATCTATTGAAGAATTTAGAAATAAATGAAAAACATTAAATTGAATTAATTACTATAAGTAATAATCTGTAAATTAAACAAAAAATAAAAAAAATATAACTTATAATAATAATAGCATACTTAGAATTAAAATGGACCTTGAACTAGCTGCTAAGTGAAGCAGGTGCAGAGAGAAGCTACTTCCATACATCCTTGTCGTCAATATAATGAGACACTTTATAATAGGCCCTACTCAACAACCGCTTTTTGATATGTTCCTTAAATTTAAAAAAGGACATATTGGTCACGCTATGAGGAATTTTATTGTAAAATTGGATACAATTCCCAAGAAAGGACTTATTTACTTTAGCTAATCTAAATCTAGGCACAGTTATTTTGTCTTTGTTTCTAGTGTTTCTATCGTGATAATCACTATTGACTGGAAACAAATTAATGTTTTTACGAACATACATAATATTTTCAAAAATGTACTGAGAGGGCAAAGTTAATATATTAATTTCCGGAAATACCTTTCGCAGAGATTCGCGAGACCCCAAACAGTAGATGGCGCGAATTGCTCTTTTTTGCAATACAAAAATTGATTCCAAGTCTGCGGCAGAACCCCACAGCAAAATACCGTAAGACATAAGGCTATGAAAATATGCAAAATAAATTAATCTGGCTGTATTAATGTCCGTCAGTTGCCTTATTTTGCTGACTGCAAAAGCAGCGGAGCTCAGTTTACCACCTAAGGCTTCCAGGTGAGCACCCCACTGCAATCTACAGTCTATGGTCAGACCAAGAAAAACAGTCTTATCTACTACATTAAGTTTAGTACCGTCCACAATAACATTGGTATCAACTTTTGGTACGTTTGGTAATGAAAATCTTATACATTTAGTTTTTTTAGAATTTAGCATTAGATTGTTGGCAGCAAACCATTGAGACACAGTTTCCAGAGCGTGGTTAACTTTTAAAAGGTCTTTGTCTTTTCTATCTACTTTAAATATCAGAGACGTATCATCTGCAAACAAAACGACATCTGATAGTTCTTTCACCATGTAAGGTAGGTCATTTATATAAACTAGAAACAGAAATGGGCCTAAAATCGAGCCTTGAGGTACGCCTAATTTGACTAAGGAGCCCGATGACACACTACCATTGATTCCTACTTTTTGTTGGCGCCCTGAAAGATAGGAAACCACAAGATCGAGGGCCACTCCGCGAATTCCATATAACTTAAGTTTAAGAGCTAGCGTTTGGTGATCTACGCAATCAAATGCCTTGGAGAGATCACAAAAGATACCAATAGCATCGTGTGAGCACTCCCAGGCCTGAAAAATATGCTTAATAAGTTTAGCTCCCGCATCCGTAGTGGACTTACCTCTTGTAAAACCGAACTGATCATCATGGAGTATCTTGTGGTTATTAAAATGCCTTAACATTTGGTTTAGCACAATCTTTTCAAAAATCTTGCTTAATGCAGGAAGTACTGAAACAGGTCTATAATCTGAGGGATTGTTTTTACATCCCGATTTAAAGATTGGAACAATTTTGCTGTATTTCATTAAGTCAGGAAAGTTGCCCTGTTCGAGACATTGGTTAAAAATTAGGGCTAAAATAGGGGCAATATTGAAAATAATTGACTGTATAACCTTAACTGATAAACCCCATAAGTCTTCTGTATTTTTCATATTTAGTGACTTAAAAGCCGTGATAATGTCATAGTCATTAACCTGGGTGAATGCGAAGTCTGGAATATTTTGTTGAAAATTATTCTGTAAAATCGATTCTGCTAACGTGGAAGACGAAGCAAGATTTTTAGTAGCCTCCATAGGTATATTTGAGAAAAAAGTTTCAAAAGCAGATGCTACTTCTAATTTACCTGAGATTAATGTATCATTAATTTTAAGAGAAAAAGTATTATCTTTGATTTTATTCTTACCAGTCTCTGTATTAATAATCTGCCACACTGTTTTAATTTTATTATTAGAACTATTTACCCTATTGCCTATGTAGATGGCCTTTGCTCGAATACAAACCTGTTTAAATATCTTGGAATAGTTTCTAACATATATATGAAAGTTTTCATTACTATTGTAAGATCTCTGATGGTAAAGATCATACATGTTATCCCTACTCTTCCTGATTCCTTTAGTTGCCCAGTTACAGAATTGAAGTTTATTATTATTTACCTTCTTAGTTTTGATTGGACAAGATACATTAAATTCGTTGCAAATATCTTTAAATATTTTTTCATAGTTTACATTTGGATCATCAGAAGTATATGTAGTGTTACTAATTTTATAATCCATATTGACGCTGAAATTATTTAATCTTGTTTTATTAACTGACCTAAATGTTTTCGTTACGGATGAACTAAGTTTTTTACACGGAAACTTTACTAATTGGGCCAAATGATCCGAACGAACGCCACTTATTATTGACTTCTCTAAAACGTTACTGTTGGTTATTATGTCATCAATACAAGAGGAAGTAGTAGCCGTCACTCTCGTGGGCTCATTAAATAGATGAGACATATTAAATGATTTAAATAACGTAATAAAATTATTTCTATCTAATGAGGGTATTAGGATGTCAATATTAAAGTCACCACAAATAATTACTGACTTATTACATTTTGATAATTTACTAAGTATTTGTTCCATTATGGAACAAAACAAAGTAAAATTTGACGCAGGAGGTCTATACACACATAAAATAATGGAGCTTTCAATCTCTGCACATGCCACCTCGCATACGCGTTCCACAGAATGACAAGTAATATCAGTACGATTCTTATATTTAATATTACTATTTAGCAAAATGAGGGTGCCGCCACCCTGAGCAGTCACTCTATTGTACGCACTGGCAACAGTAAAGTTATTTACATTAAAAAGCATTCTGTCTGGTTTTAGCCACGTTTCTGTAAAACATAATATATCGATTCTGATTTCATCACATAATAATTCAACGTCAAGTATTTTGCCAGAGAAGCGATTAATATTCTGATGTAGTAAAGTAATGCCATGAGTATGCTTCTCTGTTGTCGGAGTTACAAGTTTAAACAACTAATCACAGTATTATTAGTACTACTAGACAATACCGTTTTGTCACTAAGGCTACATTTAGTTATATTAGCTATAACCGTGTTAATATTGTAAGCTATCAGTGTAGCAATCAAGTTTTTACATTTTTTGGGCATAAACAATGAGTCCCCAGTAAATTTTAGTCCACTAACAAATTTATTAGTGTCGAAATAAGAAAAAACGTCACTATGACGACATGTCAAACTATATAAGGTGTAACGGAAAGGGTATATACATCCGAAGGGGGTGAAGACTACATCAGGTACAGACTCTCTATAAAAAGTTTCAGCTCAAAATACATTACTAAAAAATTCAAACAAAATTTTTTAATTCAAGTTTTTTGAATTAAAATCATAACCAACATATCACCGGTCAATGAGGGTCATTGTCATTTTGCGTCCCTTACTAATATTAATATAAAATTTTATCTTCCGCGATCTGTGCGCCTCGTACCAAAAAAGTGGATTACTGTAATGTATATACAGTTTCCGTTACACCCTGTATATAAAATTGTTCAAAAACAATATATACCTATTTTGTTTATCCGTATAGTTGACGGAGTATGGCAAAGCACATAGAAAAACATTCATCACCTTAAGTTTGAGGAATGTTTCAAAACTATTTATTAATTCTTTGAATTTCACGTTCAAACCATTTCCTATAAGTATCACAACAGTGGTTTGTTTGTCAAACTTAGTACTTACAATTTTATTCATTATATCTATGTAGGAAGCTCCCGGCATACAATAATTAATAACTGGCTGATCCACACGATTATTTAAAATTGGTCCAAAATTGACCCCAATTTGGTCAGAAAAAACAACA
This sequence comes from Polyploca ridens, assembly GCA_951394255.1. Lineage (NCBI taxonomy): Eukaryota > Metazoa > Arthropoda > Insecta > Lepidoptera > Drepanidae > Polyploca > Polyploca ridens. The sequence goes on from OX596253.1 coordinate 14,526,213, forward strand.
GTTTTCATGATTGATGCCTCAGAGCTCCCCATAGAAATATTGACACTGACATGTGGTTCAGTGCTTGGAACACCCGGAGCGCCCGGAGCACTCAGAGCGCCCGGAGCACCCGGAACACTCGGAGCACTCGGAGCGCCCGGAGCACTCGGAGCGTCCAGAGCACTCGGAGCACACGGAGCGCCCGGAGCACTCGGAACGCCCGGAGCACTCGGAACGCCCGGAGCACCCAGAGCGCCCGGAGCACTCGGAGCACCCGGAACACTCGGAGCACTCGGAGCACTCGGAGCGTCCAGAGCACTCGGAGCGCCAGGAGCACACGGAGCGTCCGGAGCACTCGGAACGCCCGGAGCACTCCGAGCACTCGGAGCGCCCGGAGCACTCGGAGCACCCGGAATTCTCGGAGCACTCGGCACGCCCGGAGCACTCGGAACGCCCGGAGCACCCAGAGCGCCCGGAGCACTCGGAGCACCCGGAACACTCGGAGCACTCGGAGCGTCCAGAGCACTCGGAGCACCAGGAGCACACGGAGCGTCCGGAGCACTCGGAACGCCCGGAGCACTCGGAGCACTCGGAGCGCCCGGAGCACTCGGAGCACCCGGAACACTCGGAGCACTCGGAGCGTCCAGAGCACTCGGAGCGCCAGGAGCACACGGAGCGTCCGGAGCACTCGGAACGCGCGGAGCACTCGGAGCACTCGGAGCGCCCGGATCACTCGGAGCGCCCGGAGAAGAGAGATCAACGCATGGTAATGGATTTGTAACATGACAATGACATATCTTTTTCAATGTTAGGGAATCAAACCGTTCTTCATGATTTTTGCACATGTCCACCAGTTTTGTGACTGCAACTATGTGCTCGCTGATCTCTTTCTTAGCACTGTTATATCTGCATGCTAAACCATTAATTAAATCCTCTTTGTGCTTCAGATCTGTTTGTAACTGCAGCATGTCAGTGTCATATAATAATCTCATATTTTGCAAACTGCTATTACATGTTTTTAATTGAGTAATTAGTCCTATACGTTCTTTCCTAAGTTTTATATTTTTACAGAAACTTTCTTTACATTTTATGAGTTTCCTGGTTTTGGTAATGAATTTATTTATTTTAATGTACTTTTTAATTCTATTATGACTATTCATTAAAATCGGTTCATTAGTGGTTGATACATCATTTGTCAAATCAATGGTCTCAATAAGCCTAGAAGTAGGTAAATGACCAGGACAACTCACAACAAGTTCATCAAATAGGCTAAGTGTGTTTTTTTCCTGATGACAACTTTTCTCAAGTTCATACTTAGTTATAATGCCATTGGCCCGGCTCAAGCTGAGTTCAAGTTCAGAAATGCGAGTCAAGGCCATTTCATGATTGTCACTACACTCTTGGAACTGTAACAATAGCTCCTGCAATTTGTTTTGGCGATCATTAGCCTCCGTACAATGTTGGTGAAGTTCAGCCATTTCACTTTTCAACTGACTATTTTTGTCTATGATTTTCTTAATTTCCTCCTCACTTTCCTCTCGCTCCTGCAGCAACTTAGTGCAGTCATCCTGGGAGACCTTGAGTTCTTGCAAGGTCTTCTTAAGTTTTTCCTCCATGTCACGAGCGGTAGCTCTGCGAGTCGTCATTTTAATTGAAGTAGACCTGGAATACACACAGGACGGTTTAAGCAAGTGGGAAGATAAGGATTAATATTTGAGAACCTACACCACAGCCTATACAGTAAACTGAGTTGTAATTAAGAGAATTATTCACAAATAATACAAGATGAGGTACTACTAAGGATTGTGTAAATATTTAATTATTAGTATTACTTATGTTTTTGTGAACTTGGTATATCTATATAATAAATTATAATGTTTAATTTAGTGTTTCTCTTACAAGATTACTGTAATAAGTACTACTTGGGATTGGGTGTCTAATGGAATGCCATAAAGTGTTAAACATTAAAATGCAAAGTTGAAAGTGAGGGGATTGCCAAAATATTGAGTTTATATATCATCAAGGTTACTGCAGTGTTCAGTATGTTAAGTTTTTAAATCTTAACACAATTTGGCAGACAAAATAAGTTGTGAAAATCCCTGCTGGTGCATTTGCATCTGTATGATATATGTAACTCAAATTGACAAGGAATCATAAAGATATGATTCCGGTTCAAAAGATTTTGCTACTATTGATATTATAAGTATAAAATAAGACTTATTATCACAATACTCCCCAGGTTTATTGTTGGTTTTCAAATTCCTTCCGTTGGCTGTCACTTCGCCGGTGAATATCACAGCTGATTTTCGTTATTTTTCGTAAAAACACTTTATGTTTTTATTTTCCAGGAACATTAATCATAAATACTATTTAATTACAATGAAATATAATGTATTTTACTAGAATTAGAATTATAAATTAATTAAAATACCGTAAATAATTGCGTGCCCCGGCGCGGCCGCAAAACTACAAAGTATTCTGAATCTATATTTAATAAGTAAATAAATAAATGGCAAACTTAAGCAGACCAACCCCCACAAGCAGCACCTGTTCACAAGTATGACGCGTGTGGCAGCCATCGCCCTCCTCGCCATATTGGAGGGAAGTGAGCGACATTAAAAGCAGCAGTTTAAATGCTACACTTGTAATTGTATTTATTTTTCGCTAAGCTTGTGGTATGGCTAATTAATGATGGCACATATAATAATAATAATCCTCAATTTTATACAGGATGCAGGACCGCGGGGAACAGCTAGTTATACTATAAAGATGTCTCTACTCGTTTCTATATTCTTCGTTAGTACCTATGGGCGGATTGGGCGGATTGGCCTATGCCTGAGAGTTGCAAGACTTTACATTTTGCATGCCGATTCTTACAGAATATGTAAATCATCCTAATCCTAACTTAATATTATAAATGTGAAAGTGAGTTTGTTTCTTTGTTTGTTACGCCTTCACGCCTCAACTACTCAACGGATCATCACGAAATTTGGCATGCAGATAGCCTATGGTATGGAAAACGACATAGGCTACTTTACATCCCGGGAACGCGGGTAAAACCGCGGAGGACAGCCAGTTTTGTTATATTCTCGTAAATAAATCTTTATCCCCAAAAATTTAGTAAACCACACCAGCCTTATACCGATAGTCACCATCAGCGGTTAATTGTAAGGTAATTAATTATTCCAATTCTGAAAAGATTGGCGCTATCTAATAACAAAAGGTACCTATGCTTAGTCATGAGCTGAATAGGGCTTATTATAGACGTATAGGATAGATATAGATAGATTAAAACGTTAAGAATTTCTAGAATAAAATTGTTATCTCTTAATGGTAGGTAATTCAATCCAATGATATCCAAGGGAATTTCACGAGAACGTTGAATGTGACGCATTGAACATGAATAAAAATAATCTCTCCAATATCTGGCGAGTGGCCAGTATAAATACTGAAATAGTGGCCATTTTAAAACCGTTTATAATAATCGAGCTAACCTCAACGAAAAACTGCCATACATTTCCAAACCAGTTCAATCACTCGAAATATTCCATTCCATAATTCGTCTGCAGCCAAAAATGGCAAAAAACGTGGTTCGCTCCCAGAATCCAGTAGCCATATTAAATTGGCTGGTAAAAGCGGATTGCCTTTGCTTTATTAGTGGGCTAATTTGATTTTATGTCCGACCACTGCGGTCTGCCTGCCTCGTGACTGGAAAAGTAAACAAATGAAGTACGCTCCCGGGTACGTTTATATCGCGCGGTACTGATACGGGACGCGTACGGATTGCGTCGGGTAATCACTATTAAAGTGAATGGGCTTCGGTTTTTACGTTACGCTTGGAATAAATGATGGATTTTTTGTTAGATATAATATGCGTAGGTTTTAGAGTGACGTTTCAAAATAAGACGTTCCTATAAGTAATGTTATCCCTCATTTGCTATCTTAGGCATTGAAAATACGATCTTAGGCTCTATTCTCTCACAATATAGGTTTATAGTGTTTAGTCTGAAGAGAACTAATGCTTGCAGTGTTAGTTAAGCCATTTAATCTGTGGTTAAGTTAGTAGTTCATTTAAAACCTATTGTAATATAATTAATTTTTGTAATTGACACTTATTTTGTTTGCGACATATATTGTAGTTATTTCAACATTTTAACGTCTAACTCATATACCTTCCATCAGTTTTTTTTTCTCTTGCTAGGTATATGTTTATTATGAATCACTGACATTATACCGAAGAAGAATTAGATCATGGTCTGCAAAATGAAAATATCGTGTCGGATTCGTTTCGTTGAAATACGAAACATCCTGAGACAAGCAATTTTGGCCTTTATTGCGAACTATTTAAAGTGAGAAAGAAAAGTACTATTAAAGTTTTTAGAATCCATAAAATCCTTATTTTGTTGCTTTTACAAATGAAATTCGTCCTTAGATTTCTTTGTAAGAATTTTGGTCTTATTGATTTTGAATTGAAAAAAAGGTTGACTTAAACCGGTCGTTACTTCAGTAGGTTTGACCCACATAAGCATATGGTAAATTTAATTAAATAACTGAGTCTTACTGAACAAATTGATAGAATATGGTTATGATTTTAATTCAATAAACTTCGATGCAAAAATGTGGTATACATTTTTGAGTAATTTATTTTCAGCTAGAGTCTGTACCTGATATAGTCTTCAAACCTTTGGGATTTATATACCGTTTTCGTTACACCGAATATATACAGGGTGTTATTTTGGTCGGCGACAAGCGACCCAGAAGCGTTAGTACAAAATATATATTCCCCAAAAATGGACTTAATTCCATTAAATACTGTAAATATTTTGAGAAATACCTTATTCAATTTGAAATAAAATTACCGCAAAGTATGGTTACTAGGCACGTGCACAGACTAGAGCTAGGCGCAAGCCGCCATCGCCCCACCCCTTTACTCCCTCGTACTCCCGTTGAGTATTATGTCTACACTTTAGCTTATTACATGATTTTCAAAATTTTTTATTTTTTATTTTTTTTATATTTTTTTTTAGCACCAGTATCATTTGTATTATCGACCCTGAGTCGCTTGTCGCAGACCAAAACAACGACCTGTATATTTCAAGGGACCAAGTAATTTGCCAATTATCATTAAATCGTTTAGTAGTAGGTAATCTTTGAATTTGTTTAGGGTGAAACTGAACATACCAAAGTCTACGTAAATATTAAGAGGTAGGTATCTAATGTACAACCAAAGGAGGTAAGTGCTCTCAGGATGTCTATAATACTCTAAATGTTTAGAATCATGTTGAATTTCAAGCCGTCTGCAGTACTTCGGTCGTATTATAGGTATCCAACATATATTATTTTTCTTGTATAGAAATTTAATTTCTAGTATTTCTTATTGAATTAATAAATAAACTTCTTAGCCTACTACCGTTTTCATAAGTTTAATTTAGATAAGTTACTATTTTACACATTACGGTTAAAGGGAGCTAAAAAAAAAACACGGTAAAAAAAGGGCGTAAAATAAATAAATAAGAGCTTCCCATCGCGGACGCTCAGGTTGTGGAATACACCATCGTTTGCCTAAGACATATGTTTGCAGCTTCGGCAACGCTTTCCATCAGAACTGTATACTTATTTGCGATGTGACCTGACTTATATAAAAACCTCACTAACTTAACAATGAAAAAAAAACGCAAAAAAAAAGTTTCTGGTATGGGCGCCCTCTTATTATTAGTTGTTATAGCGACAATAGGAATACATATTCTCTAAAAATTTCAGCTGTCTACCTATTATTGTTCATGAGATATAGCCCACTGACGGGCAGACGGACGGACAGCGGAGTCAGTAATAGGGTCCCGTTTGACAACCTTCGGGTACGGAACCCTAACAGTGCAACAATGATCACTACCTGAATATACAGCTCAGTGTATTGCTACTGACTACTCTACAGCAGCGCTGATTTTCAGCTGAAGCCTTTAGTTGTCAACAAAAACACCATGTTAACAAAATAAGGCATTTAACTCACCCCGCAACCTTCACCATGGCATTTTTCTACCAGAAATAGTCTTGAAAGCTATTCATCATCACACATACATTAAAGTCATCCCACCGGGGGAATAGGACCCCTCGACACGCATTGAACATTTCAGTGTCCGGAAATGACCTCCGTAGGTCTCGTACGCCGTATTTCAAACGTTTTGTGGCGTTTTCATTGAGACCGACGATTTCTAATATTGCTATTCCACCTTTCATTATGTGATTCTAATAATGAGATAAGGTTCTTTTTCGTAACTTAAGTATTTATACCTTAAATGAGTACAGTCTTATACATGTCGGTACTTATAAAAAAGAAAATAAATATTTTTATTGCAGAAACTGTACTACGATAACTGCATAGACTAAAAAGAAGCTCAGAGGGATCACTGCCATTAGCAAGCTGAACCCACATTGTCTATGCATAAATGCGCATGTGTGCAAGGAAATATTGGGGCTGAGCGAAGATTTTATGAATATGTGTGACTGATTGGTGTATACGTGATAGGAGCAGAGTTTCTTTGGCTTCACTGCTGTGGTCGAATCTTACTGACTAACGCAGAACTAAGAGTCCCGCGAGTCATGTATCGAGATGAAAACAATGATACTCGTAAATCGCATATCTGAGTGCGAGTGGCCGTCAGTCTAATATCGACTCTATTCTACAGTACTATGTAGTACTAAATGATAAGATAATACATTATGTCATCTGTTGGTAAAACGGTGCCACCCACTGACACGCTTGAATATAATGAAATCAGTGGAGCAAGGCATCTCTAGGAGTGGCGAGGTTTTTATTTTTTTTCAATACTCTGAACTTGACTTTCGATGAAGGAAAACATCGTGAGGAAAACATAAATGGCGGCATAATCGTGTTGAAAATTTGTCGCCAAGTACTTAGCATACTATTTGTTACGCGTTCACGCCTCAACTACTCAACAGATCAATATGAAATTTAGCATGCAGATAGCCTATGGTATGGAGAAGGACATAGGCTACTTTTTATTGCGGAAACGCGCGTGAAACCGCGGGACACCTAGTTAATTATATACTTCTTATTTCATGATTTTTAGTTTTTCTTATGTGCAATAGAATTTGGCCAAGGTTTTGAGATGGTTACCCTTTGCAGTAGCTCGTATCAATAAGCCAGGCCGTCACACCACGTATTAGGCCATATCTTGAAAACAACTGAATCTATTTTGATGAAACTTGCACTGTTTCTTAAGTTGAAGTAAATGTAAGCCAATAAAAAAATAATGGTTACAATCCAGTTAATAGTTTCTGATAAATGCGTGGACAAACATACATACCTACACCAAAAAATGTATTTGCATTTTTATTTATATTACATACCTATCTACATCTCCTTTCTTGTGGTCGATTAATAATATAAATCCAAACATTATGTCCTTTCGCTTCTAAATTAAACGTAACCGTAATGTACCTAACCTTTTTCGTTTAGAAGGCCCTTAACAGCGTTTCTTAGGTCATTAGGCAGCTAATTTAATTGTGAGCCGGAAATCTACGGAACCACGAAGTGCGTCGTGGCTTGAATCTCATTAAATTTGCAACGAATTAAGTTACTAAGTTGTGGGTCAGTTGGGATCTACGTAATATAGTTAAGTTGAAGTGCCACGGAGTTGGTCATTTGTGGGGTGTAGTTACTTTTTATTATTTTAAGTTTTAAAGTAGTCCATATACAATATAGGTTAGGTATAGCGATGGGTAACTAGCCGAAATTTCAATAGCTTAGCTAGCCGGCTATATGTGGTGTAAAAGCCAGCTAGTTAGTCAGCTATTTTGGCTATTTGGCTACACGCACGCACACACAGCTACCGGCTACTCGGCTAGATTGGCTTTGGCTAGACGGCTAGCTACCGGCTAGTGGCGGCTAGAATGGCTTTGGCTAGCCCGCCAGCTAGTGGCGGCTAGTGACCTGTGGCGGCTAGGCGGCTACCCGCTGTGTGTGACGTAAACTTGTCGTAATGAGGAGAATTTCTTATGATACCTCTATGGTCAAAATACTTATCAATACTTGCACTTAAGGTTCAAATTGGTTCGAATTATCAACAGTTAGGCAGGTAAGAAAACTCCTCATTCTTTCTAGCTAGCGAGTAGCCAGTAGCCATCCTGTAGCCAGTAGCCACCCAGTAGCCAATAGCCAATTATCGTGTTGACAGATAACGAAGCCGTGGCTATTTTGTGACTAGCCGTTTTTTGGCTAGTTATTAGAATAGCTACCCACCTCTAGTTAGGTATGTGTTTTGTTTTGGTAAATACGCTTTGCAAATTATAAAAAAAAAAATACAAAATGTAAAAAAAAACGTGAATAGTTTTGAGGTGACGATAGTTCAGTGATAGTAACGTCAGATGCCGAGACAAAGGTCCCGAGAACGAATCCTACAATGAGCTTCAGCTTTCGGTGAAGGAAAACATCGTGAGGAAACCATATCACAGTGGTAGGGTACTTTGTAGTACCCGCCTGGCTGGCTACCACCCTCAAGTTGAATATCTGTCACTAATCACCTATCGGTGATTTCCGACAGCTGTTTGTAACCGCTTCGTAACGGCTGAACAGATTTGATGAAACTTGGGACATGATAGATTATACTCTGGTATAACATAAACGATTTTTATCCTTTAGTACGCAGGTCAAACCACGGGAACAGCTAGTATATTATAATAAGTTAAATAAGAAGCGCTCGTGGTGTAGCATAATTAGCCGTTCTTAATCGATCGGCAAAGTTAAGCTACGCCTGTCGTGGTCGGTACCTGGATGGGTGACCGCCTAGTGGTATTTCAAATCGAGCGTTTCCGTGCTTCGGAAGGCACGTAAACCCGTTGGTCCCGGTTATCACTTAATTGTGATAACCGGGATTTATTGTGAGCTAGTTGGATGCCTCCTAAGCGGCGAAAAATTCCAACAGTCGGTTGACCACTAGCCTACCTCCACCGATCCGCAATGGGCACGCGTGGTGGAGTATTGCCCATTCCCTTTCACCCTCATTTGTGAAAGGAGGCCTGTGCTCAGCAGTGGGACATTATAGGCTGATGATGATGATGATGATGAAATAAGAAATAACAGTAGATACCTATGGCCTGGTTTATAGAGATCAAACCTCAGACCAAGTATCAAGAATAGATCGTGCTAATCAAAAATAAACCTAATATAATTGGTGCACGTTTTAAATTTTATTGTTTCAATCTCGACTCAAAACTTGACCATTGATTGACGTTCTAATGAACAAAAACATAACAAATAGAATTTCAAGCAACCCAATGAGTAATTTTCACAGAGCATGTCTTCAGTAATAACCAGCGTATCATTTTTATCATTCAATCGATGTTTATTATATCGTGATACGAAACAATTTAACGCTTTGTTATACATGGTGTAAAAGAAAATAATAATAAAATTAATAAATGAGCATTAAATTGATAGAATGTTAGAATGCGGGCGGGCCTGCCTGTTTGCCCACTACATTTGGGAGCCAATGGTGCCGATTCTGTTTTAAATCGCACTAAACTAATTTGAGTTACGTTACATCTCTGCTTACGCACATAATTGAAAAAAGATATTAAGGTGAAATTAGTCTTTGCCGTCAACATTTGCGAGTATTTAGATGTAATCGCGATAGATGGCGACTAAATTTATATTGAAATCAAGCATTGGACTAATTTGACAGAACTAAATTTCTTACAGCCTTTTCTTATGTTCTTTGTTAGAAAGATACATAGTGGGAATAAAATTAGTTCAATTGTAAACAACAGAATCAGGGCCATAGTCTTAAGCCCGTCACAGACGTAGCGTATCAATACTAATCTTTGAGTGACCGCACACGCAGCTATAATATATATATATATATATATTTCTGTTACTTCACCAACTTGTACTGTAATTTATATTATAGCTCGGCATATTAATATATATTATAGCTACATATGTGATGGGCTTTAGCCCTTACAGTCTTTAATCTCTCTCTCTATAGTCGTTCCCTCATGTCTGAGGATCGTGGTCAGCATCGGGTTTGCGGGAGAGAGAAAGAGAGACTATAAGCACAAGCCAATCCAAAATAAACGAAAACATGATAATACAAAGACGTGTTATCGATTAATATAATATAGCAGTGTCCCGTTTAAATATACACCCTGTAGAAGACCTGATCGATAAAACTGTTTTACTAACCAATATCAATTCAATAGCTATTAAGGCTTGTTAGTGAACTTAATGGCTCTATTTAATGACTACAAGCGATTTAGATATTATTATAATGCTATAAGCTTTTAGCTTCGACACTACGCTGTTAAATGACACTATTTTATTAATAGCTAGTTAATGTCTCTATTGCTGGGAAAAACATGGCTGCCTTTGCTGAAGGCCGCCGTGTTTTTCCCAATGGAGTACATCATGGGGTTCTTCAAAAAGGGTGTGAAGAGATTTCTGCAGGGTCGGTAACGCACGAGTGTTACCCCTGGTGTTGCAAGCGTCCATAGGCTACGGTAACCGCTTACCATCAGGCGGGCCGTATGCTTGTTTGCTAACTTAGTGGTATAAAAAAGTGCGAGTCGGGCCACGCTCTATTAAGGTTTTTATGACACAAATAACGGTATGAAAAAAATATTTTTCGGCTCCTTGGTAAATAATAAATTAAATTAAATTAAAAAAAGCCTTATATTTCGTTACAGATTACAAAATGAGGAAAAAAATAAAATTAAATTCTATGTTAGTATTATACATTTTTTATTTAGTAATAGAGTTTAGTTCTTAAATTTTAGATTGTTAGTTTAGATTTTACATAATGTTGGTCATGTAAAAGACCCGAATTTGGACTCGGATCGATATCTACATAAAAGATTCTTTTAGTCCTGGAACAAATTTTTTTACGAGCTAGAGACATACTGTTGGGCTGTGGCAACAGGTTTGATTGAAGAAATTTGAACACTGAGTCTGTACCACACTCGTTGGTAGATTTCTTCATACACGACTATAATGATACAAAACCAACCAAACCTGCACTATAGAAACGAGACAGCATTTACATAATAAAACCTACTTTGATACCTATGCTACTATTTGAGCATACTTTTTCCGGTTTCATAGGTGCAACTCAATTATTCGGGATGGAATTTAGTTTTTTGGCTTGTATTGTTGCATAAACCATTCAACGTTTTGATGATTCAAATAAATGCATATTATATTAGGTGGCTGCGGGTTGAATTTCTACTTGAATGCAATTGCAATCAAATATGATAAAAGTTGTTCGGTTTGCTAACTTACTGTAACAGAGAATTTTGTTTTTTTTTTTGTATTTTTTATTGATTTATTTTTGCTTCACAATATTTAAAGATTTGCCATGTTATTATAAGACGATATACTTCTTATAGGTTTTCCTTTAGTCTATATTGTAAAGGACTATTTTTTATATATTTTCAAAATTAAATAGGAATGGTCAATATTCCTATTTGTTTCCTTAAATAACTTTAAAACTATTTATTTTAAAATGACGAAAAAAAAAACAATTGAAACGCTCATAATAAGCCCTTTAATTTGCCCTTTCATATTTCACACGGCAAAGATTGCAAAATAAAAAAAAAAAAACAAGTTGCCCCCAAATGCAACCTCCATAATCTAAATTCATTTATTACGTTAAACTCCATGTTTGGGTTTGATAAATACACGTGTGTAACATATTCCAACTTAATCAGTCCAGTAGATTCGGAGTAAATTGACTATGACAGACGGACAGACAGACAGACGCAAGAGTGATCCTATAAGGGTTCCGTTTTTTCATTCGGACATACGGAACCCTAAAAATTTCAACATAAGTACTTACCTTCTATGTTGACGGACGTAGTACTGCCAAGTTTCACAAGAATTACGAGTAAGTACATCATATGTAAATACTATTTTATACATCATCCCTTAAAATGTCACTCAAATTGACAAAAGAAACCCGAAAATGACGCACCCTTTTAAACCTTTTTTTCTACCCATAAATGCTTACTAGCATTTTACCACTATTTTCCACGCGCTCTTAACCCTTTCACCAACACATCGAGAGGTATTCATATGGTATAAACTACCTTTACGCGACCAAGTCATTCAGACCTACGTTTTATCATACCTTCTCCTGATATTATAAGGAATGGAGCAGTTAGACAGGTCAAGGTAAGGTGGCGGTAGGCGCGCAGCCTTTTATGGATAAGGTACGGTATGACCCACTTTTTTCGAACGTTTTAGGGCTGCTCCACAGATTAGTAATAGGGCAGGCCTTAGTATATTCATATGAGTATGATCTATTATATACATGAGTATCATTGCAAAGCTTTTTTATTGCCTGAATATGATGGCTCAATATTATTTGCATTAGAGCAATTTTATATACCTATCTACTGGAATTTGATTATTCGATAAAGGAACGTACTGTCAACTTTAGCCTTTATATATTTTTTTAATTCTGTTATTCTCGTTTATGAACTGTGTATTTTTACTGTTTATTTCCTTTCCATCTATGCTATTCTTCACCACATCAATCATCATCACAAATGCTTTTAATATTTAGTTTTAATGGAAATGGAATGAATAAATAATGAATTTTGTATGTACGAGAAATATCTATATTCTAATCGTTATAGCAGGTGGTAAATATTTAGCAGTAAGTAAGACCATTCTACATACCTATTATGTGCGTGGTTCTAATTATACTTTAAAAGTATCGATCGTAATTAAATTTTCAACATAGATTAAACTTTATAAACAGACTTAGAAATTTTAAAAAAATCTTTATGAATAAAACAAACTACCTATTCTCATAAATGTTTCAATTTATTTACTTACATCGAATTTTTCAGTTCACTTATTTTATATTATACAAAATTTCAATGATATCACAATCAAATTAGCGACGAGAATCACATAAATAAATATCTAGTTACACTCAATTTATTTTATTATAATTAAAGTTATACTATATTAAAATTAACATTTGTTTATAAGTATTTTACAGTAGTTTAAAATTAATCCCAAGTTGTAAGTCATTTTATAACTATTAAACATTATACTACTTGCTGATTCTGTTCACATCCATTTTAATTTAAAATTAAAATATCTTCTTTGCCTTAGGCATTAGATGCTTTTTAGTACATATGCTTAATAGGTCTTTTGGTTTATTTACTTATCAAATTGTTAGAAAATTCGTGTTGCTTTATCTTTATTCTGTGGAATATGAACTAGTCTAACAAAGAGTTGATTGAATACTGAAGACAATGAAGAAGACAACCAAGACCGGCTACTAAAAGTTTAAAAAGAATTTCTAAGATGAAATCAACATCAAAATTGCGTAAAGCAAGATAGCAGCAGAATTATGAGTAGCGCGCGATGCTAGCGCCGACGCAGGGTTGCGGACGCAAGCGCGAAACTCGTGGTAGTCAGCGCGAGTAATCGCACAGTAGTGGACGTGTACGCACGCGGAGTCACAGTCTGATACGTCGTTGTTATGTCGTACACGTAGTGCGGTAAGGTACCTGTTGAAAAATAATATAAATCCAACTATAGAAAAAAATATGATGTAAAGAGATTTAAATTGTATTTCATATTATGAAATAAACAAATTCTTTCACCACAATGCAAAAGTTCAATACGAATACATTATGTGGATAGGAACAATTATTGTGCTTACCACCTTCGGCCACATCATCACTTACCATGGTGAGATTGCGGTCAAACATAGGCCTAAACACATTAAAAAAATTAAGAATGCATTTTTTATTATTCAAATTGTATACTCACTTAGAAAATACGCTACGATCATTATGATTACGTATCCTCTCAGCCAAATTATCCAAAGAAGTTGCACTCACTTCTCTCAACCCGTAGTACTGAGTCAAATTATATTCTATTGACCAGTGGATGTCACCTTTAGTATTGGTTACGTCTAAGTAATACTGGGTATAGTCTAAGACCTAAAAGAGAAACAAAAATGTTTAGACATTTGAAAGTAAGAGAACAAAATTATTGCCAAAAAGTACAAGTTACCTTTCCAGTATTAGAATCAAATTTATAAAGTCTCAATCCTGGATTTGATATGCTCCCAGAACCTCTTGGTGTTACTGATGGTGCTAATAATGCCCACGACACTGGTCGACCTGAAACAAAACTTCGTTATTCTCATGTTATCGAAAGAATGATAAAATCATCAAGATAAACTAACTACTGTCTTTACCTTCACTATATATAAGTCTGAATGTATCTGCATGGCGATGACCATAAAACTGCCCAGCAATTACATCGCTGAAAGCTCTGATGACGTGGATAAGTCGAGCGTTAGCAGTTGGACTCAGTTCACCTCCACCGGCAGCTGATGAACTCCCGGCATTATGTCTTTCTTCTACACCTGGGCCAGCGTGAGCTACCAGATAGACCTAAATGCAATCAAGAAAAGTCATGACTAATCTTCTTATGGTGCGTCTATGCTACGCGACCCGAGTCGAGCCTCTATTCGTTCTTTGCTCGCGATGTCAAGTGTGGACGTACAAAGAGCCTACAACACGAGCGTGATGCGAATCCCTGTGTTCGTCAAAAACTGACAATTGGCGAAGCCCATTCGAGTGTGTTCGGCTCGTGCTTATCGCGTAGCGTGGACGCACCATTAGAATATTTAAAACAGAGACTTGAATTTTATTTGAAGGCTATATTTTAATAATGTATGGTATTAAGTTTGTGTGTTAAACAAAACTATTTTGCATAAATTTTTGTTATAAATTGCTATTAAAACCCATTTCAAAATATAGCTGTAACACCCCTGGCTGTTATAACGGCTACGATCACAGCCATGAAAATATTGTATAATAAATGAGAAAACGATACTAACGAACGTAATAATGATATAGGTTTTCTGTTGTATCTAGTAATGACTAAAACTTTTCTAATTTAGAAAATACCATTTCATTTTTCCTCCTAGCTTTACTGAGCACTTGTTCTAGCCACTCCCATTGTGCCCTGCCTCGATGCGGACCATCAGTCCGGGCTGCCCCACCAGCCCATAACATACTATTCAATACTACAATCCTCAATCTGCTATGTGATTGCTCTATGGTGTAGTATCCACCTGGAACAAACAGAAGCAGCATGTTTTGAAACAAAGCACACAATGATATTAAAAATAAATAAAAGATATTTAGAACACTAATCTCTTTGAATCTTAAATATCTTACGAATTTGCTTAGGGATTTTCCGTATTATTTAATTAAAAAAGCCTTTCTTGCTATAAATCATACTGTATATAATCCCGGATTATTGCGGTATCATAATTTTAATCCTATTTTAAGATGATGATAAAGTACGAAAAATAATCTTCGTGATTAAAAAAATATAACTGCACATTTTAATCCTTAAACAAAATGAAACCATAAATGCTCCATAAAAATTTACCGGTCTCGAATGTTTGCAGTGCCTCAGTGGGTAGCCATTGCATCCACATATCAACAAGTCTCCTTGAAAGAGGTGGATCATTGTGTCCAAGTGCAGGAAATACGAACTGGCTGCTAAACGTCCTGCTCAATATGTCAGTCACGTTTCTCACTGCTTCCAGCTTGAATTCTTCAGTTTGGTGCTCCATTGATGATGACAATATATCTCTAAATAAAAAAAATATTTTTAATTCCGCGATGCAATATATTTAAATGAATAAATAAAATATATAGCTCAGGTGACAGCCAAAATATTCCAATGATTCAATTACAAATTGTAACTACTGATTCTCGAAATCCTGGTAACTTTCACACGGATCCCAAAAAAGTTCTGTTCTAAGTTATAGTATTTCAAAAATATTGTTTAGATCTTATGTATATGGATTAAAATGTTCGATGTTATTTTATTCCACTCAAGCAACCAATTGTTTGTCAATATCTTTGTGCATGTGTACAAAACCACTCATTACATATTAAGGATGAATTTTTTTATAATAACATCAAAGATATCATCTAGCACTACAATTTTTTTTTGTATTGTAGTCTACAATATTCTCACCCTGTCCAAAGCACGAACTCAAGTGCAGTATCAGAATGCCGCTCAGCCATGAGAGCGGCAGCGCTTTGTATTAGCGGCCAGGAGCTGTCACATGTGTGGTCCCGGTGCCTGCCATTCCTGTGACTGTGCTCGTTATTGCCACGGTTGTGTCTACAGCCTAAGAGCAATGAACGAATGAGTCAATGAACTTCACTTATCTGGGTTATCGATTTCACTTAGTGACTATCTTTTGAAGAAAATCGGAACTACTTGTAGGTTTTGGGAAATTATTAAATCTTAGGTTAATGGCTCTTATTACACAATAAGACTATTTCATATGTATAATTTAAGCATATAACTCATCATCATAATCATCTTCCTGTCCTGTTCCCAATAATTTGGAGTCGGCGCAATATGTACGCTTCTTCCATTCGGCACTTAGTATATCTTCTATCCGTCATACCAGCATTCACTTCTTTCTTACCAATATCATATTTCATACAATCCATCCATCCCTTTTGAAGTTTTCCTCTTCCCGTATATCCATTCACATTCATGTGCATTACTCTTTTTATTTCATGTCTTTTTTTTTCGTAAATAACCTCATAATTCAAATGAATTAATTGATTATAACCTATCGTGCTAAGCATAACGATACCAATATAGTGCACAAAATGTATCAGCCAAATAGATTTACATCTGATTCATTAGCATTTATATTAGTAGTTACAAATTTTGTAATTTCCTTTCGCATGGCAATACCATATATATTTCGTTACTTGAATATCTAATACATACTAAAATTCGAGACACGTTTTCGTTTCATCAACCTTTTCTCATGGCCACACTTAAAAGACAATCGATACACAAAATAATTACTTGAAATGTGCGAGGATGACTGGTTTTCTATTGATTTTACCCCAAAACTGTTGATTTTGTTCCATTGTTTGTTTCAATTGACTATATATTTATAAACTGATCAAAGGCATGAACTTTACTTTCAATTTCTATTTCACGATCAAAATTTAAAGGCCAGTAAAACAGTCTTTGAGTCGTATTCGGCTTTTTTATTTATATACATTTTCTGTTGGAAAATGGAAATTACTGTATGTACATTTTAAATATATACATTCCGGGCCAATTGAAGTCATTGATTAATGCCTTGCCTGGAAACTTGCAAAGGTGAATGCATAATGAAAATATTGCAATTGATGATGAGTATCGGTATTAATGTTAATCGTAATAAAACATTATGTTAATCGTATCAACACCACAATATTTTTAGTCATATTTGTTCTACAGGCAATAATAAAACCCAAATAAATGCAGCAGCAGTTTTTTATCGCAATTTTCCAGTTCAGTATAAAAAAAAATTTAGTAAAAATATTATACTTTTAAAATCACCCCTATACTAAGTACGTTAAAAGTAAATGGAAATAAACAATTCTTTATGTGTCCTTTAAAACTGCACATAAAATAATGTTGGCAGGGAAAACAAGGTAGAAAATATGAGGGTATAATAAAACTAACGTACCTCTATGGAACTCCGGGGAGTTGTGAAACGGGTCATAATGAAGATCTGTGATGTGCCAAAAGTATCCTGAAATAAAATAGTTGCTTAGTACCCAACTACTATATACACAATGTATACAAAAGGAGTAATAAAATTGTAACATTAAATGTAGACCATAATAAAATATACTTAAAATGAAATAATAAAGCTGTAATAGCATTATGACTTTCTACAGTAATTTGGTGATACTAATTATTTATTGATGCATTTATGATAGAAATAGAACATTTCTGCTAATGTCTAGCTATATTATAATAGCTAGATAATTCACCGTCCTTACAAATCAGATTTTATTAAAACAGTGCCCGTTCTACTAAATCCTTTCACGGACTTTTTGAGACAATCTGAAAAGTCACGCTATTGTCCTTTATTTGACAAAACATTGGTGTTTTATAATATTTATATTATCCAATAAAACAAAAACTTAGCTGTACACGTTTCTGACTACTTAGACAAATAAATGCAAGAAAGAGCAATTTAGTTTAATAGCGATGAAAATAGAGCTATCTTTCTTAGTGGTATAACAAAAAAATAAATATCCTGGGACATTCCTCACACACGATCATCTGATCCCAAACTAAGCAGTGCTTGTACTATGGAAACCAGATAACTGATATAATACATATAATACTTTACACAAACACAAATATACATAATTACACCCAGACTCAGGACATACAGACATGTTCATGAACACAAATGCACGTCCTGTGTGGGAATCGAACCCACGACCTGCGGCGCGATAAGTGGAATCTTAACCAGAGTCTTAACTAACCGCTGAAAAAAACTGAAAATAAGGAATATAGTTTTTTTACCAATTTTAGCGTCAGTCAGATTGAGCCACAGCAGGCTAGTGATGTACACGGCGAAATTACTCAGCTTCATGTTACAATGTTACATGATGCCAGCCACCCATACGCTAGTCTTCTGCCTTGTGGCCGTTGTATTACCATACTTTACATCTCCTGAGGACAAGAAAACATAATGGTGTCAAAGTCAAAGTCAAAGTGAACCATTGGATCAACGCTATTAATTGAATTATAGCACGTCAATCAAACTCAGTCTGTGAAAACAAATTTGGAACCGGGCCCAATGACGAGAGGTTTATTTTTAATAAAAAAAAACTATTCTTGATTTGATTCTTACTTTCCACTACGGAACAGAGTATCAATTCACATTACTCGCTAGCAACTATTTATACACCGTGACTTTTTATTCGTCTTAGAAACGCAGCCCACATAATGTACCCAATGAATAGGTACTAATTATTGAATATAATTTTTTTTTTTAACATTTGTATCAAGAAATGCAAATATTATTCATTATGACGCATGACGTAGTTTTAAACACCCTGTTACGAGCGCAGTCTACTCGACTCGTGCTCTGGGTTGGTATTTTCTACCATTTTATACGTAAACTTTAATTTATTAACTCGATTTGTCGTGATTCTAATATATATTAATATTTTTTTTTAATATAAAAATGAACAAAAAAAAAATTCTTTTGGTACATTAAGTGTACTGCGTTTCCAAGATGAATAAAAAGTCACGGTGTATATTTTTTTATAAAGTTGAAAGCGATATTCTTTTGTTCGTGTTATCCAGAATCAATACATTTTTTTAAACTTTTAACAATACTCTCATTTACAATTCTGTACTTTTTAGTCCTGCAAGATTGCAAAATTCAAATTCTTTTCATTAACGAGTCTATGTACCGTGAACTTTTTTCGCAGAAAAGGGTTAACTTATAAAATTCGTTTTGCTTCATAAGCTCTAATGAAATAATTAAATCAGGACTATAGAAGCAAATAGGTAAACAATTTTCATTAGCAGTCAAAATGAACGTAAATTCGGATTTGTTATTTTTACGGAAAAGGAAGCTTTTTAAAGGAAATAATGAAGTCAAAATATAGCAAAGTGGTACCTATCAGAACTTGACATAATTAAAACTTAATCAAAAGCTTATTCCGTAAGCAAGGAGCCACCACATAACAAATAATAAAAACTTTAGTAGATTCATTTGTCAAAAGATAACTTGCCCTTTAAGAACGTAAATTTTTTTATAATGAAAGAAAATAACAAAAGTAAAATAAATGTGTCCTTTGTAGGTATTATTTCAGCATTTAAAATGTCTAATAGAAACTGAACTATATATTTACTGAAGGGGCCGCGGCCAAAGTCAACACGACATCCCAGTCCGGAGTTTTCTTTTATTTAAGCTCTGTACAGCTGGAAAAATACTGGGCAAGTGTGTGCCGGCTTTATATTGAAGTTAATAATCGTACTATGGAGGTACAAGGTGGATGACACTTCCATTTAAAAGGGAAGTTCTTCCGCCAGGCTGGTTCATCGTGCCTGGGGACCGCGGTCCAACTGTGCATGTCGGATAGTTGTATACATGCAGATTCTCGAGAAAACTTCGTAAGTGCGATGCAGGATATTGTGGCGCCACGCCATCTATCTTTCCAATCTCAGTGTTACTGATAGATGGCTGATAGATGTCGCTATAGTACCATAATTTTAGGAGCTATTGAATCAGAATATTTAGATGGAAACTTAAGATATGACGAGAACTTACGAGAACAAACGTAGTCACTTAAAAGACAGTCCCTAACTTTTAAGGGTAATGGTGCTGGAGTAATCGCATAATGTAGATTTTAAGGATATGTCCACCTGCATAATTTATTAATGTGACCTAGGGGTCTAAACAAGATAGATTATGGAGAAGCGTCATCATTAGTTAACGATCACTTTTTGTATGGGATTGACATTTCAAATCGATTTTTTTACAACTTATGTCAATCGAATATAATAATCGTTTAGTAACGATGACGATTGTCGACATCCATGCTGCCTAAGGGGGCTTTTTTTGGGTCCTAAAGAACAAAAACCTCAATTCCTTTTCGGTGCTAATTTCTAATTAATATAATTATTTGCCTCTACAATAAAACAATAAAACTATTGGCCATGAAAGCCTTCAAACAGTCCATTCAATTCTACATGAAAATTATCTTCTCAAACACCCAACTACATCACATCCTCGGGGTTTTTCAATTCCCGAAGGACCCTTGAAACGGGCGCAGTACAAATACAAAGTAATCTACCGACAGTAAACACAAGTAGCTACCCTTTCAAGGGACGTATCTTAAGCAAAACCCTTCTAGAACTACCCGAGCTTGTTCTAAGAGAGCTTCTTACATAGCGGTTTGTCTGTATAATCAATTTATAGAGAATTAGCTTAGAATAGACAATGTAGAATACGTCTACACAAGTGAAGTAATGATTCAGGGAAAGGTATAGTCAGCAGAATTTGTTGTGGAATAAAAGTCGTATAATTTGACTACTCAACTTTATGATGATTATAATTTATTAATAATTTAAATACTTTATTTTTTTTTTAATCATAAAAATAAAATTTTTTTTTTTTTTGAAAATCATGTAATAAGCTAAAGTGTAGACATAATACGCAACGGGAGTGCGAGGGAGTAAAGGGGTGGGGCGATGGCGGCTTGTGCCTAGCTCTAGTCTGTGCACGTGCCTAGTAACCATACTTTGCGGTAATTTTATTTCAAATTGAATAAGGTATTTCTCAACATATTTACAGTATTTAATGGAATTAAGTCCATTTTTGGGGAATATATATTTTGTACTACCGCTCCTGGGTCGCTTGTCGCCGACCAAAACAACACCCTGTATATTACACTCACTTATTGGTGTTCCGTCTGGTTGGTAACAAATGTTATCCTTGTAATCATCAGTACAGCAAAGGCCACTACAACACTTAGTTAGGCTATTGTACATATTTTCATAGATCTTCGAGACTATATGAATTGTATCAATAGCAACTAATATTAATATTACACTTCATATAAAATAAATATTGATTATTTATATAAAAACATACCCTAAATAAAGCCTTCATTACAAATATTTGTACCAAAATAAAATTAACAATATATACAACTAAAGAAATACAGAGCCGTATTCAGAACACGGTTATACACTCGCAAGCCCTCAGGGCAAAGTGAGTTTACAACCAAATATAATACCTTTCTTGGCAGTTGCAATTAACACATTTCACGAGTGTACTCCCACGACAGGGGTTACCAACGTATCCCGAAAGTAAAGTAAATATAACACAAATAACACTCGACCGCTACTTGAAGCGGTCAGTGTGACGAACAAATGGGTACTAGAGTCGAGTTACTTGAACCATTGGACTTGATGTGTGGTCCAGTGGAGGAGAAACGAGCGATAAACTTTTTCTTTTAGAGCTTGAAAAGAAATCTGATAACATTTAAACCAGTTATTGTATTCATCTGCATGTATTTTAAATAAATAGTAACCTACTATGTTCAAAATGGAATTTTAGACAGATATTTTTTTTTTATTAAGCCTATTTTTTATGTAAAATAAAATTGTGGTAAAAGCTTAAGGAAATGAAAATCATGTTGTTTTTCATACCAAAGTTTTATCAGATCAGGACAATGTTACATTAAATAACTTATTCTATATCTAAGAAAATATCAAAAGTCTTTACATAAAAGTGAATCGTCCCGCTCCCGCTACCTCTTATACCATGTACCACGAACCGTACTCCACAATGATCGTTGTTCAGGATTGACGAACATTCCGTGGCACTGTTGTTGTGTACTTGAGTGCAAATGAGTTTTTTGCTAACAGTACCTACTTTTCCTAGGTACACGTTACAATATGTACCGTTTGTAATCGTATTTAAGATCATTTTAGTGCCATTGCGTGGAGGTCGTAAGGTCGAAGTACTTATCTTAATTTATTTAAGTTAAGTGGTTTACTTTCGATTCGAAACTCTGAAAGGTTCAATTGACATGCAAACTAGGTTTGTTCAAGAAATTGTAGGTCTGAGGAAATTGTACGTTGAATTGAATGGAACTAGCTTGTAGATTAACGTTCACAATTGTATTGCCGATATCGCATATTAACATTTTAAGAGCATGCTAACGGAAACACAGACTTTTCCGGTATTGTACATTACTCAAGAATCAATTCACATGATGCAGTTTTCAGTAAACTAGTCCTTTGAAAAAAGATTTTACCGTTGTGACTTTTGGTTTCTATATTATCTGTATATATAAAATTCTTCTGCACGTGTGTATGTCACTGAATTCCTCCTAAATGGCTGGACCGATTTCAATGAATTTTTTTGTATGCATTTGGGTAGCACCCTGGATGGTTTAGATTTACAAATCAGCCCGGCAGATGGCGCTGCAGCCGGTATCTAGGTTAATAATAGTTTATTGACATAAGAAACTTGTTATATTATCGACTGCAGCGCCATCTGCCGGGCCTGTAGAATTAACTCCCTGGATGGTTTAGATAGGGTAGGTTAGTGTAGGGTAGCACCACGCGAACGAAGTCGCACCGGGTAGCTAGTATTCTTATAAATATAAAGCGAGCTGAAAAGTGACCACTAATCAGAACATTCATGCGTGAAAAGGTTAGTTTATTGAAAAAATGACCTAATTTCTTCTGTATACAGCCTTACTCATTTATATTTTCTTGCAATTTTGATTTCAGCCTCTTTAGGTTTCAGGAAATACTCGTAAAAGTTAAAAGCAAAACACAAATCAAGCAATTTAAATAATCACTCCCAATTACGTCATGATAATTGGGGGTCATGTTTGACCCCCAATTTGTCGTAATTGTGTACCCCAAGCGACCAATCAAGGTAAACAATTAGGCAGCCATTTTCTTTCCCCCACACCTAACTCGATTTAACGCTAAATTTACCGGTAAAATCAGTTAATTGATGGAATCATGTAAAAGACCACGTACTTCAGTTAAGCTAAAAAGTTTTTATTCAGTTGAAAAATTTCGTCTCTTTCCAATTAAAAGTTCACAAGTTTTTCTAGATTTAGAATGTTCTTTTGTGATTTGAAGTTATCACATTAATTTTTTCATCTCTAGAAAGGTAGTTGTGGGTAGTTGTACATTTGTGAAGTCGACATATCACGCAAGGTGTTGACGTAAGCAGCTAAATCCGGATTTTGAGTGTTAAGCGGGTTACACACGGGTGGGGTTGACTTGCGGTACGGCTGTATGTTAGATTGGCAGATGTGAAACGGATTTTGGTAATGCTTTTTACTAGGATTGTTTTGATTTATTTAAATGTATAATCAATAATGCACAATGATGGTACAAATCAGTAGTTAAACTATTTTAAATTAATTAAAATATATTTTAGTAAATTATTTTACGAGGTAGAGTATAAAGTTTAGTCGCTCTAAGATGCCGCTCGGCTGGGGAAGTACCTCCACCTTACAGAATACTGCAGCTAAATAACTTTATGCTATGTTCCTGCGCGTAAGGTCCCCATGGCTCATTGGAGAGGGGGGAAAGGTCGGCAACGTGTGAGTGATGCTTCGTGTGTTGCAAGCGTCAATATAGCTGCGGGTTACCGCTTCAAATAATAGGCTTTATTTTATCTTTTTAATTCGTAACTTGAAAAACAATATTATTTATTTAACATAAACTATGTTATTTATACTTCATTTTGCTGGCTACCACTACAACGCAAGTACATTTTGATGGAATAAATATAGTTGTTTTGATTTAGTTAACGAAAATAACGTTCATCATCTGCCTGCCCTGTTCCCAATCATTTGTGGTCGGCACAATATACAGGTCGTTGTTTTGGTCAGCGACGAGCGACTCAGGGTCGATAATACAAATGATACTGGTGCTAAAAAAATATAAAAAAATACTTTATTTTTTTTTTAATAATAAAAAAAAAAAATGAAAATCATGTAATAAGCTAAAGTGTAAACATAATAGTCAACGCGAGTACGAGGGAGTAAAGGGGTGGGGCGATGGCGGCTTGCGCCAAGCTCTAGACTGTGCACGTGCCTAGTAACCATACTTTGCGGTAATTTTATTTCAAATTGAATAAGTTATTTCTCAACATATTTACAGTATTTAATGGAATTAAGTCCATTTTTGGGGAATATATATTTTGTACTACCGCTCCTGGGTCGCTTGTCGCTGACCAAAACAACACCTGTATACGCTTCTTCCATTCGTCTCTTCTATCCGTCATACCAGCATCCACTCCTTTCTTACCCATATCATCTATCACACAATCCATTCATCTCTTTTTTGATCTTCCTCTTCCCGTATATCCATCCACTTTCATATTCATAACTCTTTTAGAGATGTGGCTTTCATTTTGCTCATAACATGTCCATACCACGCTAAACGGTTCCCTCTCAACTTTTCAGTCACTTGCGCTACTTTCAAGCTTCCTCTTATATACTCATTCCTTATCTTATCCATTCTTGTCACTCCACACATCCTCATCAACGAAAATAACATTCACATTGTATAATTTCACAATTTATATCTGCGCTTTAATATTGAAATTTTAAATTTATCATAACTGGACAAAGAGAACTTGTCCTATTATAAAGTCATCATAGTTCTCGTTAGTGTGCACTCCGCTTATTCCAACTTTATATTCTAGTTATAACTCAAAGTATTCCATTGAAAAGTTCGTGAATGCTCCACATTTTCCTTTGATAAATTCATAGTATGTAAGTTTCAAGATATCTGACATTTCCTAATTAAAGGTTTTAGGGAAAATGTTGACGTTTGTTTAACATTCTCGTTTTTACTTTATAAAGGTTACTCGTACTCAAGCTCGCAGTTCTTTGAGTAATAGAAATGAACCTTTGTCTTTTATATCTATTTGTTTTTTTTTGTTCTGGTGCGATACACTAACATGGAACTGTTTCAAAAATAGAACGCATATTTAGATGATTTATGGCCGATTCCTATAATTTACAGACCGTTATCGGTTTAAAAATCGGGTAAATTAAGAGTCTTATATCTTTACTAATAATGAAGCAAAGACCTCAAAGCTTTGCATAGCCCTCCCATATGGAAGTAGCTATCACAGGTAAAATTAGCTTAAAAAATTATCTATAGGCAATAAAAACCTACCATTGGTAAGCAAAACTATTTGTATATAGAAACCGGGCATTAAAAAAATATTTTTGTCGTATAATATCCGTATCTGTATCATATCTGTAATCTGTATCAATTTTATAGAGCTTGATGACTCTGTGTGTTTAATAACCCCGAATTATTGTTAATTTCTGATTTTTAAATTACTTCTTTAACTAAAAATAGATCGTCCTTTCATTACAGGCACATTCACAGACATTTATTACTAAACTTTAGAATTTAAAGATTGATTGGTCTATTAATTGTTAATTATTATTAATTGTAATTTTCTTAATTTTTGTATATCTTTAATTATTGTAATTGGTGTGTAACTGTAATAATTAAAGTAAAATAAATAATCCATATCATACAACGTCAATCAAAGCTTAAAAGTTTTGAGACGAGATTAGAACAGTTGAATTTGGAACATGACTCTATTACATACGGTTTATTTTTGACTAACACAATCTTTTCTTTAATTCTCGTTCTATAATAAAGCCCCAAGACTCGATTAACACATTCATTAGCAAGTCCGTTTTTCAATTGACGTCTATTTAATCGATAAGACCATTATCATGGTCTAAAAGAGGCTTGAAGAATTCACTTTTTAAACTAGACTTAAAAGAGTTAAAGATAGAGTTAAATATATTTATATTCTGCGTCTATTATACAAAGTAAGCCATGTCAGTCAAAATGCTCACTGCTAAGACATTGCAAGTGAGATGTAAAATAAACATCAACATTATTACAAAGAAGAGAAGTCCGGAGACGCAGGTGTGTTTGTGTCCGCCTGATTTATAATTTAAGCCTACCCTCCAGATTGGTGCAAGTTATGAGCGAGAGCGTGGATAACTGACAGTAAAAATAACGTGAATGTCAGTCACGTAACAAGAAGTCTTTTTTTCTATATCGGTCGACCAACTTAAACATAATAAACGACCCTAGAACCGGATTTCCTCGTCAAAATGAATCACAAGAGCCCACACTTGATTGCATCGTTTTAGTACAGAGTTCACCTTCCAGCTCCATAATCAAATCAGCTCCATAACATAATAATATTATATTGTTATCCAATTTACATGCATGCAAAATTTCAGCACAATCGGAAACCGAGAAGTGGGTCAAATTTAGATTGCAACATTTGATTACATACAGACAGACAGGGACAGTGGCCCGTTTCACGTAACAAAACCTTAACGGTGTCGTAGCGACATCAACGATTAAATTGTGTTTTTTATTCACCTAATGTCAAATGAAAGATTAAAAAACGATCCTATATACAAATCATTGATATTTTTAATACAAATATTTCTAGAAACACAATTTAAATAGTCGACATCGCTACAATAACATAAAAATTTTGTTACGTGAATCAGGCCTAACTACTTAATAAAAACTTATGAAAAGCAAATAATGTAACAAAACTATATCTTTCATACATTTATATAACGTAATCTAACAATGTAAATCAATAATTTATTCATAGAATTTGACTAGCTGCTAAGGATTATTAAAAATATATACAACCAGTTATTTATATACAGGTCGTTGTTTTGGTCAGCGACGAGCGACTCAGGGTCGATAATACAATAGATACTGGTGCTAAAAAAAATATAAAAAAAAATACTTTATTTTTTTTTAATAATAAAAATAAAAAAATTAAAATTTTCAAAATCTTGTAAAAAGCTAAAGTGTAGACATAATACTCAACGGGAGTGCGAGGGAGTAAAGAGGTGAGGCGATGGCGGCTTGTGCCTAGCTCTAGTCAGTGCACGTGCCTAGAAACCATACTTTACGGTAATTTTATTTCAAATTGAATAAGGAATTTCTCAACATATTTACAGTATTTAATGGAATTAAGTCCATTTTTGGGGCATATATATTTTGTACTACCGCTCCTGGGTTGCTTGTCGCCGACCAAAACAACATCCTGTATATAATTCAGATAAATTTAAGTTCATCTAATCCTGTTTAATGTGTGTTATGATTTTGTATTGTATTGCTCATAACATTTAAAGAACTACAATCAGTAACCACGTTTTCTTATCGTAAAATTATAAAAATAAAGTTAAAATATTTTTGGCTCTCTTTTCACGAAGAGGCAGGCAGGTGCAAGTAAATTAGGTTGAGGATATATTTCACATACAGTTACAGTTCTTCGAAGATATACTCTTTTTTTTAATTACTAACTTAGCCTAAACTTAAACATTGCATACAAACATTTATCGCTCAGCGGCTAAAACTTGTACCATACTCTCGAAATAGGTCGTCCTCAGGGCACTTTGAAAATAATCGTAAAAATGTGAAGTCCCGGAGAAGGGCAGTTAATGGAGGGAAGTGTTGTATTTACTTTGTCTTGTTCTTTTACTTTTATACAAAACTCCCTCAAGTCGCCTAAAGTAAAATATGTAATTAAAATAATGTCAGAACAAAATTCTCACGAATTTATAATAAAGTCACGCAATTTTTTGCTTTTTTGCGGAATTTTACGTGATGTTGCTTTTGATTTTTAAAAGATAAAAGATGCACACCCTCCGAACATTTTGATATTATATTTTATATAATAAACCAAATATTTTTGTTTCGATGCACACCCTCTGAACATTTTGACAATATATTTTATATAATAATCCAAACATTTTTGTTTCTGACACTTTTCTTTTGATTTCAAAGGCTATCTCAGTGGTAGTGACGTCGAATGCCGAGACGAAGGTCCCGGGTTCGAATTCTACAATGATCTTGAACTTTCGGTGAGGAAAAATATAGTGGTAAAATCATAGCATGGTGGTAGGTAATGTACGTTGTAGTACCCACATCACCCTCAAGTTGAAAACCTGTCACCAAGCACCTATCGGTGTGTTCTGACAGCTTCACTTGAGAGCCAGTTCCTTCTAGCCTTTGTGTGCTTACCACCTTCGGCCACAATCATCACTGACCATGCTGAGATTGTGGTCAAACACAGGCCTATTAAATAGTAAAAAAAAACTTGGATGAAAACTTGCACAAAAGGATCATCATCATCATCATCAGCCTATAATGTCCCACTGTTGAACACGGGCCTCCTTTCACAAATGAGGGTGAAAGGGAATGGGCAATACTTCACCACGCATGCCCACTGCGGATCGATCGAGGTAGGCACTAGCCTATATAATAATTCCAACAGTAGGTTGATTGCTAAGTCAACCTACTGTTGGAATTTTTCAAGCCACCTAGGAAGCATCCAACTAGCTTAACGACTATCACAATTAAGTGATAACCGGGACCAACGGCTTTACGTGCCTTCCAAAGCACGGAAACGCTCGATTTGAAATACCACCAGGCTGTCACCCATCCAGGTACCGACCACAACGGTGGTAGCTTAACTTTGCCGATCGATTAAGAACGGCTAATCATGCTACACCACGAGCGCTTCATTCATTCAAAAGGATATATTAATAATTAAAAATTCTCAAGTTTATGCTAAGTTAATTTAGATGAAACTTTATACATAGACCCTAGAAAGGGACTATCAAATGCAGCGGGCGGAATACATTGATAGGTGCTTGGTGGTGGCTTGAGAGTGGTAGCCAACTAGGCGAATGATGCTACCGTACTATGGTTTCATTGAACACTAATTATACTAGGTAGGTTTAGAACTCAAGATTTTCCCCATAGCACTTTGTGTAACAAATCTGTGTCAATATGAACAACCGTTCTATATAGGGTAACTGATAATTAGTAATTGATACCTAAGTATCAATTACTAATTATCAGTTTAAACACATTTATCTAAACACATGATTGTACTCATGATAACAAACAACTTTCTCAAAGAAATTTACTTACCACATGAGCCCATAATATTTACCCCCTTACTCATAAAACATTATTTAAGAGGACTCAATTCGTCATACTTTTTATACAAAACCTCTGTACTTATGATGGCGTTGTTAAACATTTTTCGTTAGATGTTTTGAACAAATTAGTATCTTGTGCACTATATCTAGCCGTGTATCTAGGCGTAATTTAAAAAAAGTGTGAAACAAATTCAGTCAAGGCCTCCGAAAAACAGCGTTTTTGCCTGAACTTTGGCCATAGCTAATGTACCTATAAATTGTAAAAGTAAAGAAAACATTTAGATACCAGGCTTGCAAATGTATTGGAGATTCTAAATAACTAACTTTTTTTTCACTAACTTGTAAGATTATTTCACAAGAAGTATACTCTTGGAACAAGTTTTATGAATGCGAAATCATGAATGACGACCTAGCGAACCGGCCGCGAGTGATCAGCGGAATTTACCGACTGATAACCGACAGCTCTGATGCTTTCTCTCTTTTTTCGCAGTCAAACATTACGTTGGATGAAACAACAAGCTTTTAGACTGCTTGCGTTGAAGTTGCGCCGGCCACAGAGGGCCGCCTTAACTAATAAACTGATTAAGTGGTCACCTAAATAACGTCAAATTGTTTGACAATGACAGCAAGGTGACGTTATTTATTTGACCATTTATTCAGTAGATTTAGTTAAATAGCGTTTATGAGTAAGGCCGTTAGTGTATAATCAAGGTAAATACAATGTACAAAGGAACGCAAATGGATCGATTTGATTGGTTTATTGCAATCACCTGCCATCTTGTCCCAACCCTTCCGCATCCTCTCTCACATTAAAAAGCAATTGAACTAATCATATCAAAACGCGTGTGCTAAAACTAAATTCATCAATCCTAACTAATATTAGTAACTCTGTCTGTCTGTCTGTTACGCTTTCCCGCTTAAACCGCTGAACCGATCGCGATGAAATTTGGCATGCATATAGCCTATGGTATAGAGAATGACATAGGCTACTTTTTATCCCGGGAACGCGGGTGAAACCGCGCGGGTCAGCTAGTCTAAAATAATCTAAGTGGTTATTGTGCTTATTGTGATCACCAAAGTCTCCCAAATGTATTTTTCCCCATCATTTAGTACCTAACAATAATAAGAATACACCATCAGCTTTTATTTAATTTAGTTATTTATCCCTATTTGTTTCTTTGGGAAAGTTGTTTGTTATCATGAGTACAATCATGTGTCTAAGTATCGTTTACTAATTATCAGTCACCCTATACAGGATGTTGTTTTGGTCGGCGACAAGCGACCCAGGAGCGGTAGTACAAAATATATATTCCAAAAATGGACTTAATTCCATTAAATACTGTAAATATGTTGAGAAATACCTTATTCAATTTGAAATAAAATTACCGCAAAGTATGGTTACTTGGCACGTGCACAGACTAGAGCTAGGCGCAAGCCGCCATCGCCCCACCCCTTTTCTCCCTCGTACTCCCGTTGAGTATTATGTCTACACTTTAGCTTATTACATGATTTTCAATTTTTTTTTTTTAATATATATTATTTAAAAAAAATAAAGTATTTTTTTTATATTTTTTTTAGCACCAGTATCATTTATATTATCGACCCTGAGTCGCTCGTCGCTGACCAAAACAACGACCTGTATATCCGTTGAATTTGCGAAAGATCATTGTTTGATACCTACTCCGTTTATTTGTTGGTGTTCTTGAGTAAAATTGCCACCTAATGACATAGCCTCTCTTTTATTTATTATAGTAAATGTCACTTTGCCCTTAATATCGGCCATGAAGCCTACATCATACCTAAAACCGTTCGAGGATAAAAATTGTGATCGACTTAGGACTCTATTTGCATAGACATTAAGGCGATAACGATTTAAGGTAGGCCGAGAACTGTAATGATGGGGCTTTCAAAGCGATTCGGGGTTAAGTCTTTTAGGATCAACATAAAAGTGTCGTTATTTTTCCGAATCACCGAGATGTGAAGGTTTTGTGGAGAGTTATAACAGTTTGCTATATTTATTATTTTGTTTTATTTACTATTACTCTCAATTAACACTTTTTGATCCATAAAAGATTCGTAAAATGAACTTCACGCTCGTTATCCCAGAATGTTACGAGGTTGGTATCTAGTGCCTACCTTAAACTATAGAGACCTCATTTCACTTAATGTATATCTACACTAATATTTACATCTACACTAATCTACATCTACATCTACGCTAATAATAAAGAAAGAAGATTTGGATTTTTGTATTTTTGTTTGTAATTAATAAACTCAATAACTACCGGCCCAATTAAAAAAAAAACTTTTACTTGGAGAAAGCTAAATTATAAGTGAATAACAAAGGATATATATTATTAAAAAAAACCCTATGAATCCCTAGGAAAACTCCAATAATGTAACCGAAATTTCACCCGGGCGACGCCGGACACGAACAGCTTACTTACTTATAAAGAGTAAACTTTGTATTATTATATTATTTTGTAGGAAATAATCTCCGGAACTACTGATCTAATTCTGTAATTTTTTTCACTAATAGGAAGTTAAATTATCCCCGAGAACTGTAGGCCACTTTTCAGTTTGACGAGGGTAAAACCACGTGGGATAGCTCACATATAAACTGATACGAATAATTCATAGATATTAATTGAAATGGCAAATAATCATATAAAATATTCATATATGTACGGTCAACAAACCATAAACCTGTACAAAACAATACAATGCTCACAAAAGATACTAAAAGCTAAGTGCTGTCTTAATTACACACTGTCACAATGTCTAGAACCCAATGATATTATAATAGAGATATGCTACCCTCATACTAAGCGGCGTTCAATTATTGTTGAATTAGGTGAATGCGATAGATAATACGGAACGTATGGTACAGAAAGAGATAGCTATATGTAGCCGCTAAGCAAAATTACGACAATTGTCTGAATTTGTCTGCAACAATTATCGTGCGCTAGTGCGATATCTACCTCTTTTTATTATAATATCATTGCTAGAACCAGACAAAAATAGCACTAGCTCTCCCCCGCAGTTTCACCCGGGATTGCCAGGA
This sequence comes from Polyploca ridens, assembly GCA_951394255.1. Classification (NCBI taxonomy): domain Eukaryota; kingdom Metazoa; phylum Arthropoda; class Insecta; order Lepidoptera; family Drepanidae; genus Polyploca; species Polyploca ridens. Next base: position 14,558,665 of record OX596253.1, read on the forward strand.
TAAAAACTAGCCTATGTCCTTCTCCATATCATAGCATATTGCATGCCAAATTAAATTGTTTTAGACTCAGCCGTGCAGGCGTGAAGAGGCCACATACAACCAGTTACAGTAGTACCCAACTGATATGGCTTACAGATTTACCTGCGCAGAAGATATATTTTCAAAGCGCTGGAAATGCTATTGGTCGGCAGCTACCGCCATGTTAGCGCGCGCAGTGCGGAGGGGCGTGACTTGCGAGTGAGACGGAACTAACAGCTGCAGTGTATTATGAACCTTATAGTAGTGATCTAAGGTTGATTGTAAGTTTTAAGCATTCTTTCGTTAATCTTCGGGGCCATACTTTCTTTTCTGTGCGAAAGAAGATTCACGACGCGCCTTATCAGTTGGGTACTCCTGTACCTTCGTATGATTAATATTAGTATGGAAGAAATGTACAGACGCGATCTTGCAACCTAGGGATAGATTTTAAAGGCGATGATAGCTCAGTGGTAGTGACGTCGGATACCGAGTCGAAGGTCCCGGGTTCGAATCCTAGAATGAGCTTGAGCTTTCGGTGAAGGAAAACATCGTGAGGAAACCATAGCACAGTGGTAGGGTACTTTGTAGTGCCCGTCTGGCTGGCTACCACCCTCAAGTTGAAAATTTGTCGCCAAGCACCTTAAGGTGTGTTCCGACAGCTGCACTTGAGAGCCAGCTCCTTCTAGGCTTTGTGTGCTTACCACCTTCGGCCGCATAATCACTTACCATGGTGAGATTACGGTCAAACACAGGCATATAAACAGTAAAAAAACAAAAAAAAAAAGTATTGCAAATATACAAACATAGCCTATATAGATTTAAAAAGCACCGTCAGTCTTAAAATGCATATTCTAAGCATACATAAGCGTACGATAGGATAACTTCATCCGAAAGCCGCTCGTCATTTTGTAAAAAAGGACTATGTACGTGGAAGTAGTGTTCAACTAACATTATGTAAAGCTATGTACACATGCTAAAAGTATTTACATAACGATGACATAATGGGTTCAAGCCGTTAAAAGTGCGGTGGCAGGGTGCTGTCGGCACTATGACGTTGTTACGTGACATACAGGCGTGTATTGCGTGCGTTGACGCAGCGTGAAAATGATGAGCAGAGGTTTGAAGAATATGTTAGGAGATACGCCTGATATAAAGATGATTACGTTGAATCTATTTTGATTAAAAACGAATAAGTTTTTATCAAAGTATGTTAAATACGTTAGAATATTAGGAAACTACGTCAGGTACAGCAAACGTGAGCATGGATGCTTTCTATGAGAAGGAGGTAAAGTTATAACCAATTTTATAATCCAGAAAATATTCTTACTCTTATTTTACGCACCATAAAGCTTTTAGAAAGATTTTTTTAAACTGCTATTGTGCGACTCCTTAGCAGATGGTATTTAATAACGGTATTACTGAACCTGCTCATAAAAAATCACGAGAATCGAGTGAGAAATGCGACATGTAGAGTAGAATATCCGAACATCCGTACATACGAAAGCATTTTTGTTCAAGCTGAAATGGAGACGCTTCGCTCGCTCGGTCCATAAATTTCTTCAAAGATTTCTATTCTCGAAAACGACTTAAGTTTCATTTAGGACTATTGAATGCAATTGAAGTTTTCACGATTGCGTTTCAACTAAATAGAATGCTACCAAAACCCCACCGTATGTTTACAGAAAGAAAACCCCAAGCGGAAATACAATATATCTTTTGTAGAAAATATGAAAACTGACAAAAACAGAATGGGACTCATCGGGACTATACGTAGAGGCCAGAGGGACTAGAGGCCCCATGGAGGGCGGACACGGAAGCGATTTAATTTAATCTGTACCAGGGAGGAACCACGAATTAGAATTAATCTTGTTATTCGAGCAGTATTTTTCGCGAAGGGAAAAACTGAAAAATAAGGGTGAAATTTAAAAATAAGCTGTAATTTTTTCACTTTAATTTTCGGCCAACCGAAGTTTAACAAAGATGAATAGAAGCAACTAAGCGTAAGCACGTATTTTATTCGTGAAAAGGTTTACTTTTTATTTGAGGAACAAGATTAAATTCTCGAGGTTACATGTTTTTTTAAGCGTCGGGATTTTTATGTGACGAATTGGCTCATTGCAGTTAAGCCGAATACATAAATCAAATACGATCCAATGGTATCGCCCAATAATAAATAAGATTCTAAAAAATATAATTTATTTATTATATAAATTAAAGTTGCTTGAAAAGTAAAGTTAATTTATTACCATTTTTTTTTTAGTTGTATCATTTAAAGCTAATATTCGAGGGGTTTGATACCATAGTCCATCATGCATTCACATGCATATGAGTGTAACACATCGTGCATATTCCTTTATGATAGTTTACATCACCAAAACGCCTTTTATTTCACCTGTTTTTCAGACCCAAAGCTCTTCAATATTATGAACAAAACAGTAGTTAAAATAAAACACAATATTTGTAGCGTATGACTAATAAATACAATCTTAATGAGAAAATTAAATAAAAAGTTAATTATTTAAGAAACTTATAGGTATCTAAATAGATCATTCAAAAACTACGCCAATTTTAATTTTGGAAGATGTCATGTCTAGTGTATTTTTGAAATCGCGACACATCGGAAAAGCATAAGAAAAATGAAATTTGGACCTGATTAATATACGCACTAACTAATAGCATTACCCCTACACTACCCATGAATACCCATGATTTCCGAGATATTCATGGTTGAAGTTTGAAGCTATGTATTTATTACCTATATAGTACCTATATAGTAATATTATCGTATTATTGTGTTAAAATTAAATTAAATGATCCTTTTTATTATGCAAAAACACATCAGCTAAGCCTAAATATACGGTTTGGTATACAGGAAGTGTATGCTGATAGTTTATCAGTAGTGAAATATTATGGGTTATTTCACCACTGATAAACTATCGGTATTATATTATAATACCGTATAGTGTTGTTTCATGATCAATAAACGAATAGTCATATTGTAAATGGATGTGAGAAATATAGAAAGAAAGAAAGAAAAATGTGCGGGATTAAACGTTTTGCGGCGACAGTGGCTGTGTTTATTTTGATAGAACTCATCGTTTTGTCTGAACAAGCATTGGTCTTTGGGGATAAAGGTGTATGTAAAGGACCTGTCACGTAAGCTTATAATTTTTCTATTTTTATTTACTGTCCTTACTTTCGTACCTACCACTATGTCAGATTGTCACTTATTACGGATGAAGTTCAGGTCAATATAAAATAAAAACCTTTATTACGTCATGACTTAAATATTATTATTTAATGGCTAGATCAAGGGCCAGATAGAGAGCTCCTGGAGATGGCACGCATAGTGGAGAAGTTCCTCTCGCTGGAGCGTTGACGACCGGTACCTAAGACCTTGTTCCCAATGCCGGTGTTTTTTTTACTGTGTATAGGTCTGTATTTGACCACAATCTCATCATAGTAAGCGATGACGTGGCCGTAGGTGGTAAGCACACAAAGCCTACAAGGAACTGGCTCGGAATACACCCATAGGCGCAATGCTTGGTGACAGATTTTCAACTTGAGGGTGGTAGCCAGCCAGATGGGTACTCCAAAGTACTCTACCACAGTGCTATGGTTTCCTCACGATGTTTTCCTTCACCGAAAGCACAAGCTTATTGTAGGATTCGAATCCGGGACCTTCGTCTCGGTATCCGACGTCACTACCACTGAGCTATCACGCCTTATGTAAAATGTATTTTTCATTATTATATTTAAAATGTAAAGTAAATAAATGGAATGATAATAATAAAATTTATTTATTCAAGCAACACTTAGAACCCAACTTACTAGCTTTTGCCCGCCCACCACTACGTGTGATATTTGATAAAAGTTCACGTAAATTGAGAGCTCACACGTGAGCATGCCACTTAATCTGGCCGTGGGAGAAACAGTTCTGCCGCAAATCAGCTTCCGCAAATTTCAGTTTTTCCCTGTGGTTTATTAATAGTCATCGCCAAACGAACCTTGATTGGGATCCACGATATACGCGGCACGAAGACTCTACCTCCTCTGGTAGTGCCAAGTAATATTTTGGTCTCAATAACATTTTGGCGAAGAACTGTTACTTGGAGTGTGTTCCATTGGACAATTTTGGAGGCCGGATGTTTTTAAACAATATGAGAGGAGAAACTACGCGCAACATAAGCCTGTGACACTGAAGACCCGGCGGATTGAGAGAGTTTAAAAATTGCACAGGATAATTTACCGACTTATCCATATCAACCATGGTGGCAACAGAATTATAAATCATTTCTTCAACTTCGAATGAATTTACCAACATTTCATAGCTCGCAGCGGCTTGGTCGTTTTTGGGGGTCAAAATAACTCTGTCGTAATGAAATGAAATGAAATAGGCCTTCACAGGCACTTATGAATAGTCAAACTCTAATACTCTAATGCACTAATGCATAATAACGTATAACTACTCCATCGGTTTGTGTTTAGTATTTTAACATCAGGATAATTTTATCCACAAGTTCTTAAACCATTTCCAGACAGTTGAGATATTTGATCGTGACGGACAGACAGATAGACGGATAGACAGGTGGAGACCTATCCACAAGTTCCTCAACCATTTCCTGACAGCTGAGATATTTGATCGTGATGGACAGACAGATAGACGGATAGATGGGCGGAGACCTATTCACAAGTTTTTCAATAATTTCCAGATAGCTGAGATATTTCTGTCCGTCAGTCTGAGGAGAGAATTTGCCTGTTTATGTGTGTTCTACCGCTTATACCTTTTTGAAGAACCCCATGCTGCCCTGCGGTGCTATAGGTGGAATCTTAACCAAGTGCGCCAATTCACTGAAAAAAATATCTACAAAACTAGTTATGTAAGTTGACGTTTTGTTGTCGGGAAACTAACTTTAGTTACATTTAATCAAATAATTTAGTAACGAACAAAAACTAGTTTTGTTACAGGTAAGTTTAGTTCGCAAGTCACTCTGTTTAGGTTATTTGTCGTCAAACTGTTAACCCTTAAATGCATGATTTTTTATTTAGTTACGAAATAAATATTTTAGTATAGTTTTTGAGTCAAAGATAAAGGGAAAAATAATTTAAAAAAAATTGGTTTGAATAAAAAGTTTATTTTTAAAAATAAACAGTATGTAGACATTTGCCTACATAATGCATCTAGGGAAAAACAAATAACAGTACTGTACGTGAGATCATATTCTAATAACTAATAAACGATGGGGTTATTTATGTATGAAACGCAGCAAAACAATTTCTGTCTTTAGTATGGCAAAGAGCTACCAGACACTTGATACATTCTGTGCGTGAAAACCCCTTAGATCATGGTAATTTGCACCTGTTTTTTGTATCACACCTTCTCTCGTTGTAGTCAAGATCTTTCGGTGGAACAGGCTTCATAGGTCCTCGGCGCTTTTTTGCATAAAATTCTCGTTTTAAACTACTACTGGATGGTTTGCCTCTTTTATTTTCGGCAGCTTTTTTATGACTCTGTAAACTCGGACCTAAACTCTCCAAGGTAATTAATTTTTATGGTCCCTTTATTTATATGGTCTTTCTTATCCATGACAAATTTCTTTTTTTCCAAATAAGCTCCCGGCTTCGTGACCTCCAAGCTGCAATTCCAATAGTACCAAAACTATACCCAAATAGGCAAAGTACCGTAAACGCATGGTGTAGACATTTGGCAACATATGAAAAAATCAATCTACAGACACATTAAGGATAAATTGCCAAAAAAAAAGTTATATAAGTGATTGCTTACTTACTTGTAATATATTTGGTATTTTTTTAACTTTTTTCAGCAATTAATTCTCACTAAATCTCAATTCGAAAGTCACAAATTTACCCACAGCCAACTTTTTCCACCTTCCCAAATTGCGTTCAAATTTTATTTTCAAACGACCTTCTTTGATATTTTTAGTTTCATCATGATGTTACCTATGATATAAAAGTACATTCAGAAACACTTGTCACATGTGTCACGTTTTAAAAGAAAAAAAATAGTTTGTAGACTTTTGGCAACAATGTGCATTTAAGGGTTAAATACAATTTTGTAGTCACTTGTAGTCCATTTTTTTCAGTGTTGGCACGTCGAACATATCCTTGTACCATTGTTAACCGATGTGATTAAAGCTAGTTTAGCGCGATTTCTAACACAATCAGCACTAATGACGTCGGAACTAGTAATGAAACGAGTGTCTTGTGTCGGACACAAGCTACCAAATTTTGATTTCTATAGAACCAGTATTAAATCAGCCACTCCCTGCGCAGACGTAAACTGTGGCCGATCACCGCTACAGGACACAGCAACTACGGTTTCCGGTGAGGTGTCCAGTGTCGGTTACAAAAAGTGTCCGACACAAGACACACGTTTGCGCAGCCACTTAAAGTCAGTGAAAAAGAAGCAAAAAAAATCTTACTAACATACAATTATGTACTGCAGATTTTTTTTGTAACTTGAAAATATATCTAGATCATGGTTTGTGTGATGTGTTAAAATGTATATTTCTTATTTCAGGAACATCCCATCGAAATGTCCAAGGGGAAGAAAATGTCGAACTGTAAGTATAATCATCATCACAACACTATAATTGCTTCTTTATTTCAAAATGAATCTATACTCCATGACTTTTATTCGTCTTTGAAACGCCGCCCACATAATCTGCTCAACGAATACCTATACTTATTTTTTTTATCATTTGTATAAATAAAAAAAGTCAAATATTATTCATTATGACGCATGACGTAGCCAAACACCCTGTTACGAGCGCAGTCTATTCGACTCGTGAACGTATTAAATTATTTACTCGATTCATCATAATTCTAATGAATTTTAATAAAAAAAATTAAACATACAAAAATAAAAAAAAAATATGAATGATTTGTACCTTTTCATTCGGTACATTAGACGAATAAAAAGTCACGGTGTATACATAATCTTAATGCTGAATAAAATTATTTATATAAATAATTTAATTCACAGAGATTTACAAATACGCTGATCTGCTGCCCAGGGTGGAATTATGAAACCGGAAGATGCGTCCCACGGTGCGAATCAGGATGTAAAAATGGCACTTGCATTGACGTAGATGTGTGCCAAAGCGCTACACCTCTCGTCTTAAAAGAACACGCCTGTGTGACCGTCACTTGTGACCCTCCATGCGTCAACGGAGCATGCGTCGATGATAACGAATGCAAATGTTATCCTGGTACAACTTCTTTTAATAGCTCACACTGCACACTAAAATGCCCCGAAGAATATGACAACGGCCACATTGGAGGATATTTCATAGATCCCATGGAATGCCAGCCGCGATGCGAAAAGCCATGTACTAACGGTATATGTACTGCTCCTAATACATGCAGTTGTATACGCGGTTATAAGTATTTGGAAAATGATAATACCACGTGTATTCCTGAATGTAACCCGGCGTGTATCAACGGCGATTGCATAGCTCCTGACATTTGCAAATGCCATGTTGGATACTCAATCAATGAGGATATTTGCGAGCCCGATTGCGATAGAAAGTGTCTCACCGGTATTTGTTCAGAGCTAAATAAGTACACATGTGAAATAAAACGTAGAGATCGAGAATATAAAGACTATCAACATGATTTTACAATGTTTCGTAATGAAATAATAAGTTTATTGAAAAACTTCACTCAGAGTCAAGACGAGAAATTACGTAAAATTTGCGATACTGAAATTAAGGAAGGAATCAGTATCACCAAACAATCCACCAATAATTAGGTAGTACCTTATAAAAACTGAGATTAAAGAAATAAGAAACATAAACCTTATATCAACCCTACGTCAAGTTTAAGTAAACATCCACTAAATACAGTTTTGTAGTAAAGAAACTTAGATACGGGTTTAACCAATGTTTAAACATTAAAACATTTCTACACTTGTTTAGCTAGACAGCTAGCTAAACAAGTGTAGAAACTGTAAGATAAAGATTATTCAGAGATATTTCTATTTCAAAATACAATAATAATAACTTATTGACGTATTAGGTAATTCAAAAATAACAATTAAAAAAAGTTTAACGCATAATAATACAGCAAAGGAAATATTATATTTGTTAACGTTCTCGTTGTTTGGTTGATTAATATTAAAAAATCTACTTAAAAATACAAGTCTGTTTTTTCCTCGCAGGTGTGTTGAAAAACGTATGACACGCGTGTGCATCATTACACTCTAGGGCTCCCTAATCGCCTCATGTGTTGACCAACTTTGCACACATGTATCACAATGTACTATTATGAATTAAATAATCACTGGATTTCTTCCTAAATGCATTGCCATTAAGCTCTTTAAAGGCTTTCGGTACATTATTATAAATGTTCTATGTGTAAAGTAAGTTTCTCTCTTCCAAATGTAGCGCAAGTTGGAATTATTTGACACAACTTTATTTTTGGGTGTAACATTAGAATAAATTACATACAAGAATAATGCCACAAACTATCTACTTGCAAAGTACCACATTTAACAAATATATTTGAAGAATGTAGTAATTAAAAAAGTTATCTTGTTTATTAATATTTCCAAACTCTAAATAACTTATATATGTACCTATAAGGTCCTTCTAAAGTCTTTGCGGAAATTTTGTGGGATGCATGTATAGGTCATTAGTAAGAAAAATTAGATAACTAAATATGGGGTCCAAAACGTGAAATATATTATTAAAAGGAAAAAAATCGTGGAATATAGTATTACTATACCTAATTATTACGTCCTGAACTAATAATATAATTTTATTGTAAGTAAAGTTTTGGACGTCACGCGTCGATAACACATTTCGATTAGCTAAAATTATACCAAATAATTGGAATATTAATCGAATAAAGTTACTCAATAAAAATAAAATGGTAAACTGTAGAATAGCGTGTCATTTATTTTCTTTGTATATGTCTAAATATTATTACTATATTTGATTATAAATTCTAAAAGTTTTTTTAATACATTTGATGGGTTGGCGTTTCCCCACAGTATCACCGCAGAATGTGATTAGTTGATCTTTTTATCACCAGGTGAACTCGATAAAGTAATTAAAAGCCGATACAATACTAGATGTCAATCTAGAATCGTGTATAATCGCAATTTAAAGCTTTCGGTGAAGGAAAACCGTGAGGAAACCATTGCACGGTGGTAGAATACTTTGTAGTACCCACCTGGCTGGCTACCCCCTCAAGATGAAAATCTATCTCCAAGCACTTATCGGTGTTTTCCGACTGCACATGAGAGCCAGTTCCTTCTAGGCTTTGTGTGCTTACCACCTTCGGCCACATCATCACATACCATGGTGAGATTGTGGTCAAATACAGCCTATATACACAGTAAAAAAAAACCAGTCTGATGTAAAATTACTATAGAAAGCAAACATTAAAAAAACAATATAACTAGGTTGCATATGCTTACCAATTGCCACATACATTTTGAAGAATAACAAAAAAAACGCATTGTAAGTAAACAAATCCTGTCCAAACTCGAAAATATAAAGCTCTCAACAAAACTTTAAAGCATTCCCTTACGAAGAGCGCATTAATTACCCAATACTGCAGCGAGCTAAATGTGGCCGTACCCTTAGTTTTACAGGCCCAATTAAAGTGTCCCGCTGTTCCCCGGTAATGACAAGGCCCAGAGTAATGGCCCACGACGGAATAACAACTATACGAGCTATGTGTGTGTAGCGGTATTTAAGTACGTATTTGCCGTTCCGTTAAGTGACTCCATGTATTTTAAGGTTTATATATCGATTGAATGTTGCTGGTTGAAATTGGACTGCTGAGTAATAATTTTAAATTATAGTCATCATCTGCCTGCCCTGTTCCCAATCATTTGTGGTCGGCGCAATATGTACGCTTCTTTCATTCGTCTCTTCTATGCGTCATACCAGCATCCACTCCTTTCTTACCCATATCATCTTTCACACACTCCATCCATCTCACTTTCGGTCTTCTTCTTCCCGTATATCCATCCACTTTCATATTCATAACTCTTTTATTGACGTGGCTTTTATTTCTCCTCATAACATGTCCATACCACGCTAAACGGCTCCCTCTCAACTTTTCAGTCACTGGCGCTACTTTCAAGCTTCCCTTATATACTCATTCCTTATGCTATCTTCAACATTCCGAACCATTTGTATTTTTTTGTTTAATTGTTAAAAGAAAAAATACGTGTCTAATATTTTTTGATAATGTAAATTACGGACTAAATATAATTGTTCAGTCATCTAGCCTATTTGCCTGCCCCGGCGGCAGAACTATAAGGTAGGCTCAATCTTAAGACATTTTATAAGTACATAGCAAACAGCCCTCACAAGCATCATCAGTTCACAAGTATGACGCGTGCTGATTGCTATATTGAAGGGAAGTGTTCGTTATTGTGTATTTTTTTCAAAGTAGACTCTATGTATGTGTAAATCAAGCGTAATGGTGCGTCTATGCTACGCGAACCGAGCATGAGCTAAGCCTCTATTTGTTTGTTGCTCACGATGTCAAGTGTGGCAAGTCAACGAGCCAACAACACGAGCGCGATGCGAATCCATGTGTTAGTCAAAAACTGACAATTGGCGGAGCGCTTCGAGGCTCGTAGGTCCGTCCACGATACGCGAATCCATGCTCCACGTGTGCTCGGTTCGTACTCAGTTCGCGTAGGGTGGAGGCACCATTACATTCAATTACAATAATTAAATGCCTACGTCCAGGTTACTGCAGCATTTTGAGTAACGTACATCGTAGTAATACATGTTATACATGAGATTGCTTTCCTGGAAGTTATAACAGTGTGACTTTATACTCGCTGACTGTAAAAACAATAGAGATAGAATATTAAATAGAGCGACGTAGTAGAGTATGTGCCGTGAGCACAGGTAAGTGTGACGCTGCCTTTAAACGATCTGAGCTTTCGAACGAAACTAAATACTATGATACTGAATACTAATGCACTAGCTGTCCCCCGCGGTTTCACCCGTGTTCCTGGGATAAAAAGGGATCCTTCTCCATACCATAGGCTATCTGCATGCCAAATTTGATGATGATCCGTTGAGTAGTTGAGGCGTGAAGGCGTAAAAAACAAACAAACTCACTTTAGCATTTATAATATTTGTTAGGATTAGGATGCCAATTCCTCGATTTTTATCGATACTTTTACCGAGTACAAATGACAAGAAACTCGTATCGATTTCATTTCTGACAGTAAATCACTAGTGTGCGATATCTGTGAATGCATCTATATGCACACTGCTTACGCTTCGCACAAGGTATAGTCCTACAAACTTATCTAACCCGGTGATCAAAAGAGGAACTAACGACGCCATTTCGAAATGTCAATCGCCATTGGTCAAAGAGAATATAAACACTACGTTCATTGGTTGTTTGCTCCACCAAATGCGATAATAGCGACTCTCTCAGATACGCTTGTGGGACTACAATGTGGTTAACGCTATCCCTCTATTCATATTCTTACTCTATGGTAAGAACAATGATGATTTAACGACAAACTGACTCTACCCTAAAAGCCTTGTTTTTGAAGGTAGATAACTTTTTACGACACATACTTAATGTAAAAACTGAAAATTGTACAGAAACAACCCTCATGTCCGAGGGTGTAATGACAAAGTTTTCAAAGTGACTTTCAGAAGCTAAGCGGGGTTGTTTTTATTCGCACACCATAAAAAAGTTTCAGCTGAGGCTTCAGGAGGCTGAGGTTGTGTGTTCGTATTGTTTGTTTCATAAAGGTTTGTGTTTTGTTTGACTTTACTTCAAGGTTTGTTCAGGAGTAGAGTTTCAATTTTAAGATATTAAGTACAAGTTATAGAATGTCTGTCTTCTTGTCTGGCTTGTTTGCTATTTACTTATTAAATATCAATTAAGTCTAGTTTGTAGTTTTTGCCGCCGGGACACGCAATTGTTGTCAGTGAGAATAGAATGTATATGTTATGTAATTAATCTTAGCTTGTTTTGAAAAGAGTATTTGCGGTAAATGATTTTGAATTTGAACATACCTGAATACTTTGTTTATCAACCCATTGTTTCTCGCGAGGGACGCACGTCCTATAGTTACAATTGATGTAATTTTTTTTAACCGCGAGCCGAAGTATTTTTATTAGACAGTTTTTTTTAACTGTAAATTAACTAATATTATAAATTGTTTGTTTGTTACGCCTTCACGCTTCAACTACTCAACGGACCATCATGAAATTTGGTATACAGATAGCCTACGGTGTGGAGAAAGACATAGGCTACTTTTTATCCTGGAAACGCGGGTGAAACCTTTGGGGACAGCTACTCAATGAAATTTTTCAAACAAAATATTTCCCTCACTATTCTATTCAAATATTTTTGTTCGTATAAACCTTAAGTATAGTTCTTATATACAATATTAATTTCCTAGTCTATAACAAAAAATGTACAGAACCCAAAAATGATAATTAGATTATGCCAAAACAACGACACTCAATTTTAGTCCGTAACGACGCTCCGTGCATTTAGTATAATCTTGGAGTGCCACGGAGGCTTTCACGGCCCTGGCCTAATGTATTATAATAGGCCTTCCCACTTTTAATCTAACCTAATGTCCTATGGAGAGGGAAATAAGGGTCAATTTACTTTAATAATATACGAGAACGTAACCTGTAATGTGTAATTTATATTGTCATTTTTATAACTATTTAGGTTACTACTAGTTACCTATACACATGCTAATAATTGGACTGTTTTACAAAAACCTTAAACCGACTTCAAAGTACACTAAGAATTAATCAAATCCTGATCTAATGACAATGGAACCAAACGGGAAGTGTACCCTTTCAAATATTTTTTTTTCCAAATCGGTCAATAAATGACGGAGTTATGCGGTAACAAACATAAAAAAAAAAAAAAATACAATCGAATTGAGAACCTCCTCCTTTTTTTGAAGTCGGTTAAAAATAAATCTGTAATGATCTCAAAATATATATTAAGTAAGGTATTCTTAGCTTTGACTTAGGCTCTATTCACACGAACCACAACCACACTTTAACCGCAACCACACTATGTGGGCGGGCGCTAATATGTATGAAAATGAATAGTTGAATTCACACGGACCACATTTTGCTGACACTATAGACCGCGTGTGTAATACCGACCACACCGCAGCCACGTCGCAACAAACATTACGGTACAAACATTTTGTAGCTACCACAACGCAACCGCAACGCAACCGCAAACAGCCGCAGCGACACTATTCACACGTAACCACAGCTTGACTTCATTTAGTTGCGACGCTATCCTTTGGTTGCCATACGTGTGAATAGACGCAAAGTTAAAGCCAATTAAAATATAGTACATCGAGTAAAAAGTTTATAATAACTGCTCCTGTTATTAAAAACCCTAACAGCAACTGAGCGGCAATTTGTGAAATACTTTGGATTTCCATTTACATACAAATAAATAAACTTTTTGGTGTTACAAAAGAAAAACAACTTAATTAGTTCCCAGAAAAGTTTGAAATTAAAACTGAAAACGGTTTGCTACGTATTAAACTCGTAGCTCGTAGCAATGCTACGGGGCGTAGCACTTCTACGAGTGTACTTACTAACTTTGTAATACGCTTACCACTGGAACTCAAATACCGGTAACCGGTTGAAATGAAAAACCATTGTTGAACTAAAAAACATTTTTGTTTGTGTTTTATTTATAAGTAAAGAAAAACATTGCTTGTTTTGTTTTGAAACTCGACTTTAAGATCACGACAAAAGGACAAAAGAAAACCTTTGCAGAAAAAATATCAGTTTTCTTAAAGCTTGAATTTTTCTAAGTAAATTATTGTTCAAAGTCAAAGACTATTCAATTTAGGCCCCAGAAGGGCCCTTATAAAGGTCACATTTACTGAAGTTACCACCGGTTCGGAACTCGGCTTGCAACTGAGAAGAATCCGGCAAGAAACTCAGTTAATTTTTTTGGACAAACTGACTATGTTTGGCTTTTTTATTCAAATAATATGTACCTAAGCATAGATACAGACTTTTAGAAAATTTTATTATAAAAGCGCACACTATTTCCAAGAAATGACTAATGAACTTTAGCTAGCCTGAAATTCGGAACAACTAATTTATCTTTTTGTCTTGTATTGATATTATGAGTCTCCATTTTTTTTTCATACATTTCTATGTTTTTACATATGTACATTATATTTACATAGATATAAAGTGAAGGTAAGGTGATCTTTGAGGAAGTCCATCATATCTTCGATGTCCATAGTCAGATCACGCAAAAATTTATATGGGACTATCTCGGGATCTACCGCGATATTTTACAGTTTAAAACATTCAAATCGCATAAACCGTTTCCGGTGAACATACCAAAAAAAAAACATACAGTCCAATATATAACCTCCTTTTTTGAAGTCGCTTAAAATTTTTCTGTATCTGTAACGTTATAGATTTTTCTCATGAATGTATCCAGTCACAAATCGCAAATTCTATCCCAATATACTATAGTAACGAAATTAATCCCTTAAGAATTGGCGTAGATCGTAAAAAGGGTCAACTTCCAAGGGCTCTGTGACGATAAATATTTGTATGGGTGTTTTATGGGTAGTACAAGGAGTAGGGGCAAATATATGTGTTTTGTTACGGAAGCTGTTTCACAGAGTTTAGCAATAAAATATGTCTTTTTAGTACAACAAACAAAGATGCACTAAATAAGAAACTTTTTTTGAGAATATCCATTCATCATCATCATCATCAGTCTATAATGTCCCACTGCTGAGCACAGGCCTCCTTTCACAAATGAAGGTGAAAGGGAATGGGCAATACTCCACCACGCGTGCCCACTGCGGATCGGTGGAGGTAGGCTAGTGGTCAACCTATTGTTGGAATTTTTGAAGCCGCCTAGGAGGCATTCAACTAGCTTAACGACTATCACAATTAAGTGATAACCGGGACCAACGGCTTTACACGCCTTCCGAAGCACGGAAACGCTCGATTTGAAATACCACTAGGCGGTCACCCATCCAGGTACCGACCACAACAGGCGTAGCTTAACTTTGCCGATCGATTAAGAACGGCTAATCATGCTACACCACGAGCGCTTCCATTATCGACGCGTAAATATGTCATTGATTCTTTATAAAGTATTAACTTAGTTTCATGTAGCGAATTGTATTTTTTTTTATTAAATGGGCTTACGTTTGGCCATTGTTCCGCTCAGAAAGGACGATGACGAAGCCTATAAGATGGAGCACGCTCAGGAAACACATGCCGGAACCAAGTTCTACTCCATTGCAGACCACATTATAAAAATGTGGATTCAAAACGCTGGGTCCGTGTTTTCGGTATGTCAACAACGAAAGGGGGAAAATTTTCACGGCGTCTTGTGGCTTCGTGTAAAAATGGGGATTGTGGAATAGGGTTGAACAATTCCTGCGCACACTCTCTAAAATATATTCTGTAGAAAACCGATAGGCAAGCAACCTTTCTTCAATGGTCAAGACTTGTCAGTTTCGCCTCAATTAAAGACTCATCTCAAACGAGTCTCCTGGCACGGGCGGTCTATTGAGTCAAGGGCGCCAAGCTGGTGCGGTGCTTAACGGATCTAACCCAGAGATGGTAGCAATACTCTATGCATGACAGGACTAGTGCTTTTTAAAGTTGAAGCAATGTCCAGGCGTGAAGTACCGCTGGACCATAGGGAGGATACCCAGCTAGCAACCGTTTCTGCCTTCGACTCAATAGAACATCCAAAGTTTATTTCGGCTGCTAAAGTTCTTCATCTTAAAAGTTACACAAAATTGTATATACAGAGTAAGAGTAATTCTGATACATGTGCCCATAGATTCATTCAACAGACTACTTAGATAATATATACAATCAATAAAACCTATCTACGTATTTACCTACTCAAGGAATATTTCCTCTAAACAAGTCTCTTTATGTCTGTCAGATCGCGTTTTATAGAGATAAGATTACCAGTTTTCAGTGAAAAATATACCTAATCAAGATTTTAATATTCCAAGAATCTAACTTATTTTATGAAATTTCTTCATTCTCTTGACGATATTTTCAATCATTATTTTAGTACGTTAACACCTTACTGATTATAGCAATTAATTTTAAGTGTCCATATTTCAAAGACAGCCATTTCACAGTCTGTCTGCCCTTTTGCAATCTTTGAAATAAATTAGAAAAGATTCTCTTGAAATATAGAGATATTTTGTTTCTGAAGGTGAATATTATTGAGTTTATATTTAAAAGTAGAGGTTTTTTTATCATTATGAATGTCGTTAAGGATTTAGAAGTCTATTTCTGGTCAATTTTGAAACATTAAAAAAATATTTATTTAAATCAACCAGATTTTGTATAACCATGCTCATTATATTTATGTTAAAACCCAAATATTCTAACCTATTGCAATATCATATATTTATTAATAAATAAATATTATTATTAACGATTTTATTTACAATAAATAAAATCCACAGCAGCGTCACCGTTTATTTAAACAAATATATTAGGTATTTGCACATCGAAATATGTACTTTTGTTAAAAAAAAAGTGAAGTGCACTCTATCAATACTAGAAATAAGCATAAACCTGTGACCTCTGCTTATAGTCCTAAAAGTGCATGCATAGTGCGTTTTAGGACTGAGTATTTTCTTACTTTTACTTCACCTACTTCATTTTTATATGAATAAAAAACCTTTTATGTATTTCACTTTTTTCAACATATAAACAAATAACTCTCAAAGGTATAGTAACATAAACCTCACAGAATCTAAGTCCAACAATAGTCTAACATTATCCTTAAACAATAAATCTCAAACCGACCCCAAAAAAGCAGTGTCTTTCAGCCAGCAATGAATTTAAAGCTAAGACAGTACAGGCTCCAGTCGATTGAACTTGTTATTAATGGGGTCACCAAGTTTTATAAAGGTCTACAACATGTGGTTGGGTTATACTTTAATTGGTCTTTTATATAGTAGTGTGTTAACTTTATTAATGTTTGTCTTTTGTAACATATGCATTATTATATCATTCAGATGACTGCGATTAATCTTTGGCGAATTATTATGTGCCATTCTCGGGGAAATTTATTTGTTACAACTTTTCAGTTTTGAGACTTTTGTCCATCTCTTCGTACGTGAAGAAAAACTAATTAATTTAGGCCACTGGTTGATAGGATTCAAATTAGTTACAGGGATTTTAATAACAGTATTCTAGATTATTGTATTTTGTTTTCATGTTACACTTTGTTCCAATACGAAATATGTGAGCCAATATCAAAATAATCAGCTTAACCATTGAGCAAGCGACCTTTTCTGTTTACAGAAACTCAGCTATTGTTTTGTTTCGTTCTCAATTAATTTCCAACGCAGACCAGGTGAACTAAAAGTGAAATTGTTTCTTCAGTTAATTTAAGCTAAGCTTGTATTTAGATCCTCTCCGAATTGGTTGGTAAATTACTTTCGGTTATTACGAAAGTGGGGTAAAAGCTTCATAGGATGCCGTTTAATAGAGCAAAGTGTTTTAGTTTTGAGAGCTGTTTGAATGAGTATTTTTCATCTGTTTAATCTTTGAGTGGGAAGCAAACTATGAAGAAAGCTCTCAAGTAGGCAGTCAGTTTTTTTTTAACCACTAAGGTGGCAAACAAGCATACGGCCCGCCTGATAATATGCAGTTAACGTAGCCTATGGACGCTTGCAACACCAGGGGTATCACTCGCGCGTTGCCGACCCTGAACAAATCTCTTCACACAATTTTTGAAGAACCCCATGCTGTACTCCATTGGGATTAGATAGTCCAAAAATATTTTTAAAAGGTAATCTTGCTGAGTTTCTTGCCTGTTCTTCTCAGTTGAAGGCCGACCTACGAACTGGTAGTAACTTCAGTAGCTTTGACTTTCATAAGTGCCCTACTAGGGCCTTAATTGAATAAATGACTTTGATATTTGAAGCCCCTCGATAATAGTTGGTGCTTGACTGATGTTTACGTTTCGATTTTTCCATTTCAAAATATTTTGTATCTTACACGTTTCTACAGTACGCAATGCGTATTTTGACACTACGAACTAAATCATGATATGCTATTTTACCCTACTATTATTATAAATGACATAGTTTGTATCAGAGATGATGCGGATGTGGATATTTAAAGGCACACATCCGCGGATGCTGATGCGGATGTGAGCCTTAAAATAAGAAATAATAAGAAATATTTATTAATCTCATCACAGAAATACAATAACAAAAACAAAATTCAAAAAAAAAAATACAACTTAATACAACTTAAATACAGAGAAAGAGCAATACGAATTTTACAATATGAAAAATAAAATAAAAAGGAATTACAATAAGTGTGTAGTGTGCTGTGTGTGTATGTGTGTGAGAGATTATTAGCTTATTATGAAGCTTAATTACCATGGCTCCTACACTAGGCTAGGCCTGTCCTGTAGGTAACCATTTCTTTGCCAAGTTTCCGAAACATTGTCAAAAAGAATTGTGAAAAGAATTGAGTTGTTGAATAGAATATGTGTGTGTGTCTGGGGTGTGTGAGTGTGTGGGGGTGTGTGTGTGTGTGTATGCAAGAGACTAAAAGTGTGTTATAGATGAATAAATTGAGAAAGCGCTAATTTTAACTGATTACTCTCAGTAACAGTTCAATTTCATTATAAGACAGGTTCTTAAGCCATTTTTCAAGGGTTTTCTTTAGTACACCAACCGTGCAGTATTTAATGCAGAATTCGGACGCGACTTTGTTGTATATGAAAGGGTGAAGGAATGTGCCGAATCTACGAGCAAGAGGTTTTGATTGATGGCAGGGGGAGCTTAAAAGTTCTCTGCTGAAGCATAAACTCATAGTTTGGGGACTTTAATACAGTGCGATGAACGTTTAACATAACGCGTAAAATAAATATGCCGCGGACTGTAAGCACATCCATATCTTCGTAAAGGATTCTAGTGGGGTATCTAACAGTTTTTTTTAAAATAACTTTAAGCACAGAGCGCTGCGCCCTTTCAAGGGCTATCATATGAGCTGTGGCCGCACCTCCCCATATTATTATGCAGTATGATAGTATAGACTGGCAAATAGCAGTGTAGACAGTTTTGAGTAACTGCTTATTGTCCGTTGCTGCACGTAAGTTCTTAAATACGTAGATCAACTTACGGACTCTACTGGCCGTAGCAGATAGATGTTGCGCGAAATCTAATTTTTCATCTATAATGACGCCAAGATATTTAATTGAGGATGTACGGCTTATGGATTGACATTTACAGAGTGATTTAGCATTTGTCAGTTCATTAGCGGAGCAATTATGGACAATAACACTGGGGAAGGTGGGTGCTGAAGCTTTGGTCTTGTGGAAACAAATTAATTTGCTTTTCTGAAGGTTGAGTGTTAGTAAATTCTTTTGGAGCCAACCAGCAACAATACTCATCCCCTTCTCTGCTGAATCTGCAACACTGGACCAAGTATCACCATGAAAGATGATAGCGGTGTCATCTGCATAACAAATAATATCAGCACTTGGAACGTCAGCGCTTATTATGTCGTTTATATACATAATAAAAAGGGTTGGGCCCAGTATGCTACCCTGCGGAACTCCAAACTCGATAGATGTAGGGTTGCTATGATTCTGATTTAGTTTTACGCATTGGGTGCGACCTGTTAAATAACTTCGAAACCATTCCAGGGTATTACCTCTGACCCCATGTAGTTCAAGTTTACGAATTAGGATAGGAATAGACACGGTATCAAAGGCTTTTGCTAGGTCTATGAAGACACCTGCACAGGCTTGTTTTTTGTCTAGATGGTCTGAGATTAGTTTAGTCAAACAAGTTACCGCATCCTCTGCCGACCTATTTTCACGGAAACCGAACTGCCTTTCAGAGAGATGCTTGTATTTATCTAGAAAATTAATGAGACGTTTGTGCACTATCTTCTCCAAAATTTTTGAAAAGGAGCTGAGGAGTGATATTGGTCTATAGTTACCAGGATCTGTCTTATCACCCGCCTTGTGTATAGGGGTAACAGCAGCCACTTTCCACTCTGTTGGAAATTTACCTTCTGACAAACTGAGGTTACATATGAAGGTTAGAGGTGCAATTATATGATTTTTAATTGCTCTTAGTAACTTATTTGAGATACCATCAAGTCCTGGAGCACTGTCGAGTTTCAACCCCATTAAAATGGTTTCAATTTCCGATTCATCAGTCGGTTGTAAAAACATTGAGTGAGCTGGAGTACTTTTGAGATATACCTTGTTTGCTAGGGATTCCTGGGTGTCATTGGTGACCGAAAGTATTTTATTTGCTAGGCACTTTCCAACGTTGGAAAAGTATTCATTACAAAAGTCTAATGAATCGATAACAGAGTCCCTGATTCGGGAAAGTTCAAGTGGTTTTTGCTTAGTTTTTTTGGTGTGGGTTATGGTTTTAATTGAATTCCAAAGCTTTTTCGTATTGTATTTATTTTGTTCCAGTTCCATCGACTCGTGTTGATGTTTTAATTTCCGTAGGAGATCAATATGAAAGTTCCTGTACCGCGTATATATTAGTTTGATGGTCTCATCATCCGGATTTCTACGTACTTTAGCATGCAAATGGTCTCTATGTTTGGAACACCTGATGAGACCAGGTGTCATCCAATTGTTTAGGGCGAATTTAGAACGGCTAACGGGAATTTGGGCAGTGTGTTTATTAATCACAGATGAAATCAAGTGGCTAAAAGCAGTCACTGATTCGTCTACAGTATTTTTATTGGTAACGCTGCTCCAGTCCAGTTCACTTATCTCCTTTTCTACAGAGCTATAATCGGTTTTGGTTGCTAGGCGCTTGTGGTTCACGTTTGATCTCCCTGTGATTATCCCAGCAATAACTAAGTCGTGATCTGAGGCGTCACTTTTACAGATGACCGATTCAGTTTGAAATTTAGATGTCACATGAATGTGGTCTAAACACGAGTCGCCTCTTGTAGGCTTAGTGATAGTAGGCATCAGGTTAAGTTCAGCTAGCAGACATAGGTACTTCGTGCTTGTGTCCGAATTCAAGTCAGTGTCAGAGAAGGTATTAATATTAATATCACCAGCTATAATAACACATGGAGATTCTTTGATGGATAGTATCGTAGACGCCAGCGAGTTAATAAATGGGGAAGTATCAGCAAAAGAGGGAGACCGATATATGGCAAGGAGACTAAAATAACCCTTGACAGTTATACGCAGGCAGTTCGCTTCATCAAAATGTGGCTCAGTAACATGTGGTGACCATAAACTGTTTACATATACTACTACTCCTCCTGCTCTGTTTATATGTTTATTTGTTCTATACGATACGTAACCATCTATCTGTGGTATAACAGAGGCGTCATGAATCCAGCATTCGGTTAGAACAATAACGTCAAAAGATATTCCAAGTCTGACTAGAGTAATTAAAAATTGGTTAATATTTTTACTTATGCTTCTGATGTTAAAAGTGAGAATTTTAACATTATATCTATTCGTGATTATGGCCTTGCAAGACTCAGGATACTCAACTGTATGACAAGGTACTTCAAGCGAGTCGAGATCTAGCATAATATAATACCTAGCCCTTGTTGGAGTATCATTGAAGCTCTGTAGTTTACGCCAATTCTTTCAGCATGGCTATGTTTGTGAAATTCAAATTGTATAGAACAGTGTTTTTCAATCTTATTAATTTTGCGACCCCCTTACAGGTTGAAAAATTCTGGCGACAAAGAATTTATAAATTAAAAGAATTTATACTACGATTATGATTTTTTTTATTTTGATACATTTACTTATTAGTCTGCAAGAAGCCGCGAGATGTTTGCAACTAAGTAAGAGATAAGTTGGACGCCCGCTTGCGCGAAGTCTACCTTGCCTTTTTCCTTCTGCCGGCGACCCCCCAACTAAGATTTCGTGACCCCCTAGGGGTCGAATCGAAATCGAAAAAAAATACTCTTCAATTAATTAACAAATCGAACTTTACCACAAAATGTAGCACAAAATTATACCTCATAAGAAACCTATACGAGAAATTAAAATGAAAGATATATTGCCTCGACCATACGTGACCACCATAATATAGCGTGAAGCGTTAAGAAAATAGCCTTTTAATATACGACCGTTATTTAACTAAAGCTATCTGACACGTGATTGTGCATGTAAGCGAGCCGAAGTAGGTTAACCGACGTTGGAAATACGCGACCTTTTTTTTACAGAATACTGTACATTTTAATTTACATAATTGTTTGTTTACTTGACTATGTTGTTAAGTCAATTTGACGGAATAATTACCCCCTTATTCACAATAAAGTTATCAAACGTTGATTAGCTATAATTCCGAAGTCTTTATCTGACAGGTGACATCTGGTGATCGAAAGAGTGAGACGGGGCACACTATTACACTGATTTAGTTAAAAAGCGATTATGAATGAAGGGGGTTAGTGTTTAAATATAATGTTAGTCTTAATTATAATTTTGTGTTTAATTGTATGAACTTGAGAGATGGTTCTCACTTTTTGCGCATTTATCACATTTGGCCACATCATAAGTCCAGGTTCAAATGCAAACCTAACATAAGGTGAATTGTCACCATTACGGATATTTCGTCACCATATTGAATTTTTAACGGATATTTCTTGTATTTTAGTTTATTATATACATTTTAAGCAACTATGAGTCCTAATTTTGTAATTCGCAGATTAGGCTTATGGATTATTGTATGTATTAATTTTGCATTCAAAACTTAATAGAACTGAACATTGGTTCCTTAATAACAAATGTCTGTTATTTATTAATAAGGAAGCAACAAATGTTTTTAAATAGATTTAAAAGCATAATTAATACATACGATAACCTATTGTCATAAGCCTTATCCGCGAATCGCAAAATTGGTGAAATAAATTAAAACACAATAAATATCCACCAAAATGGTGACTATCCACCGTAACCTTAAATATTTTAGCTGGGTAGCCAACCCTGAAATGTCTAAAAAAATAACTGTTCCCTACAAATAATTGAATGGAACAGCTGTGTTCATTTGCCGTGATTTCAGGGTTGGTCCCATTGTAAAAGTTGTTCAAAATGATGAGTACAATAACCCCTGAAAATTTTGCTACCCTTTTAAAAGTAAACTGTATACAAGCCACATCTCTTGCCATAAATGGTAGCTTATGCTTACATGTTGAACGTTATAATGTTTTTAAATAGCTTTAGAGGTATTTTTTTCTTATAATGCTTGTATTTAAGGTTCCGAACGAAAAATGTACCCAAATGGTGCCACTCCGTCCATCTGTGAGTCTGTCACAGCCATATATTTCTGCAACCAATGATGCTACCTATTTGAAATTTGAAATAGTTATGAATATTGCATAAGTTAACCATCTTATTGCAAATGAAAAATTTAAAAATTGCGTAAGGTTCTTTAATGGATTCGAGTACCAAAATATTTTTTCAAAGTGAGGCTATAAAGGACGCGTTTTCCCAGAGTTAAGGGTTAGCTAGATTGATTTTTCGCCCCCAAAAACGCCCATATAGCTAATTTTATTGAAATCGTTAGTGTCGTTTTCGAGATCTCAAAACAAGACTAGGATAATAAAAATAATAATCACACATACAAATAAAATTATGTATTTACATACTATACTGATTTCATTATAAAACTAGCTTCTGCTCGCGGCTTCGCCTACAGGAAACAAATGACATATTTTTCTACAACAATAAAACAAAACAAAACAACTTCATCCCGCTTCGAGGGTGGAATTATTAAAAACGCTGAGACACGTACACATTAATTTTCAATCTTCAGCCTAAATACAAAATTTTAAGATTTTGACCTTCATCCCCTATTTTACCCCCTTAGGGGTGGAATAAATTTTCACAAAGAATATTCCCTCTAAATTTCATGTCTCTAGAACCAGTGGTTTAGGCTATACGTTAATATATCAGTCAATCAGTCAGTCAGTCAGTCAGGGCTTTGAATTATATATATATAGATAGAACTCAGTATTAGTTTGTAAAATTATACACTCGTTGGTACTAGGTAAGTACATATTATAATATACTGAGTACTAATAAAATGTTTTTGACGAAGCCAAACTTCCACGTTATTGTTGGCTTAATTTGATTTCTAAGCAAAGTTCAATATTAAGTTTGCCGAAGAGGCTTGTTATACGTTTTCTTGGTGTTGGTACAATGATTTTCTTGTTACTAAATTTGATACACTGTGTTATGAAACGAGATTTATTGGTGTACTAACCGACCCCCGCGGTTCACTCGCGTACGGTTTTTGTGTGCAAAACCCTACTTTTCTAATATAGAAGTAGTTATAATCCGTAATCGCGGGGGCGAGCGAGCGAAGGGGTTACTTGAATTAGATAAAAAAAGCAAATAAGAATGATTTTTGATTAAACTAGCAGCTAAGCAATCAGACACTTTTAAACTCTCACAATTCCCAATAATTTTTATCAATGAAACCTAAAAAAAATAGACTTAAATAAAAATTTTGTTTATTTTTTGCTTGCTTCGCCAGCCAATCGGAGCGTCCCGATGATACCGTAGCAAAATATGTATGGCAGCCCTAGTCATGGTAATATAACAGAAAAGCCTACTTCTGTTCTGTAGTGGACCTTTCAGGTTTAATTATTGTGATAACATTATAAATACAGGTGTCCAGAAGCTCCTTTTTCAATAGAGTAAATTATATAGCCTTTTAATTAAACTGCCTGAAAGAAAGCCTGCAATCTACGCTCTGCAATTTGTAAATGCAAATTTAGTTCATAAATTATAACATTCGAACGAACTAACAACTTTGCATTCGAGTTACTGATAAATTGAATGTTAAATTTGCATTTACAATACATCAGTTGGTCTATAGTACAGGTTTTACCTAGCCAGGGGCCCAAGTCTGCTATTACAATTATGTTCCAAAGGACTATCAGTATTATCAAAATTGTGACATTTTACAGTTTTGGTAGTCTACTAACACAATAGCGTCATAATAGAATCATTATGGCGGCAATTCCGTTTTTTATCTTATATTTAACTTATTGTCTCTAATTTTTTTAATGGTTTGAGGGGAAATTAAAAATACCGTTGACATTTCGATTTTAAAGGAACAAATCCGGCTATAAATAGTAATTTTCATAGTAGTTCAAGGCTTTGTATGCTCACCACATTGGATCTCATCATAATAATACCTGCCACTATATATGAGACTTGACACACCACTTGGTTGACGTCTGAAGTCGTTGATGTTGACTTCTCTTTAGTAGTGTCTATTTTATTATAATGACGCCCGGTCCCTTTCCGCCTCATAGTCATCATCAACGATGTCAGAAATTTACTATGTAGTGTGACAAAACTGATATTTAGTGGCACGCACTATGGCGATTATCACAGTGCAGATCATCATCGTGCGGGTTTATTACGTACTCACGCGCGTAGTTGCGTTCTGTGGATTCACGGCAGCTCTGACTCATTCCGTACAAAATCACGCACGGCACTATGAGACTCGGTGTGCCATACCTTGCGTCTCGCCGCGCACCTACGCGCGTAGGTGTGGGACGAGACGCATGTAGGTGCGTGATCTGTATGAACGCGCGTAGATGCATTTTCTGTGTGGACTGTGCGTCTTTTCTATACAAACGGAGATACTTACAAGCAACGTTAAGAGACGCATTGACGCGCTACTCTACGTGGTGCGTGGCAGTGTGATAACCGCCTATTATACCATGTTGAGATTAATAACAGTAAAAAGCCTTACGGCCCTCTTCTCCCATTCGACTAAAGCTTATGTCACGACTTTATCGTGTTTCGTTTTCGTTTAAGTATCTTCTGGACTTACACGACTTTTAGTTTAAAGAATAACGGCTATCTCATTATCTTAGGATGAAAAAGGCTATCTAGATTCTAGGTACAAAAGGTAAGGCTTCGTTTTATTAATTTTGACGGTAGTTGTAAAGATCTATTACAACTTACTTTATCCTCCAATTTGTATGATGACATAAAACACAAAAAAGAACCAATTAGCGTAAAACTTTTCTTCAATAAAAATACAAAAAGTATATTATAAGCCAAATTAGATATGGAACTTGCAAACGGCTTCATAAGAAGTTACTATATTAGCTATAATTGAAATCCAATTCTTTTGTATGAAATGCTGAATCATTTTGCAATTAATTCGAAAGGTCCTAATAATTATTATGGGTGTTTATAATTGATGGTGATTCCATGGTGAGATTGTGGTCAAACACAGGTCTATACAGTAAATAAATAAGCTTTGCTCGTAATCATTCTATTATCTAGTTCTATTTAAATAATAATAATAATAATAATATTCATTTATTCAGGCAAAAAACCCACGCTTATTATTTATTAATTGAAGAATAATTTTTCGATCACAGCTCCTTTATCTGCATTTTCTAAAACCATTTTAATATGTACAAAATTTGTATGGTGAATGTACTTTTTTTTATCTCTACTTGCTTTGTCTTCCAATATAATGTATTCCAAATTTCAGCTCAATCGGACTCTGGGAAGTGGGTCAAATTTATCTTGCAAGATTCAATCACAGACACCGGAAAGGTGGAACTAAATTAAAAGCTGAGAAAAATGAAAAATATCAATATTGATAATCAGCATATTGATAAAAATATACCCTAGATCTAGGATAGGATAATATTTAATTTTATCCCAGAAGTAGATTTAATCCTTCAGAAACAGAGGCAAACTTGAAGAGTAGAAGCTAGTTAGATAAAATAACAAGGTATCAATATTATTAACATAGAAAAAAATGATGTAAGCTACATAAAATTATTTTTTAACCAAAAAAAGAACGTTATCTGTAGACCTTCATAAGACAGCATTAAGCATAAAAACATAATTCATATACAATATTTTATTTTAACATAACTACGTATAGTTGAACAATCAAAACCACCAAAAAATATCAATAAGAAATTAAATTAAAATAGAATAATTTACTTAAAAAATAAAGAAGGTTCGGGATCAAGGAAGATTTATTTCAATTAAAAAGTTTGTACCGTCCAGTTAAATTGACCGTAGAAATCACCCGCTGACCGCAAACAAAAAAAAAACATTTACGCTACGGTCCGCATTCAACTCGTAATAATACCGAACATTAACGAACCAAAACCTTACCCTTTGCAAAAAAACAACAATCCTATTAGCATAATAGATAAAAAAGGCTCACTTTTCAAATTCCATCGGCGTAGGGCATCCAACGAAATTTCGGTAGCACGATAAAATGTCTCATAAATCACGAAATCAGAACATCAACACCGTACATTCGATATTTGTAATTTGAAAATTACACGCACTCGCGGGCCAAACGCGGCGTTCGGTAATTATCGCGAGAGAACGGCAAAGCAACCGGCAGACTCGACAGGACGACCGTTCGACTCGGCGGACGGGCGGCGAATGATCTGCAGGTGTGAAGGATAAAGCTCGTAGCAGGGTTGATGCGTAAGCTGTATAGACGAGCCAACTCTTTGTAATCAGTACGTTCGTTTATAAACGTTAATTGGGATTAGTTATTGGTAATATACTTACAGGCATGCGTTGATTATATTGATCGATATTAGATAGAATAATAATCTAGGCTAAAATTGAAATTTCATTAATGAAGTCTCAAGTCTTTGTACCGCGTTCATTTATTTTCTATTTCCATAATATATCCTTCAAAAATGTCAAAGGGTACACTAATAAAGTCTTTATTATTAATATTTCAACGGGGTCTGGTTGAAATATTAATAAACTACGGGATAATTAATATTTTCAATCAACAACTTTAATTAGAAATCTCCTAGAAATTTATTAGGTTTCTCGATCACCGGGATTTTATTATGTTATAAAGTAGATTTTATTAACTAATAAAGAAGAATATTTCAATATTGTTAAGAATATTAATTAAGTTTTCCGATGTTTAATATTTATTTACTGACTATATTGAACTACTAAAACTACACCTCAAAGTTTTATTATAATTATGGAAATAGTAGTTGATTTTCATTAATTCCCAAGGTTGTTTTAAAGAATATTAAGTACTAAATAGGTAGCTATTTAAAAAAAACTGTACCTACATAATAATATAATTAGACAAAATCTTCATAGCATAGTGAAAAAGTAAGTATTTAAGGGAAAAGTATACGTACAATAGCATAAATATGGGAAACGTTAAGTACCTAAAAAAATATGTTTTACTGGCTGTAACAAAAAGGGTATATATCTCCGAAATGGGTGAAGACTACATCAGGTACAGATTATAAAAAGTTTCAGCTCAAAATAAATGACTCAAAAATTCATACCAAATTGTAGCTGCCAAGTTAACCAATATGTCACCGCTCAATGAGGATCATTTTGCGTCATTTGCTAATTTTAATAAAACATTTTCTCTTCTGGATTACTGTAATGGACATACACTTTCCGTATCAAAACTGATGTAGACACAAATAAGCCAATAATTCATCCCAAACTGAATATCCAAAAAAAACTTTTGTATTACAAATCCTATATTCATATAATATCACGGTATCCATAAAATATAGGGAGCTGACGTTTACAGGTAACCCTTAACCGTAAAGTAGATACATTAGTACCTTCGCGACCGGATCCCTCCCCAAGGGACGCAGGGACCCGACATATCTTTTGCATCGTTGATTTTTCAACTTTATAAGCTCGTTATATAATATGTATATGAAACGTTATTGATTATATTTATGTACTTTCATTGTGGTTATAGCTGTGACTAGTGGGGTGTGAACCTCCCTTTAAAACGGGCTAGGGGTGTCACCACGCGTATTCCGTGCGTATGTATGGAATACGCGTGAAGAATAGCACAGTGGTAGGGTACTTTGTAGTACTCATCTGGCTGGCTACCACCCTCAAGTTGAAAATCTGCCGCCAAGCACCTATCGGTGTGTTCCGACAGCTGCACTTGAGAGCCAGTTCTTTCTACGCTTTGTGTGCTTACCACCTTCGGCTACATCATCACTTACCATGGTAAGATTGTGGTCAAACACAGGCCTATACACGGTAAAAAAAACAACAAAAGTGTCATCCTAATAATTTTTTCTTCTGCGTGTCTAGGCGTGAGATTCAAAATTGTTTCGTTTTCGATTGAATGTGCTCTCCAAAATAAATTAGGGTTTTAATAGGTAATCCTAATGTAGATTGATGAACTACCCTACCATCGTTAAATAAGAACAGTAACCAGCTTATACTAGATTGCTGAACTTACTATGCTCATCGGGTTCAATATGGTTGTCATAATGTGAATACGTCTAGGAATATTTCGTTCAGATAATACTAGGTCACCGTATCCGAATAGAGAAAGGAGAAATATCGTTATTTATACAGATAGTACAGGCAGTGCTAAAGTAATGTAATAGGTACCCCCTTCCACATATCTGGGGGCACGAAAGTGCCCCCCGCCAAGACAGCCAAGCGAAGCGAAAGGGCACTACCTACTTTTTTCGAAGCGCTTCGTCGTTTTTTTGAACCCTCATAACTTGGGTTTGGATTATACTAGATAAACAAAATTCTCAGGACATGATGTTAATAGTAAACTAATTAAACATATTAAGTTTCAATAACATAGCTCTACATGAGATCTGATAACTTTTTGACAGTACGAGCCATATGTCTTGGCGGCAACATTTTACATAAAAATGTTTTTGGTGGGATAACATTTTTTTAACTAAAAATACCAATAGTAACTAATAGTAAGGTTTCTAGATCGATTTATTGCCCCCAAAACCCCCAAACTGCAATTTTTTACGAACAAGCCATTTTAATTCACTAGAAATGGTCCCCACCTTAAAATTGACTTACTGTTCTATCTTTACTGTGACAACCCACCCACACCACAATCGGGAAGTAAAATCCATTCCAATAAATCTAATTCCATCGCATTTATGCCGCTAAAACAACCAAAACCAAAGCAATAAAACGTGTAATTAATCACTGGATCAGTCTGAGATCAATTACTAGGTTTGGTGACTAATCGTCTGTGTTCGATAGCCCGCGATTGGAAAGTTGAGACTAACCCGGGTTTAGTTGACTGTAAACTCAACTCATTTAATTTAGATAATTTGGAGCGATACATTGTGGTGGCTTTTTTGAACGTGTCTGGAATAAAATATATACACCAGAAATAAAATCCCAATGCTCTAAGCTAATACTCTATTATATGTACTAATAATAATAATAACTATAATACACCCATGGCCTTATAGCCAAGAGCCTCGACAAACACCTCAAGAGGCTCGCGTTAGGCAGCTGGATCAAGGGGCAGATTCAAAAGGCAGTGCTCCTGGAGATGGCTCGCATTGTGAGAAAGTTCCTTAGCCCGGAGCCTTACCACCGGTAACTAGGACCCTGTTCCCGATACCGGTTGGATGCTGTTTTTTATATTTTTAAATGTATTTTATTTTTATAACTATATTTAAAAATTTAATTAATAAGTACAAGAAATGGAATCATAATAAATCTTTATTATCAGGCTACTGTGGCCCATAGATAAATACCTTAAAAACTAACATAAATATTATAATAAAACATTTATCGAAACTAAAGCGAACGATGGCGATTTCAAGGGGGCAGCACATCTGCTATTTTCGAGTGATGTTGTCGCTTCAGACACACCTGAAACCCTGTCTGCTTTAGAATCAAAACATCCTTCTCCGCTTTCAAATATAAACCTCCCGGATCCCCCATCTTTAGACCAAAATTGTCTAAATTGTAACGCCCAAGATCTTTTGAGTGTCATTATGTCATTTAAACCTGGTTCTGCTGGCGGCCTCGACGGTTTTACACCACAGCATTACAAAGATCTTGTCTGTGGTGCCGCCGGAGACGCTGGTACCAAATTATTATCAAAATTAACCTCTCTTATAAATTTAATGTTGGCAGGAAAGGTGCCAAGCCCATTCACTGAGATCATTTATGGGGCCAACCTTTGCGCGCTATCCAAAAAAGATGGTGGAGTAAGACCCATCGCTGTGGGTAATACTATCCGTCGTATGACCTCCAAAATTTGTTGTCGTCACATTCTCCCGAAACTTTCAGAAATATTTCAGCCCATTCAACTCGGTTTTGGCTCAAAGGGAGGTTGTGAGGCAGCTGTTCATGCGGCTCGGACCTTTCTTTTAAATAACGGAGGTGAAGTGCTGCTTAAAGTTGACATAAAAAATGCATTTAACTCTGTCGATAGGGGTGCTTTATTGACCCAAATTCGGGATATCTGTCCTGACATATATCCTTACCTTTGGCAATGCTATGGGCATCCATCAAAACTTTTTTTCAGAGAACACCCACTTATTTCCGCCATGGGTTGTCAACAGGGCGACCCTCTCGGTCCAGCTATCTTCAGTTTGGCCATTCATCCAATTATTTCCGGGTTACAATCTAAATTTAATGTATGGTATCTAGACGACGGTACGCTGGGGGGTGATGCGGCTTCCGTTCTCAGTGATTTTAAAACATTGACAGAAAATTTTAAAAAGATTGGCCTAGAATTCAATAGCTCCAAATGTGAGCTCCTTATTTTAGATTCTTTCCCAGAATCTGAAAAACCAGAATTAATTCAAAATTTTAATGTTTTGGCTCCCAATATTAAGTTACTGTCAAAGGAGTCGCTTCATCTTCTTGGAGCCCCAGTCTTAGACGAATCCATTCCTAGTTTCTTTGAGAAAAAGATTCAAAATTTTAATGACTCTTCAAATAGACTTTATGAAATTAATGCTCATTATGCATTTTTTATTGTTCGACTCTGCCTTTTCGTGCCGAAGTTTACCTATTTGCTCCGCAGTACGCACTTATTTAAATTCCATCACATATTAGATACTTTGGATAATATGATCAAAACGTCTCTTTCCAAAATTCTAAATTGCAGTTTTTATGAAAACAAAGTGTGGTCTCAGGCCACCCTACCCGTGTGTTATGGTGGCCTAGGAGTGCGGAAAATTTCAAGCATATCAGTACCGGCGTTTCTATCCTCGGTATACAGTGTGAGCAACCTCGTCAGTTCTGTTTTGGACCCTTCTATTGGATCTGTTGAGGTTTCTTACCTGTCCGATGCTAGAGACGCCTGGCAGGCAGCTTGTCCAGGCACAAATATTCCGACCTTGAGTCACTCTCAGAGAGCGTGGGACAAGCCTCTTTGTGAAAAAACCTGGCAAAATTTATTTACTAACTTTTCTATAGATACAGACCGCGCGCGCTTGTTAGCTGTCTCTCAGAGTGACTCAGGTCACTGGCTACAAGCTATTCCATCAACAAATACTGGTACAATGTTAGATCGTATAACATTAAGTCTGTGTATTTGTCTTCGTCTTGGTTGCAGGACCAATCAACCTCATCGCTGCCGCTGCGGAGATCTCGTCAACGAGCTCGGCCACCATGGGCTTTCGTGCTCTCTAAGTGCTGGTCGAATATCACGACACTCGGCGATTAATGACATTATCCGCAGGGCTCTTGTTGTCGCTAACGTGCCTTCCGTACTGGAACCAGTCGGTATTGCGCGGGGCGATGGCAAGAGACCGGATGGTATGTCTTTGATCCCTTGGAGTGTCGGCAAGTCGCTGGTGTGGGATGCCACATGTGTCGATACACTCGCGCCATCTCACTTACCGGCGACTTGTAAAGCTGCAGGGGCAGCTGCGGCCAGTGCGGAAAATTCAAAATTCAAAAAATATGCATCGATTGGACCCAACTATATTTTTGTACCTTTTGCGGTCGAGACCATGGGACCGTGGGGGTCCGAAGCTCGCCGTTTTGCTCGCACCTTGTCATCAAAATTGATCGAGACCTCCGGAGACCAGCGGGCGGGGAGCTTTTTCCGCCAACGCGTCAGCTTGGCTATCCAAAGAGGAAACGCTGCCAGCCTTCTGGGAACCCTGCCGTTAATCGGAAGCAGCGGCAGGCTTGAGGAAATTTTCTATATATAGATTGTATTTTGTACATATTTGTTGTAAATAAAGATTTAATAAAAACATTTCCTCTAAACATACTAATGATTTGTTTGATTATAAAACAATCATGATGAAATTTGGGATGCAGGTAGATTTTGTATCACAGGAAAATGAACCCAAATGAACCCGGGTAATACCGCTGTGTGATGATAGTAAAAATAATTATCTAAATCAAGTATAAACTTAAATTACTATACAATGGGCTTATCGCTAAGAAGCGTTCCGTTCCTTCTTTGATCTCTGGATGGAATGGAATTAAGATACTGTTAAATAAGACGGCATTACATTTAGAATATGTAGAATGATCAATATTTGATGTAACTTTAGGTTAGCTCATAATGCCTAATAGTATAAAGAGGTAAAGTTTGTCTGTTAGTTTGGATGTAAGTAGTCATGTACGAAACCACTGAACTGAGGGCGAACCACAAGCTCTTAAAACAATATTATTATAACCTTATTTGACTTTTGTCTTTCTTTGACATCCGACGTCAAAACGGGACAAAAGACAAATAAGGTTATTTTAACCTTGTTTTAAGAGCTGGTGGTAGGCCCCCAATATTCTTTTACTAATCATTCGTTTACTTTTTATCCCGAGAAAGGGGGTATTACCGCGGAGGATAGATAGTGTTATACGCTTGCAGTAAATTTGTTTGCAACTATAGGGTCACTATCTTTGTTTCGTGGTTTCCTAGCTATGGCTGTGTATCTTAAAACGATGGCTGCCAATTTTGTTTAAAATCAGCAGTATAAGGGACTGCATATATGTATAGGGCACTCGGACGGTATATAAATGCATGATTTCTTATGCAGCAAATTATATCAAGCCTTGCTTGAGTAAGTACCACAGATATTCTATGGTAAGTACCTAAACCTACTTCCGTCAGTCATACAATAGGCTAGTGGCTTGAAAAATTCTAAATAGTTTTTTTTTCATTTGCATTCTTAGAATTTACATTATCAAAAAATATAAGAACGTATTCTTTCTTTTGTCAATCAAACAAACAAAAAGTTACGAAGATATGATGCGTTGAAGCTCCGCGTGACGTCACGCCATGGTACACTTTTCACAATCAAGTGACGTCACGAGCCCCCACTCCCGAACTTTAATTTTGAATTTTATTATTTATTTTGATAAAGCAACAAAATACGTGTCCAATATTTTTTGATAATATTAGGGGCTACGCAAACATAGACACTGTTTGTTACCGACACGGCATATCATCACAGGAAACCGTAATTGCTGTGTCCTGTAGCGGCAATCGGACACAGTCGCCGGTTGCTACTCCTGGTCACTGGTACAATTCATTGCTTATTTTCCGTCAGTTTCAGTACAATTGTAAGAATTATTTTTAATGTTGCTTGTGAGTTCAACTGACGATTTTTAGTTTCCAGTTACCGACACCGAACACTTTATGATCGTCAATGAGTATGAGTAAAGTGGAAGCAACTGGACACAAAAAATGTTTACGTCTGCGCAGGGAGTAGTTGATTTCATACTGGTTCTATAGAAATCAAATATTCATTGGTTGCTTGCCGACACAAGACACAAAAGTGTCCACATTTGTGCAGCACCTAACTGACAGACTTATTAGAATTATAATTTGGTTGCCGCATCTCTATTATTGTTATGACTATTCCTTAACTGAGAAAACAGTCTTTATAAACTAGCTTTCTGCCCCGCGGTTTCACACGTAGTTCCAGTAGAGGCTGAATTAAAAAAAAAACTCTTATTCAATAGATTTTAGATTGACCATATACTACATCAGTTTTAGTGACAAAAATTTTGTATTTATGTAGGCTTTACAAACTGTTAAAGTATTCAAAATTCAAAATCATTTATTCAAATAGACCTTCGCAGGCAGCAAGTCTGACTCTAATACTCTAATACCGGTTCGGATGAATGTTCGGAGTAATGCCGGCTCTTCTCAGCAAATGCAACCTGCATTTGCTGAGAAGAGCCGGCAATAAACTCAGCAATTACTCTTTTCAAAACAAGCTTAGATTCATTACATAATATTTACATTCTAATCGCACTAACAACAATTGCGTGCCCCGGCGCGGCGGAAAAACTACAAAGTACACTGAATCTATATTTAATAAGTAAATAAATAAATGGTAAACTTAAGCAGACCAGCCCCCACATGCAGCACCTGTTCACAAGTATGACGCGTGTGGCAGCCATCGCCCTCCACTCCCTCATATTTACATGAAATCGCAAAGTATTCTTCAACATTTTCATTGTATAAAAAATCTCAAACTTTTTAAATTTCCATTTACTTTATGTACACTCCGCTCGTTAAAAATCTTAATGATTTAATTATCATACCAGAATTTTTCCGATACAACTCGAGAAAAAAAAGTTTTGCAAGGAAATAGTTTGACGTAGCTTCCATCGGAACTTTGTAATATTGTTTTATTTCATCATATTTTTTACCCGAAACTTTTCCCGAGATGAGAAAGTATGATTAGGTACGAAGTTTGTTGGCTACCTTTTTTTATTTTAATGTAATGGAAAGGACTGTTCAAAATGGGAACATCACGATTCAGATTGTTCAGCGCTACTTTTGTGTAGTTTTAAAAATAGTTATGGATTTGTTTGTTCTGAATCTTGGTTTTTTTGTTTTTAATACCACAAAGTTAGTAGATAAGCTTACGGCCCGCCTTATGGTAAGCGGTTACCGTAGCCATATGTACGCTTGCAACACACGGGCATCACTTTGATATATGAAAATCTAAAATATTTTCCTATAAAAATATGAATGTTAAATTTCCATTTACTTTTTTATGTTATTCAACATAGTTTAAGAATTCGAGGAAAACTATAATCAACAAATACTTAAGGCCTATATCTTATACTGTAATCTACTTGTAAAGGTACCTAGACTAAATCTTATCATGACGGTAAGGAGCTTTAAGTCTATGCCGGATTCTTTTGGAAAGGAAAAGGACGTCACCGTAAACCTAAATCCAGGGAAAGACTATTCTTTTCTGTCCTGTATAGTGGAGAGCTTAAAGGTGAGTTTCCACTAAAGATGGCTAGCGAGGCTGTTTGACCCCGCCTATAGGATTGCTTTATTTCCACAGTTTATTAAGCTTTAAAGCTAGGTTAGGTTAATGGTAGTGAATCCTATAATAGCTTGAACTTTCGATGATAGAAAACATCCTTTGGAAATCATATCACGGTCGTACATACAACTAGAAAATCTATCGCACCGGTGTGAACTGGTAATCAGCCTTGTCATTAAAAAAATACCATAGCATGGAGAAATATTGCCGTGGATATCTTTACACCGGAGCTATATGGAGCTAGGAAGAACCAAAATTGTACAACGTGAATGAGCAATTTTATTGCTCACATTTTCTTCGCTCCCTATTTCTTTGATTCAGTGGACAGGCAGCTTAATGATGGATTAAAAAATATCCATCGCTAATCTCTGGTGTAATTTTACCCTTATCTTATCTTGTGGAGGGGCCGAGAAATAACTCGGACACTTCGACCCATTGGGATCTATTGTGGTCCCCTAGATAACTTACTCCTCCCCAGTCTCGTTGAAAACTCTTTTCATGGGTTTTACAATGAGGCTAGGAGATATAAGCCTATAGTCATCTGGTTTTGGATATCCAATCCCTAGGAGACTCAATCGCTTACCAGCCAGTGCATCGCATGTGCACAGAAGGTGCTCCATGCGTTCCGTATGTTCCCCACACAACCTACACATGGGTGTCGCGGTTAAACTCATCTTCATGAGCATGTCGTTGGTTCCAACGTGTCCAGTAAAGGCCCCAAGCAGGTAGCGGATTTGCCCCTTTGCTCATATTCCAAATGCATTCCCGGGCAAATTTACCATTTACCCTTAGACGTACTTCATGAGTAGATAATTTGCAATGAAGAAGTTCTACTAACATATTAATTACACAAATATTATTTTACCCGTATTTTGATTTAGAGGCTTCACTACACACATCACGTGATATGTGCCTTTTAATTGAAATAAATTATTAATGATCATTTACATTTACTTTCCTCGGAAGCCTTTCGGAAATGGTTTGAGATATTTAATACATAAGTAAAATCTTAATTTACCTCGAGGGTGACTAGGAGTGTTTTATAAATTTTCAGAATATACCTACATGGCTTCTATTCTCATGTTTTAATTGATAATTGAATAAATTAACATTCTTTAATAAACCTACTTCAGATCTTTCACGATGGACAATAATATAATAATCTTATTATAAAGATAAGGCATCAGGAATAGACATATTTTTTTTTATTTATTATAACAGGAAAGCTATGGAATTTATATCATTTGAAAAGAATTTGCTATAGATGAGCAAAAAAAAATTGGTCAAATTAACAAACGAAAATAATATAGATTTATTATTTCTTCGATTAAAACAATCAATTTTTAAGTGGTTTATGGATAAACCCGTTGGCTCGTATATGGTCCCATTAGCTACATATGAAAAAATAAAAAACTGTTTTACAAAAATCTTAAACCGACTTCAAAGTACACTAAGAAGTAATCAAATCCTGATCTAATGACAATGGGACCAAACGGGAAGTGTACCCTTCCAAACAAAAAGAGAATTTTCCAAATCGGTTAATAAATGACTGAGTTATGAGGTAACAAACATAAAAAAATATACAACCGAATTGAAAACCTCCTCCTTTTTTGAAGTCGGTTAAAAAACACAGCAACTGTTATTAAAAGTAACTTGAATAGTAGTTTCTACACTTCTATAACTTATAGTAGTTTCTACACTTCTAGAATTAAAAGTAATTTCTAAAAATATCAATGAAATGCAACTGAAAAACTAGACTATATGAAAAAAAAAATGCAACTTATCATTTTAAAGCCCGCGTTTCCACTCTAGTGGACCCGCGTGCGCTCATGCAGGACAATGTAAGCGATTTTATGTATAAACAACGCTTTTTTGACGCTCACTATACTAATAACTGTGCTGCAGGTCACGGAGTTATTGGAACTGATGAAATAGGTATTATTTGGTCCATAATTCTTCTTTCATATTAAGTTGGTTCCATTTCTGGCCTGGCTTGGTATAGGCCTCAGTTCAATCTAATATAACACAAGACATATCAGTATACACAAAAATGAAGGTCAACTATTATTTATAAATACGACTTATATCAGTAGCCACGAAGTATATCTTTCGTTCTATGATAGAGCTACATCGATTACACAGAAAAAAGTGTATTTATGCTAAACTAAAAAGAGAACTTATACCAGTCATTAATAAAACTACATAATTATGTGAATTCGTATAGAAGGGTGTATGGAAGAACGATACTGCGCCGACCCCAAATTACCCCAAAGCAGGCTAATGACCATAAAGCATACGGTTGGTGTTAGTACGTGGTCAAGTGCTGTTCAACCTTATTCCACCATCCCCATTTTTACACCGAACCACAAGGAAAAATGTTCACCTAACAACGTACATTGTTGACATAAGACAAGGAAAATCAATCAGCAAATACGCTGCTTGCTTGTGTCTATATTATGGACTCTTAACCTATTAGAAGCATTGTGCAAAGTCTTCTTTATTAACATTAACGCTAAATATCGATAACTAGCTATCCCCTGCGGCTTTATTCAGTTTCCTGGAATGCAGAGTAGCAAATAATAAATGGGCTTACGTTTTGCCACCCGTCCATAAATGGACGATGACAAAGCGTAAGATAGAGCACGCTTCCCCAGAAGAATCTATTCACTCTGGTCTTGAAAGTCCCTAGATTGTAAGAGTCAGGAAACACAGACGACGGAAGCAAGTTTAATTTGCTGTCCGCGTTATAAATGAGAATGCAAAACGCTATG
Source organism: Polyploca ridens (assembly GCA_951394255.1). Classification (NCBI taxonomy): domain Eukaryota; kingdom Metazoa; phylum Arthropoda; class Insecta; order Lepidoptera; family Drepanidae; genus Polyploca; species Polyploca ridens. The sequence continues at coordinate 14,597,522 of OX596253.1, forward strand.
TCAACAAAGTACCGGTGAAAATTTTCCCGTCGTCTTGTGAGTTATCAATTAGCATGTCTTACGGCATCCTCCTTTGGGGCAGTGCAGCCAATATCAATTGAATTATTGATTTGCAGAAGCTATTCGCGCAATTTACAATTTAATTCCTAGAGATTCTTTTAGAGATAAGTTCAAGTCCATAAATATTATGACAGCCGTCACAGATCATTTATGAAAATTTGATTTATGTTAAAAAAAAATAGGTACGAAACTTTCCTAAGAATAATTTGAACACTAGAAATAAGCTCAAACTTGCTGTACCAGCAACCCAGCTCTTTCAAGGAGCAATGTATACGTTTCTATAACAAAGTATCCAAAGAAATTCAAGAACTATCTGTGTATAGATTATAAAAGTTAATTGAATAAATGTTATGACAGGCGTCACAGATCATTTATAAAAATTTGATTTATGTTAAAAAAAATAGGTACGAAACTTTCCTAAGAATAATTTGAACACTAGAAATAAGCTCAAACTTGCTGTACCAGCAACACAGCTATCAAGGAGCAATGTATACGTTTCTATAACAAAGTATCCAAAGAAATTCAAGAACTATCTGTGTATAGATTATAAAAGTTAATTGAATAAATGTTATTGAAGAAAGGGTACTATAATGTTTCCGATTTTGTAGAAGACAAGAACGCATTTAAATTAATTGTTCGCTTCACATGCTATTTTAACATTATTTCCTATTAATATTGTAAAATGTATTTTGTGTATAAAAAAAACATCCTCTTGCTGAGTTTTTTTGCCGGAAGTCTTCTCAGTTCAAGTGTATTACGAATCGGTGGTAGAATCAATCTGTAACGTTCGTAAGTGCCTTATTAGGGCCTAAATTGAATAAACGATTTTGAGTTTGCACTTAAGGCATAACGTACCTTTTTATTAATGAAAGAATTTTGAGAATCAGATCAGTCGTTCTGGAGATTACCTCCTACATTCAAACTAACGAACAAACTTTACCTCACTGTAATACGAGACTTCTCTTTGTTTGAACGTAGCGTTGGCGTAGCTTTAAACCCAATTTTAAATTCAATGCGTTCGTATCTGTTGATTTTACTCCATGATACTCCCGTATCACGTAGATCAAACAAAACTAGTTATTATTATTATTATATTAAAAATACAGTTTTCAGTAACAAACAAAAATACAAAGTTAAATAGAAACAAGCTTAAACAAGTTCCGAATGATTTTCTTTTAAATACCACTCTGGGCTAAAAACTAGGCAGTCGTTAACCCTGTGTTTATGGCGTGATAATCAATTTGGTCACGCGATGTATTGCTGTTTTTTAGCCGACTATGGCACGCGAAGCAGGGTTGTGCTTCATACTTTTCGTGTTTGATTATAGTTTTATTTCATTGATTTTCTCTTTGATAATATATTTTTTCATGGAGCATCACGCTTAGTATTGTTATTTTTAAGACATCGTAATCTGCATACTTTGCATACTTTGAGTTATTTAAATATAACTTAATAACTCAATTAAATAAATCTGAATCACGATGATGTCACAAATAAAATTGATCAATATTGCGTAGGTAAAATAAATGAGTCGTTATTTACATAAACATATTTACAGCAGATATACAAATTACAATCTAATAAAATATACCTAAAAACTGCCGCTGCTACCGAAATAAGCATTGCCAGACTGCTGGAAAGGTTCCAGCAAACTAACATTGCAATATTTTATATTTTTGATGATACTTCGAAGGCTGATAAACAGACATTTCACCTGATTGACCAATGAACGATCGTCATTAACAATGAGCCACGACACGAGCAATAACCTAATGAGATATTGCCAACATATTGCCAAAATTTAAAAAGCCTAAAAAACTCAAGGTCAACAAATTCAGAATAAAACAAAATAAAAATAATTAAGAACCAAACCAATGCCCATTAATATTGAATACAAAATTGAAAAGCGAAGTTAAATTGAAAGCCTACTTATCGAGAGACCCAGTGAGTCGTAGTAATAATTGGTCACACAAATAATGGAAGACCGGCCCAGTCCAACAACGTGAAATTAAAAACGTGATCTTACAACATCTAAATTAAAAAATTCTTGTTTATCTTGAAATGCTTCTTTTCATTCGTTCCTATAATAATAAACATGGCAGTATTTTTTCATGAAAACATTTTGTTTTTATTTCGAAATTGGAATGGCCAGTTTGACGTTTAAAGGTTTTCGGTAGAATGTTTTTTTTAATGAATGTGCAGCCTCTTTAGACAATATGGCCATCGAACAACTTTTGTCCAGGGTTTTTATAGGATTATATAGTCAAAAGAGGAACAAACGACGTCATTATTCACCATATTGGTCAAAGAGAATATAAACCCTACGTTAATTGGTCGTTTGCTCCACTAAATGCGATTACAGTGACTCTTTCACTGGGCCGGATAAGTTTGTGGGACTGTACTTTGATTTGATATGTCAATACTATACATAAGTGTGATCCTTCTCCACCCTATTCGAAATACTAAGACCCGGGTGGCGGGATACATTATCTAATTGTTTTACAACGCGATTAAGTAAAAAACAACCACACAAACTTATACATTTATATTACGAGCAAATCCGCGGGCAAAAAGCTAGTTTATAATATTAATAGAATTTCGATATTTATTCTATCATTAACATTATTAAATCTTCAAGCATTATTATCTAAATTAATTATTATAAGTGTGTTAGCTGCCCCCCGCGATTACATTATTTTTCCTGAATAAAAGGGAGCCTATCAGCTGTAGCTGTATAAAGGTACTCCAATACCAGAGGCTATATGTGTGACAAATTGTATCACTATCAGTTCAGAGGTATTGTTCGCATTTATAATATTAATGTGTTAGGAAGCCGACTGAAAATACGAAAGGCAACAATTTTTTTATTAAGACAGTGTAAGACAGGTACAGGTCATCGTACCTGTAAGAATCTGTATCTGTACAAAATCTCTCGAATATAAAACATCTATTCACCTGTAATTTAAAGCTGTAAATAAAATGCGAGTATCTGTATTAGATCAATTATGGTTTAAAATTTCAGAAAGTAACCCGCATGCAAGTTCTTCCCCGCTGGCTATAAATAATTCCACGTAACCCAGTTAACATGCTGCCAACATACAGTGGCCGGCAAGCAATCCTGCACGAGCTGTTTACTGTGATTTATTGATACACCGGCGAGCTTTTATTTTTGAAAAGATTGCTTCGATTTTGATTAGGTTATAAGTATTTGGATGCTATAACAAAAGTTTACAAAGATTTATGCAGGGTTACTAATACGCGAGTGATTCTCCTGTGGTGTTGCAGATCTATAAGCTGCGATAACCGCAGGTGAGCCTGCCTATTTCAGCTTCATTCTATTATTTACTAGCTTATTTCTGAGGGACTAACTTCCTGAAAGCCTAATCAAAATTAATCTCTTGTTAAAAGTATACCTGTCATTGTCTCTGACGTTTGAAACGACAAAGATGGCAACAGTTTTGATGATAGATTAACTTTGATTTGGCTTTCAGAAACTGGCAGTTATTACGGGATAAAAAGTACCTATTTTAAAATGGTATAGAAAAATCTTTTGCCAACGTTATTTCAAATCCGTATAAAATCCTCCTGTAGGAAACTTTTGACTACATAAAATAAAAACATACAACTGATTATATTATTGCTTAATCAAAATATTACATCAATTTCGACACAAAGCGGCATTCAATAAACGAACATTTTATTACTGCTAGGTATTGACATCAAAAGCACGGTGTCAGTGAAAAGCTCGAAATCTGGGACGTTGATAAGAAGGGAAATACATCGGTTTTTATTTCACGTTAAAATAATAATGTCGTATCGTTGGAACACGAGTATGCAGTATTTATTGAATACCTCAGCTATTTTCATTGTAATTTTCAGAAACAGGTAAAATTTCAGAAATACTTAGGCAAATTTTTAGTTTTAGTTATTGTAGTTTTAGTAGCAGAACCCAATCTATGTGTTATTATCACATTTTTACTTCATAAATATATTTCTCTTATTAAAATTAATCGGCTTATTTATGACTATCAAAATTTTTACGATTCTTTTAATTTTGGCCAACTCAAAAAGCGCAATAATAATCAGCTGCTACATACAAAAGTTACATGGTGTGTGAGGAATAATTTAATTACTTACTATGGGACCAAAAATCAGTGGTACTTCATATTATAAAAGCTATTTTTATTCAAGAGTAATTTCAACCATATGTTAATAAGCCTGTATACGTTAGAGAAGCTCTAGTAAAACCTTAGAACAATCCTGTATCCATCCATATTAAATATGTGACCACATTTGGCAACAGACCCAAGATAGCAAGCCAGATGGATTTCCAATCAAAATTTGGCAAGAGTAAGATGAACATAACTCCCGGCAGTGGGACTTGAAAGTCACTTACCATATACAGTCTATCTAAATATAAAAAGGAGATGATACCAAAAGATTTTTAATACTAAAATCAAAACAATCCACCTGATGGCAAGCGGTCACCGAAGCCTATTGACACTTGCAACACCAGGGGTACCACACGTGCTTTGCTGACCCTGTAAAAATCTCTTCACACCCTTGAAGATTTTTTTTTTTCAATTGACAAGAAGATGCCGGCCCAAAATTTGGCCTTAGCACCCTTAAGCGGATAAATCGGCGAACACGCTCTCAACCGGCCCTTCTTGAAGAACCTCATGCTGTACTCTGTACACCAGAAAGCTACAGATACAACTCAAGCCCAACACAGACAGGCATATTACGATATATTTTCAATACTAATCTTTGAGTAACCGCACACGCTTCTATAATATACATATCTATACTTCACCAACTTGTACGGTAATTTATATTATAGCTCGGCATATTATATATTATAGCTACGCCTGTGATGGGGTTCAAAGCGCAAGGCCTAGCGACTTAAAACTTTGTACTCAAGTTCCTTAAATAAAGATGTCCATAAAAGATGTTTTTTTTAATCCTATCTACATGGGGGATCGTGGGAGAAACTGAAAGTCATTCATAAAATAAATCCACGGAAATTGGTATTGGTTATTTTCAAACGTTTTTACCGTTATATTGTAGACAGCTTCGAAACGCTAGGTAACCGGGGCGTTAGCTAGCAAATTTTGTTTTTTTACTAAAAGGCGATCCTTTTTGTCCTCCTTGAAGCGATCCTATTTGTCAGCTAAAACACATTCCTCGCTACACATCTCTGGTGGATATTCACCCAGCACCCTTATACTACTACTATAATTAATTCTTGTCCTAATTCTGTTATACTTTATCAAAATATTTGTCGGACTTATCTAAGTTGCAAGTACCTACCTACTTGATTCATCTTCTTTATTAATAAAACTTAAGTCTTTCTTTTATATTATTCATAAACAAAAAAATAAGTTCCTAAACATAAACAAGACAAGTAAAGCATAATAAAAAGTCCTATAACATTGTAAACAAACACGTGCTAAAAAAGGTCTCTGGATAGGAAACATTACATCTTTTACTTCCATCTCACCGCCTTTTATTCCATAATTCTCTTTTCAAAACGGCCCGGACCGGAAGTCCCCCTCCCCCCTTATTAACAATGTGCCGCCGTATATTCAGCACTTCCGGTGCCACGCAACCTAGTTCCGGTAGTTCCGGCTACTTCTTTGCAAGTCAGGTATGTGGTCACATTGTTGAAATTTTCGTTCACTACTTGTTAATCTACGTTTAGGTTTTTATGTAATTATTAACTTTAGGTTTTATGTGCGTTTTTTATGAGGAAGTAATCGTGACCAATAAAAAATGGCGACTAAATTCTCGATAAAAGAACAATTGGTATTTTCATTTTATACGATAAAATCGGTAAATTAGCGTACGGCCCGCCTGATAGTAAGCGGTTATTGTAGCCATAAGAACACTTGCAACACACGGGGCATCACTCACGCGTTACCGACCCTTCCCGATGAGCACAGGAACACAACATAAAGTTATTTGGCTGCTGTATTCTGTAAGGTGGAGGTACTTCCCCAGTCGAGCTGCAGCGAATAAATGCTACGCCCTCCCTTTCGTAGGACTAATTTGATACGAATTAAATGTTGGGCAGATATTAATAAACTCAATACTAAAGTTATTATTTACTTCACTGAATCTTTTTCAATATCACTTTTATGTATCTAATTTCTACACTAATAATAAAGAGAGAAGATTTGTATTTTTGTTTGTAATGAATAAACTCAATAACTACTGGCCCAATTTTAGAAATTCTTCACCCGGGTACAAACAGCTAGTATTACATAAAGCAGTCTACAGTAAAGTCCTGCAATCAGCCAGGAAACTCCCATCCTCTGCCGTAAATTGGTCTCTCCAGATTGCTACAACAAAGGGCTCTAAACAAACCCCGATAAAAAAGGTTTAAGATTAAAATTGAGAATGGAGAAGATACGGTACGCAGTCAACAACAAAAAACTACTTCTTCTCTACCGTGTTTTCTTCTCTTCTTATCTTTGGTGCTAATGAATTTCATCCAATCAGAGCCTACCAATGGTGTTCGTCGTGCTGCGTCGTTGTCTTGAAATCATACTTACAGCTTATAGCTGTAAGTATGATTTCATATATATAGCTTTTAAATAAAAAAATATAGTTATCCAAATGACTTCTTGTTCACAAAACGGCTCTGATTACAAATTGTAACTAATATTATAAATGTGAAAGTGAGTTTGTTTGTTACGCCTTCACGCCTCAACTACTCAGCGGATCATCATGAAATTTGGCATGCAGATAGCCTATGGCATTTTCATCCTGGAAACGCGAGTGAAACCGCGGGGGACAGCTAGTTATTTATAAGTTTATACTGGACGTAATTTTCTTGTTCTAAACGTGGTGTGTTTCTTAGCTAAAAATACGGTTCAAAAACTACCCACGAAGTACCTAATGTCAAAGCTATGGGGTAAAATAGGTTTCAAGAGAATAAAAATAATGATGTACTCACTTAATAATATAATTCTGTCAAATCAAACAAATAATGCACTGCACAATATAATATATCACAACACTAACATTTGGTATCTTTACACGAAGTGTTATGATCGACATTAGAATAACGACTGACTGCAAAATGGCGCTGCAGGCCCTTATACAATAGCAAAGAGTGTAGCTTTCAATTTATGGTAAGATCATTGATATTTGAAAAGAAAGAAGTTCAGCGCCATTCATTGGTCGAAACAATTACCATTCATTTCGGAATCAGTTTTTAACTTAATAAACAATTAAAATTAGTAAGAAGCCAAAATTCATCTGTTGATGACACTAAAATTTCAAAAGGTTAAATTAATAGACGGCCAGTAGCCCTGATTCTGTTGTTCACAACTAAACTAATTTTAATGTCACTATGTCTCTTTCTAACAAAGAATATAAGAAAAGGATGTAAGAAATTTAGTCCTGTCAAATTAGTCCAATGCTTGTTTTCAATATAAATTTAGTCGCCATCTATCGCGGTTACGCCTATATACACGCAAAATAAGACGGCAAAGATTAATTTGACAACTTAAAATATGTTCTATCCTTTTTCAATCATGTTCGTAAGAAAGAGATGAGATGTGACTAAAATTAGTTTAGTGCGATTTACAACAGAATCGGCACCAATGTTATAGAAATATATTTGACTGTCTACCTCGTACATCTTTCCTCGAAGAAAAAAACAACTGGTACCTTGTTAACTTGTAGTAGTTGCGAAGTCATTACACTAACAATTGTTAGAGCGACGCCTCGCCGAGCAAAGGTGAGGCAGAAGTTAACGATAGCTACGAAAGAAAACCTCGTACCATCTATTGTGAACTGTTACAAGTATAACTTTAATTTCGTGTGAAAATAATATGAGCTGAAAATTGTACAGCGGAATTTTTATACTATGTGCATTTCGCTTTTGTTCAAACTGCATTGAAGTTGTTATGAATTATTTTCTTTGCACAAAAATTAAAACATCGAAATGAGTATTCACTGAATAGTATTAAATAAGGTTGGTGCCGATTCTGTTGTAAATCGCACTAAACTAATTTTAGTCACATCTCATCTCTTTCTTACCAACATTATTGAAAAAGGATAGAATATATTTTAAGTTGTCAAATTAATCTTTGCCATCTTATTTTGCGTGTATTTAGGCGTAACCGCAATAGATGGCGACTAAATTTATATTGAAAACAAGCATTGGACTAATTTGACAGGACTAAATTTCTTACATCCTTTTCGTATGTTCTTTGTTAGAAAGAGACATAGTGACATTAAAATTAGTTTAGTTGTGAACAACAGAATCAGGGCCAATGTTTTGAATTAAGCTAAAAAAATCCTACGGTTCCGTACAATGTGGTCTAATATTTTTCTACCATGATTTTATATTCACAATTAAAATTTTAGTTAGAATGTTGAAGGTAGTTCTTACTACACCGAAAATAGGGGGCCCTCGGCCTGTGCCTCGTGCCCTACAGGAAAGATGGAACTGAATTCATAGCTACAATTGGGTAGCCGCCAATTTGTCGTATACATTACTACAGCAGTCGCGATACTCCGATGAGTAGACTCAGAATTGTATTGACTGGTGACCTGCACAAAGAGTATTGCCATCTATATAGTCGCAATCAGTTCTATAGCTGACAGCTATATAGCTGTGCTATAAAAACCAGCAAGATTTTCAGCTACATGCATTTGTTTGACCCATTTACGAGGCTTTTATGGCCTTTTACCGCTTGGACATACGTGCTTACGTGCGCACGACCGACAATATTACAAACATATTATTATGAGACGATACAAAACAATGTATATGTATTGAAATATGAAAATAATATGATATACTTATAAATATTTTAAAGTAAAATGGAATCTAAAATTTTAATGTAATCCAAATAGTGACTCAGAGATTCTAATAATTTGAAAATTAAGTAAGGTGGCGGGAAGGTGATCCAGTATCTGGTGGCACAATGTCTGAACAAAATTCTCATCGTTTACTAGCGTTGAAATGTCGTGATGTTAGGATTTATACCCTTTGATAGTATACACATTATGCACAATCTTATATATTTGTTCATAATCTGTTGTGGTAAGTGACAGGCTCAGATTCTAATTTAAACATTGAGCTATTATTACTACGTATAGAGAAGCTATCATAAGCAAAGGTTATGTCCCATTTTTTTTAAATCACTAAAGTTCTCTTTAGCGCTGTAATAATAATTAGCCGTCTAAGCAGACAGTAGAAACACGTAGCGCCATCAAAACACTTTTAGGAATATTTTTCTCGCAAACACCGTGATTTTCACGGCGCTTACGCGTTTCGTTCATCGTTCTACAAGAACAAGTATGGCCGGATGGCCTCACTTGAACGGAAAATAGTTGTGATGTATAGCGTCTTCTCTACTTAGTAACAATAGCTCAATGGTTACATAAATGGTTTCGAATGCTGAGACGAAGGTCCCGGTTTCAAATCCTACAATGAGTTTGAGCTTTCGGTGAAGGAAAACATCGTGAGGAAAATATAGCATGGTGCGTAGGGTACTTTGTAGTACCCACCTGGCTGGCTACTACCCTAAGCTGAGAATCTGTCAATAAGCAACAATCGTTGTGTTCCGACAGCTGAACTTGAGAGCCTGTTCTAGGCTTTGTGTGCTTACCTCCTTCGGCCGTATCGTCACTTACTAGGTGAGATTGTGGCCAAACACAACCTACAATAATATAAATCTAAATATAAAAAAACTTAGTACTTAGCTTTGTAAAATCAGCTATAATCTTGCAAAGCATTAAAGAAAAAATAAACCCGTGTAGTTACACAGGTTTATTTCAGTAAATTCATTTTCAATATCCAATGAAACACCTTGTACATTTTAACTTGGACAATAGAATGTAATTTTGTGGTATATTGGCCTCGGTGATTTAGCATAAACTGTAAGGTTTGGTGTTTATTGTTAGGTGATAGCGGAATTTACTCACGATATTCATGTGTCGGGAACTGTTGACAATCCTACATTGTCTTTGAGCTTACGTGAAAGGAAACTATAGTAATAGTGGGTAGGGTACTCTTACATGCCCGTTTTGAATTTTTTGAAAGAAAGAAAACTAATTTATTCTGAAATAACACAATACAGTTACATAAAGCAGCAAAAAAAACAACAGAGAAAAAATACAATAATTGTGTTGTGTGACATCAGAAATGGACAGCGACTCAGTTGCAAACTGTAAGCCCAGAAAAAAAAATGTTTTTTTTTTACATATTCATAATATAGCCTATTCGTGATCGAATCCGTCTGGTAGTTCCAAAGATTATCCCGTTTAAACAAAGAAACAAACTCTTCCGCTTTATTATTTTAATATTATCCCTCTCGGTTTCACCTGCGTTACCCGTTTAAAGCTCGATACTCATACGAAAATATTCGGGGATAATGTAGCTTCCTATTAGTGAAAGAATTTTTCGAACCCCACCGAAAGTTCCAGAGATTAGCCCGTATAACAAACAAACCTACTTCCAGGTTATTATATTAGTATTAGTAATATTATTAAGTATATATTCACATTGGCAAGGTTCATTATTATTTGTTTTTGTTACAGACACAAAATTAGCCCCAATTTGAATGATTCCCCGCTCCGCTCATCACATAATCTCTCAGTTACTCAAAGGTAAAGCGGCAAAAACCGCAAGGGCGACCATAAACTTTGATTAGATTCTGTAACACGCCGCGGGCCGTACATTAGAATGCGTGAATTGCCTTACTCAGGTAATTGAATTTTCCGCGTCATCGCTCCAGATTTCGTGTATCTTAACATTATGCATTGCTTGAGACATCCTTGAACAGTAACGGATTTTTCACTTGAGTTTTACATGAAATTAAAGATGGCGTAGGTATTGTTAAGATTTCATGTATATTTAAATAGTTTTTTTTTTATTAGATCAACAACATATAAAAAAAACCTAGCCCCTATTGATGGACTTTTCTGACGGATATTCATAGGGTTTTCACAAGGAAAAAACGCTTAGCTTAGGAAAACATATAGCATTATTTTGCGGAAATTGACTGACTAAAATTCAATATTATATATAAAAAAGCAGATGAAAGAAAGTATGCAATTTTTTCATTAAACTTAGTTTTGATATTTTACACATAGTTATGAACAAAATTTTATTACAAAGTAGCTGATTATATTGAAGATAAAGATGTCTTGAAGTGGGTAGCTGCACTCTGCACAAGTGCACCTTGCTCAAGCTTATACAAAAGCCAGTAGGTCAATAATTGTGTTTTATTTTTTATTTTTAAGGTTATTATTTCTTATTTATTTTCTTGTTCTTTTTTCGTATGCTTAGGTTTATCTTTTTTATTGTTAATTATTTGGAAAAAAACCCAAACATAGTCAGATTATCCAAAAAATATTAAAAAAATGTAACCTTGCTGAGTTTCTTGCCGGATTCTTCTCAGTTGAAAGCCGAGTTCCGAACCGGTGGTAATTTCACTAAATGTGACCTTCATAAGTGCCCTTCTGGGGCCTAAATTGAATAAATGCTTTGACTTTGACTTTGAAAAGCACATGGTAACAATAAGTTTTCATGTAATGGAATTGAACTTTCTATATTTAGGAAACAAATGACATTTTATCGGACAACAAAATGCGGTGGAAATCTTCGGACCGACTCACAAATACGATGCAATACAAAAGCAATAACGCGAAATATTTCCTCTAAAAATAAATAGCAATAAACATCAATAAATATTGCCAATAAAAAACTGGACAAACATGAGTTTCCGTACAGTGTAAGGGTTCTTTATAACTGACCAGCTCGTGATATATTAATGTTTTTTTTTATATTCAAAACCGTGTACAGTATTACCCAACTGATATGGCGCGTCATGAATCTTCGTTCGCACAGAAAAGAAAGTATGGCCCCGAAGATTAACGAAAGAATGCTTAAAACTTACAATCAACCTTAGATCACTAATATAAGGTTCATAATACACTGCAACTGTTAGTTCCGTCTCACTCGCAAGTCACGCCCCTCCGCACGGCGCGCGCTAACATAGCGGCAGCTGCCGACCAATAGCATTTCCCGCGCTTTGAAAATGTATCTTCAGGGAGCCAATTCTCATTCACTCGAATTCATCACTCGTTCCAAATAATGTTCGAACTCGTACTTTTTTCAAGTGAAAATCAAGTTAGGCTATTCTGACAATTTCGAAGCCGCCATTTTCTCTTATTTTTCGAGGGCTAGCGCTCGAACTGCTTCGACTGGTCGGGACCGTTCGAAAAGTATTTCGAATGCGAACTATCAAACGTCAAACAATTAGGTTGTCATTTGGAAACGTAATAACAGATAAGCCTAAGGATTACCGTTACGCACAGAAAATATTTTGTCATATTCATTAATATAATTATTATAATAATTATATAAAATTGATTAACTTATGAATTCCGGATATATTAGGATATAATAAGAGTAAAACGTTGTTCTAAATATTTTATATTCATTAAAATCTTTTAAATTTTAATTTAAGATATAACATTATCACGTACGTTAACAAAACGCAATTATCAAGTGAAACGAAACGCATCGTGCAATTTGTATCCATCATAATGGCAACATTTACTCCTTACACTCGAACTTATTTCGAAGGTTAGTTTGATTAGTGCCGAGAATACAGGAATCGAAGAATTGACTCCGCCCCTCGAAATTTTACGGTAGAACTAGAACTCGTAATGCAAGTTCGATTCGAAGGCTAGTTCGAGGGAAGTGAGAATTGGGCCCCTGCACAGGTACACCGGTAAGCCATATCAGTTGGGTACTACTGTAAAGATAAAAACATATCTACTACAATTAGGCCGATTAATAACCGTTACTAATTAGGCTCACTATTATGCCTACTGCCGCAGGTTAGATTCCCACATAGGACATGCAGTTGTGTGCATCAAATGTCTGTATGTCCTGAGTCTGGGTGGAATAATGTATATTACGTATGTATTTGCAAACAAAAAGTAGTATATCAGTTATCTGGTTTCCATAGTACAAGCTCTGCTTATTTTGTGATCAGATAGCCTAGATAAACAATGTCCCAGGATATTTATTATTATTTTACATTGACATAATAATTAAAATAAAAAAAACTTTGTGTCAACATTTTTCACCAAAGATAAAGTCGACGGATTTTTATTTCCTAACAAGGAACCTTGAACGTAATAGTTGCTCCCCCCTTTATAAAGTGGGGATGCGTGTCACGCGCAAGGACCTTTATAAATAAATACACGTCGCAGTTATAGCCGAGTCGTGCAATCTGTTTCACCTGTAATTTGATGTATGAGCAGTAAGAGAAAAATAAGGAATTCTTTACGTGCTCCTTATATTGAAATTTATATGAAACTATACGTTTCAGTTTGAGAGAGAAATTTTTACGTTCATATTATTATTACAAAAGAATTCGCTTAGTATTTATACAAAAAAAAAAATATTTTTATATTCATTTGATGACGTATAGTCTTTTGTTATAAGATGAAATTCAATCAGTGCGTGTTACCAGTGATGACATACGGGACAGAGACGTGGTCTTTTACTGCTGGCCGCATAAATAAGCTCAGAGTCACTCAGCGAGCTACAGAACGAGCTATGCTTGGAATTTCTCTACGTGACAGGGTCCGAAATGAGGACATTTGTAGGAGAACGAAAACAACGGACATAGCTCGTAGAGTTAGTAAACTTAAGTGGCAGGCCACATCGAAGAGACGATAACCGCTGGGGAAGAAAGGTTCTCGAGTGGCGACCACGTACTGGAAAGCGCCGAGCGGGACGACCTCCCACCGCGCGCAGGTGGACCGACGACCAGCAGGGTGATTGTCAAATGCTCTCGTTTTCCTCAAACCGATAGCGAGGCTCTAGTAAGTTTTTATAATTTGGGTATTTTGTAACTCAAATGGCAGCAAAATTTAAAACGAATACAATTAAATTATTTCAAATGAAGCCGGCGACTATTTTGGCGTAAAAGTTACACAATACCAAAATTATAACAACTTACGAGAGCCTCGCTATCGGTTTAACGAGACCATTTGACAATCGCCCTGCTGGTCAGAGTCGCTGGGCGCCGCTAGATGCAAGCGGCCCAGAACCGTTCGAAGTGGAAGCAATGGGGGAGGCCTATGTTCAGAATTGGACATCCATGGGCTGATATGATGAAGATGAAATTAAATAAAGGAAAATACAATTTTATATTTTTTTAAATATATTTTTTTTAATTTAAATTAATATAAATTAATTTCTATTTGTATAATTATTAGACAAATAGAAATTAATTATATTTTTTTACCTTACACTTTTTAATTGTCGTACATGTGCCGAGATACGAAAACTGTATCACATAATCCGCCCTCCAAAATAAATTACAAAGTACAGGTAGTATATAGAGTTAACATTGAAACATGTTTTTAATATTTATAATTTAAAACCACAACAGGTATTTCGAGGAAATATCTACAACGGCATAGAAGACGTAATGAGGGTAGGCGTCGAAAAACCGAAAGAGGATAAAGCACGACCGCAACCCGTAATTGTTACGTTGCGCTCTAAAACTGCACAAGAACAATGGATAAAATGCCGGAAGCGATGTATTACGAATGGCGATGTGTATGGGGATAAGAGTGACAAAAGGATTTACATCAACGAAAATCTCTGTAAACACCTTCGTCAGCTGTTTTGGATAGCAAAAAACGAACTTAAACAATCATACAGATATATATGGATCCAAAACTCTCGAATATTGGTTAAAGCAAATGAAACCCAGAAAAAGATACACTCAATTAGATGCGAAGATGACATAAGGAGCTTGTTAGATAATGCTTGCAAGAAAGATAACGTAAAATGAGCCCCTAAACACCCCGGTTCACACTATATGATATTTTTATGTTATAAAATTCGATACTTCAGATAATTTAGAATGCGAATTTACGAAATATAACCAACTAAAAGAATGGAGTGATTACATTAACAAAAAAACAAATAAACATATAGATATAATACACGTAAATATACGCTCGTTAAGAAAACAATTTAATGAATTACTTGCATTATTAAAAGCATGCGATAAGCAAATTAGTGTAATAATATTAACAGAGATAAATATAAAAGAAGTTGAGGTACCGCTTTATATAATAGAAGGATACAATACATATGAGTATACAAGAGAAGTGAGAAGAGGTGGGGGTATATTGGTATATGTTAGTAAAGAATTAATTTTTGAAAAAGAACAGATAATAATTTCGGATGCAGAATTAATATACGGAAGGCTCAAACTAGGATCTACTGTGGTGAATATAGTTGCGCTGTACAGACCCCCGAATCTAAACAAGATGCACTTTATAGAACAGCTTAATCAATTACTAGGAAATATCCCATGTCGAGAGGATGTAATAGTCATCGGTGATACTAATTTGGATATAATGGACGCGAACGCAAATTTAATTATAAGCAACTATAAAACCATCCTGTGTGATCACGGCCTACAGTGTGTTATACCTGCCTCGGCGATAACCCGTGAGGCTATAGTGAGCGGTCGGCAACAGTCATCGTGTATCGACCATGTGTGGGTACGAGCGGCGGCGCGTGCGACGCAGTGCATAGCTTCGCACACATTCGAATGTCACCTGTCGGATCATCGTATGATCGGTATTCGGCTACATTGTGGAATGCGCGAGTGCAAAAACAATACTACGATGCGAAAAGTGTTAAATAATAAACTAGTGCAAGAAAGTCTTGATAATGTTCAGTGGTCGGATTTATTACAATTAAACTGCCCTATGTTATTGTATCATGGATTGAGTGTAGTGTTTAGTTCTATTTATGCTGAATGTATGGCAGAAAAGTCTGTTGGTAATAAACGAGATACACAACCCTGGGTAAGTAAAAAGTTGAACCGTATGATAGAAAAAAAAACAGAATTATTCAGGTTGTGGAAAAACGATCCTAATAATATGAATAGCAGGTTAGAATATACAAAATATCGTAATAAAGTAAATAAAGCAATCAATTTAGCAAGAAATACATTTAGGAAAAACCAGATAAAGCATTGTAAGGGAGATTTTAGACAAATTTGGGCTAACATTAATGATTGGATGGGTAAAAAAAAGACAACAATTGACAGTACTATAGAGAGATATTTGGGGAAGACAGATAATATGTATAATATATGTTCTCAATTTGCCAATACATTCACGCAGGAAATAGAAAAAATAAAGCATAATTGTACCATTAAATTTCTAGAAAGAGATAAGTATGTTAATAAGAGTAGTATTTCATTTAAATTTGTAAAAGTAGATTATAAAAAAATTATAAAAATAATAGACAGTTTAGAATGTAGTAAAGCACCTGGATGTGACCAGATAAGAGTTCAGGATTTAAAATATGTGAAGGAAAATGTCAGTAAAGTAATAGCGAAATTTATAAACATGTGTGTAGCAACAGGTACTTACCCTGATGAGTTAAAAAAAGCTATAATTAGGCCAATTTACAAGCAGGGATGTCACCTGGACTACACTAACTACAGACCAATTGCGATATTGTCTGTAGTTAACAAAATAGTTGAAAAGGTTATTGTGAATCAGGTTAGCTTTTTTTTGGAAAATAATGATATTTTGTCAAACAGCCAGCATGGGTTTCGGACTGGTAGGAGCACAAATACGGCACTCACGCAATTTACCGACTATGTGAATAACGAGCTAAACGAAGGGAAACAGGTCATAGCTCTGTTTATTGACTTCAAAAAAGCATTTGACACTCTTGATCATTGTCAGCTGCTCGAAGCTATGGATGAGTGTGGTATTGGTGGTCCTACCAACAGGTTCTTCCGCAGCTATCTAAGCAACCGGACGCTGTGCACGGCCGTGTCGGGCACGACTGGTGCGGTCGCGAACATTTCTCTCGGCGTGCCCACTGGGTCAGTGTATGGGCCAGTTGGCTATATCATGCATGTCAATAGTATGCCCAACGTTGTACAAAATTGTGGGGTGTTTATGTATGCGGACGATACGTGTTTAGTAATCTCCGGTAAAGACGTGACTAAAATAAAACATCAATTGCAAGCAGATTTTGATAACATCACAAAATGGGCTCACGATAATGGCATCATACTTAACACTTGCAAAACAAAATGTATGCATATATATTCACCCTACAATAAAAAAGCAAGAAGTGTTGACCTGCATGATTTGCAAATTGTCAGTCACTCCTATGAATGTTTACATAAAAATAAAGTAACATGTAGCTGCCAAAGTTTAGAATATGTAACAAATGTCAGGTATTTGGGATTGATTATAGATAATAGATTCAATTGGAAACTACAAGTAAATAGTGTTTGTAATAGATTAAGATCAATCCTTAGCAGATTTTATCATCTGAAAAATATATTGAACTGTAGCTGTCTGTATATGGTCTATTATGCATTAGCTGAGTCATTAGTAACATATGGGCTTAGTTGTTATGGTCTTACATTTAAGACGTACTTACAGGAAATCAAGAAAATACAAATTAGGTTTTTAAAAATACTAGTAGATACTAAAGTTAAAAATAAATGCAAAGATGACTACAATAAACTCTTTTCCCATTGTAAAATATTGCCTGTAGAAGAAAAAATAAGCTTTTTACATGCCATAGAAACGTATTATAGTGATAAGTATAAGTGTGTGAGTCACAGTAAATGTAATACCAGAGCTAAAACTAAGGGAACATTAGTTGTACCTAAGATTCATAACTATTATGGTAAAAGAACTCGCAAATATGTAACCCCAAAATTATGTAATATGTATCCTAATCTGCTATTAAATGAAAATAAAATTAAATGTAAAATAACTTTAAAAAGAAAAGTGAAAGAGAATTTATTAGAGAAGCAGTCTAGCTGCTTAAGAAATAAATGATATATTATGTTTATTTCTTAAGTAACTAGACTAGAATAATATAGGTATAATGCATGTGATTGTTAAGTAATAAAGTAAATAATGTACGTGCAAAAACAACAAAACTGTGAAAGAGTGCACGCCTACAAACTGCAATAGTAGTTTGGCGACTATTAAATAAGCAAAACATGTAAGGTTTTTGGAAATAAAATAAATAAAAAAAGAAAACATTATCACTCAGAATAATTCGTAGCACTGCTACGATCGTAGCGGAATATTACTTGTCATGTAGCGATGCTACGAACATGTAGCATGCATTCTGTTGCGCGTTGTGTATTCTTATTTTTGTTGTCAAAATAAATAAATAATTAAAAACATTTAGCAATGGAAAAAAGCCTCGATAGATCAGAATGTCTAAATCTAGCAACGTTGCAAATAAAAATATCTAGATAAATTGAATCGCAAACGACTTTGTTAGTAGATAAAAGCGTTTGGCCTAAATTGACTGACTGACTCATCAAAATTAGAAGCCCCGGGAAATAGAAACTTTGTTTTCGATGGAGTTTTTAGGTCATTTCTTTCTACGTCGAATTTTACATGGAACATGAATAATCAGATTTATATTTTTTGCTCGGCTTTCTTTTTTGTACCTTGTTTGTATAGCTTTAGTAGATGTTTTAAATGTACCAATGATTGTATAATGACGTTGTAATGCTAAAAGACAAGGTATTGGTAAATCATCATCATCATCAGCCTATAATGTCCCACTGCTGAGCACAGGCTTCCTTTCACAAATGAGGGTGAAAGGGAATGGACAGATACTCCATCACGCGTGCCCACTGCGGATCGGTGGAGGTAGGCTAGTGGTCAACCTACTGTTGGAGTTTTCAAGCCACCTAGTAGGCCTCCAACTAGCTTAACGACTATCACAATTAAGCGATAACCGGGACCAACGGCTGTACGTGCCTTCCGAAGTACAGAAACTAGGCGGTCACCCATCCAGGCACCGATCACGACGCGCGCGACGATCGTATAGCTTAACATTGCCGATCGATTAAGAATGGCTAATTATACTACACCAGGAGCGCTTCATTTAAACAATAATACTTTTAATATACACTGTAATTGCTTTAAGAAAGAAAATTATAAAATATTTTTTATCCATATTTATAAAAATAAATGATCCATATTGAAATCAAATTTTTTTCAACATGTAAGTTTTATTTATCTGTAACCCGCAAATGAAGTGTTAGGTTCATCACACATCAAAATGGCGCTAATGAGTGACGTCACTAAGTAGCCATTAGGCGTATTTACAGTTCTGGCGGAAATACGGCCCAGTTACGAATTTCTAGGAAACCTACAGAAAATAGTTTCTGTATGTTTCCTAGAAACTCGTAACATTACAAAATACTATGGCTGTCGTTATAATGGAATTTATGTCGAATTTACGGATTCAAAATACCAAATAGATTTTTTATTGTGTACATTGTCAATTTAAATTCCTAATCTAAATATATAAAAATCAATGCCACTTTTCGTTGTAATTTTATAACTCAAGGACGGGCTCACCTATCCAAACCAAATGTTTAGGCTTTTTTCGGACTATTTAGTATATGGTTTATGTGAAGTTTGCACAAAATCGGTCGAGCGGTTCTTCATTTATCAATTTTTTTGTAACAAATGAAATCAATAAATGGCGGATCATCTTTGAATGGTTTAGATAGGGTAGGGTAGGGTAGGGTAGCACCACGCGAACGAAGTCGCGCTTGGCAGCTACTTAATATTATGAAAGAATGTGTGTATGTACAGGGTGTAACGGAAACTGTATATACATTACAGTAATCCACTTTTTTGGTACGAGGTGCACAGATCGCGGAAGATAAAAATTTATATTAATATTAGTAAGGGACGCAAAATGACAATGACCCTCATTGACCGGTGACATGTTGGTTATGATTTTAATTCAAAAAACTTGAATTAAAAAAATTGGTTTGAATTTTTTAGTTATGTATTTTGAGCTGAAAATTTTTATAGAGAGTCTGTACCTGATGTAGTCTTCACCCCCTTCGGATGTATATACCCTTTCCGTTACACCTTATATATAATATACTATTCATCCCGGGAATGCACCTATGTGAATTCGCGGGGGACTATAATAATATAAATTCGAATTGTGTTTCTCGAGCATGGTTTATTGAATTTTGAGGTATTTATACATTTAAAGAGTTATATATTTATAGTTTGTTTAATTTGATTGTTATATATTACAAAGATCAGACGAATACATTTAATTAAAATTCTTTTATTGATTGGATATATTTTTAAAATTAAATAATTAGTTTCGTTCACTTAGTTTTTTTTTGGGAATTTTAATAAGAAAAATTGTTTTGAATTCAAAATTAGTCTATAGACCATAATCTTGATTTACAGAAACGAACGACAGGGATTAACATACAAAACCTAGAAGGAACAGCTCTCAAGCCTGAACTCATTATAGGATCCAAGGAATTGGTAAACCATCATCATTATCAGCCTTTAATGTCCCACTGCTGAGCACTGATCTCCTTTCACAAATGAGGGTGAAAGGAAATGGGCAGATACTCCACCACGCGTGCCCACTGCGGATCAGTTGAGGTAGGCTCAACTAGTAGTTAACCTACTGTTGGAGTTTTCAAGCCACTTAGTAGGCCTCCAACTAGCTTAACGACGATCACAATAAAATGATAACCGGGACCAACGGCTTTACGTGCCTTCCGAAGCACGGAAACGCTCGATTCGGTTACCTATCCAGGTACCGACCACAACGGGGTGGTAGCTTAACTTTGCCGATCGATTAAGTCATGCTACTCCACGAGCATATTTCACCCGTTACTGGAACTAGAACCAGATACCTTTTTATCTGAAGTTTTATAGAGAATAATATCCAAGCATCAGTCTAAAGTTTTCTATAAAATAATTAAATCTAAACTAAGCGTGTTCACAACCGGCAAGTCACGCCGCAGGGCTTTGGATCACTCAAAGTCTAATTATGAAAATTTGTACACAAACTATTGTTATAACTGTAAGTACCCACACTTTCCTATTACGAAGTTAGTTGGAGCATCGCACTGGAGGGATTAAAGTTTCACCATAAGCCCAAGGGCTATGAAGTCCGAGTCTCTGTGTAGCCACAATGTGTCATCTTTATACATTAGATAAATCAAAAACCACAGATGAAATTATAAGGATGAATTACCTAACTAAAATGAGGTTAAATATTGCCTGCCGTGGTTTTCCCAATCGAGTACAGCATGGGGTTCTTC
The DNA here is from genome assembly GCA_951394255.1 of Polyploca ridens. Taxonomy (NCBI): domain Eukaryota; kingdom Metazoa; phylum Arthropoda; class Insecta; order Lepidoptera; family Drepanidae; genus Polyploca; species Polyploca ridens. The sequence goes on from OX596253.1 coordinate 14,618,755, forward strand.
AAAAAGGGTCTGAAGAGATTTCTGCAGGGTCGGCAACGCATGAGGCTGCGGTAGCCGCTTACCATCAGGCGGGCCGTATGCTTGTTTGCTACCTAAGTAGTATAAAAAAAAAAAAAAACAGTTGATATAATAATGAAAAATCAATTAAAATTGCCTGGATGAATAGCAAAAGTGAATGGTGAAAGACAATGCTGCTTTTTGTTCTTTACAAACTAACTAATAAAACTAATTTAGACTTACTATATCCCTTTCTAACAAGGAACATAAGAGAAGGATATAAGATATTTCGACCTATCAAATAAGGTCAATTGATTGTTTTAAACGTGAATGAAAATGGCATTTAATATTTCCACAGAGTGCGATTTGTAACAGAATCTGCTCCAATGTTTGCTACACTCTGTAAAAATTTGCTATGCAAAATCTCCATATTCAAAAAAGCTTAATAATAACAAAGTTACTTTCCCACTCATTTTTCATTAGCTTTTTCCCGCAGTTTCACCCACGTTCCCGGGCTAAAAAGTACCCTATGTCCTTCTTCATATAATAGGCTATCTGCATGCCAAATTTCATCCCGATCAGTGCAACGGTTTAGGCGTGAATGCGAAAGAAACAAACAAACTCACATTCGCATTTATAATATTAAGTTAGGATCTTGTATTCTGTTTTTAATTTATTTCCAAAACGTTCAATAGTTATTGGCGATAGTCTAGTATAACCAGGTTAGCTTTCGTTTGAAATGCAAATCGGTAGGAGGTTGTGTTACTCGTTTTGTTTACAGTTTACACAAAAAACACAAGTGGGCTCCGTTCCGTGGTTGCAGTAAACATTCGCTTTGTATCACCGTTCGGTAACAACGCTTCAGTATTAAGTGGATCATGGATCTATGGTACCTAGATGTGTTCAGATTAAAATATCTCGTTAATATTAGATAAATAGTGGATCTTTGAATGGTGAACAGTGAAACGGAAAGCTGGTCTTGACTCCACACAGCACCACAATCTTGATGAAAGACAAGGCAGATCGATCATTACCTGAATAACATTATAAAATACTTTTATCCGGGAAATAATGAGATGTCCCAGCAGAAACAAGTACCTATACTATAAGGGACCTCGCTCACGTACAAATTTTTATAGCTCCTATAATCGCAGCCAAAAACGATATGCTTATGAACGACTTTTTGTAGCACGTTTAGTATTGAATTCTGAATATTTTATATTCGACAACGAAATCATCGCACGGCGATTGTCGCTCGTAGGCGATATCCCTTGATTAATAACATAATATACGTTTATTTATCGGAGAGTTAGATCGTTGGTCGGACACAGTTGGATTATGATATTATCGTGGTACAAGAGTTGGGTAAAATAGTAGCAACACTGATTTGACTTTAACGTAAATAACAGACTTAAACCATTGGTTCTCGCGAGCGACGCGCGTCCTATTATAACAATTGATGTCATTGTTATATTTTTAACCGCGAGCCAAGCGATTAATTTTATTATTATGTCGTAATAATAACGTAATAAACACATTGGGCCCGTGAGGAGTTTGTTGCATCGCTTCTTCTCCTCATACGGGACTTTTACGAAGCGATGGTATAACGTTGTTTTATTGCCTGCACTGCGCCCACCCAATCCCAATACCACTAAACCCTAATCGTGGTGTTTGTATCGCTTGGCTGTCGCTGACTCCGACATATTATAATCAGACCTTACTTATTGTTTTTTGGTTACATCCAGTTTTTGACATCTAGAATGTCGAGTAAACACCTTGGTACCACTCAATGTATTGTTTTATTATTTAGGCGAGTTGCTGCCGAATATCTTATGAGCTTTCCTGAGTCGGAGTTTGCCACTTTAGTTTGCCAAACATGGCTTCTAAAATTAAATTTTATAATTCATACTGAGGCTATGTTACTTTGTGTAGAAAGTTGGTAGATACCTGGAGCAGCGAATTGCTCTTATTGCTATTTTATATGATCTACCTTCACAGAAATGATGACCAGAGATTGGAATAGGTAGAGTATAGTTACTTAAACTTCGAGTAAGTAAGTTACAGAGTGGTAATACCTCACTAGAGTGTAAGAAATAGAGTGTATTCACAAAATTACCTTTTTCATGCTACGAAAACAATGTACAATCATTTCGGTATGAATCTGACACGAACTATGTTACATTCTGAACTATACTGACGAGCAATATAAAAAAAGCCACAAACTTATTTAATAATTCCAAAACCACAAGACAGAAGAAGTGAAGTGAAAAGCAACATTCAAATGAAGTTAATAACGCTTTTAAAAAATATCAAATAAAAAAAAAAACTTTTTCAAAGTGCTCGTCAGTGTATTATATAAAACACCTCTTTGTGATTTATTCGTGTTTGTTGTAAATAAATATGTAGATATCATTTAAAAAAAACCTCTATGCCGAAGTGAATTGAGATGAAATTGGCACACAGGTGAATAATAACCTAAATATAATAACCCTAAGAATAGTAACATAAATTATACTTTTTATCCCGGGAAAATATCAAATCCCTGTGGTAAAACCAGGAAGCGAAAACTAGTTACCAAAGAAATACAAGCTCAAATACGTATTTAGGTTAACTTGAAGTTATTATGTAAATTGACATTGGCCAAGCAAAGGTCAAGTCGTCTTACAATACAATAGTAAACTTTACTTTGATTAGATTTGTTCCCGACCTCCATGTCTGTCTGTCTATTAGAATGCAAGCTAGGGACAGCCGTGTAATTGAATTTTTCCAAGTCATCGAACAAGCTTTTTTTCTCTTTTTATTCCCTCACACCTCCTTTGTAACAGCCATTTTGTGATGCGTGGAATATAGAATGATAACTGTGGATTAAATTTTGATACCATTTTTATTTGTTAAATAGTATAATGTACTGAGTGATATATTCATAATACTCATCGAACAAAAGCGTATTTTGTTTGAAATCTCTTCCGCCATTTTCGTCGGTTTTCCAATTTGAAAGTTATTTACGAAAAGTATTGTGTTGGTATTTTGGTTTTAAATAATCATTATTACGTTTTATTTATGCGTTTAATGAATTTGGTAACTCTTTGGTACTAATATATTATATTATAGATACTAATATGATAAAACTGAAGATTATGAATGATATGATGATATGATAGATGTTTGAATGGGCTAATGAACAGTCTGAATAAATCAGAATATATAAAAAATATAATATAGTAGTTTTATGCCAACTATCTAATTTTACTATATCCTTGAAAACACGGCAGAATAAAGAAGTATGTCACTTAATATTGACGAAAATCTCAAATAAACTGCTACCTTGGGAAAAAGCAGGTTACACCATGTACCGAAAAGGATTTTCCTTACAAAGGTTTCAACGTATAAGCAGCTTTGCAAGGAGATTAAGAAAAATGAGCGAAAATATAAAATATCCACAATTTTCCTAATAATATCAGTGGATTTCGGAATGGATTACTTATTCAGGGTACGTAGGAAGTTTAATATATGTATATTATTTAAGTTATTATACATACATTGACTTATGTTTTTTATTACGTGCAAGATCAATATACATATTATATAACTTTAAAATTCATGCACGGTTTTCCGTGCAATTTTTACACGTACCTAGAAACTTCCTTGAGTAAAATTTGAGATTATATATTACTAGCTGTCCCCCGCGGTTCCACTCGCGTTCGTGAGGGAATGCATGTTTTCCAGAATAAAAAGTATTATTTGTATTAATAACATATCTTTTCTGTGTCCAAATTTCATGATGATCGTTTGAGTACTTAAGAGTGAGTATAAAGCAATGTCAGATGAAACAAACTTATGGCAAATATTCGCGTGGCATGAGACGGGGATAGCATGTTCCGCGCAACAAAATGAACTAAGCGCTTCTTATCTAAATAACTCGTAACGTATAGTAGTATATAAGTAGAATATAAAAAAAAATAGTTAGTAGCAGCCCTAGGTCATACGTTAGTGATATTATTTATCGATTTTTGTCTTAATTAGATACACCATGAACGAATAAAAACGAAAATTCATTATTATTAGAGGTAGCTTTGTGATTTTTTTCTATCGAGGAATTTTCATTCCATTATGTTTTTACTCAGATAGAACCCTCGCGTATATAATGAAAATATTCATTATAAAAATAGTTATTCATTTAAATATTATTTACTTGGGTAAATTTCAATTCTAAGATATGTTATTTTGCTTTATACGCACTCTTAAGGCGTGAAAGCATTGAATTATTACGCTTAGAAGCGAAGTGTCGAACAAAAATCCTCGCGACTCGTAGGCCACTTGACAACCAATGTGTGCGTGAGTACCATATAATTACACTCGCTGACACGCACACAAGCGCACGAGTAATGTTGCAAGATAAACGAAATTTTTCGGTAAAATTAACCTTCCGATACTAGTGAATGAAATTGGAAGTAAGTATTCATAAAATTATTTAAATACTTTAAAATGTTCTGCGTCTTAGATAATTTATCATAGACACAGGCCTGTTATTTATTTATTACTAGTTTAATGGTTATGTTTCATAGTACTTATGTCGGGTATTTTAACATAGTAAACCAAGACAATGTGCAAAGCTATGAACAATCGTACAATTTGTACAAGTAAGTATTGTTGGTAATCATAGGTTTCATATATGATAGGTTGTATGAAAAAGAAGATTGTAGGTATTTAATTATCATTATCGTATAAAAGACGAATAGCTATACATTCTTATAATATCTAACTGAATCTATACTAATATAATATTAATATTTATAATACAATAAACCGAAAGAGTTTTTTGTTTGTTTGTTTAAACGGGTCAATCTCTGTAAAAAAAACTACCTGTAAAACGACTACTATGTAAAACTACCAGTCTGATTCGAAATTATTTAACTAATATGAAGCTACATTATCCCGAGTATTATAGGCTACTTATCCCACGAACGCGGGTGAAACCGCGGGGGACAGCTAGTCAGTTATAATAGCTATAAGTAAAAGAAACAACTTATCGGACTCAATTACTTACTCTACTTCCTACTCTAACAAAATCAGTATCAATTACGTAAAACAACACAAATTCGCACACAAACAGCTGGCAACACTTTGCTCGAAATCTGAGTGAAGTATTTTTATTTTTGAATTTTGTTATTTTAGATGAATTACGCAATAAAATTAGTGGCTTATTAGTGGAATATTACAACAGAATTCCAATCTTTCTTCCCTGATGAATTATGACACAATTTTACAGCACAAACCGTCATATTTATTATTTTTCTGAGAGCTCCATTCACTAAAACGCCAGTCAGTACACTGACAGCGCGGCGGTCATTTGGAGCCATCATGGCTCCAATTGATTGGATTATGTTTCGCGCGTGTACTTTGTTTCTATGTGTAATAATTCAATGCGTGAAAGCGTAACAAACAAACTCACATTCGCATTTAAAATACTAGGTAGTAGGAATAGTAGGAGTAGGATAGTACTGTAATCAAAGGGCGCAGGGACCGTTACAGTGTACAAGTCAGACACAAACAATAACTTTGTAGTACATCCGCAGTGTTTGTTTGCCCCCAATTGTCGTACCATAGCAGGTGAGTACCTCTTCGTAGAATAATTCGGTTATAATAACGAATATTTCACAGATACGTGTACGTAGGGTACCATGTGGGTAGGGATAAGCAAATAAAACTATAAATCCCTTCCTATTTACACTTATTTATTATCAAAAATATGTATAATCCATTAGGTTGAGCGATATAGCCTTGGTGCATGATTGGTCAAATGATCAATCATGCGAATAAATGACATCATCATCAGCCAATAATCACGGGCACGGGCCTCTTTTCACAAATGACCGTGAAATGTTTTTTTTTTTTTTTAAATAAATATCCTGGGATATTCCTCGCCCACGGTCATCTGATCCCAAACTAAGCAGAGCTTGTACTATGGAAACCAGATAACTGATATAATACATATACTACTTTTTGTTTGTAAATACATACTTAATATACATAATTACACCCAGACTCAGGACATACAGACATTTTCATGCACACAAATGCATGTCCTGTGTGGGAATCGAACCCACGACCTGCGGCGCGTAAGGTGAACCTTAACCAACTGCGCCAACTGGCCCGTCGAATGGATAAATACTCCACCATGCGTGACTTCGGATTGGTGGAGATAGGTAGGTCAACCTACTGATGGACTTTTTAAGCCGCATAGGAGGCCTCCAGACTATCACAGTTAAATGATAGTTAACGACTTTACGTGCCTTCCGAAGCACGAAAAAGATTGACGTTTTACATTATTACTAAATAACATTTTTATCAAAAATCCTTGACTTCTAAAATCAACCTATCAAAAACTCTACATTAACGCTTCATAAAAATCCATCACGCTACGGCATAGAGTGAGCGATCAAATAGCTACCATTTGTTGCCACGTGCTTAGGGGAATAACAAAACAAACCCTCGCTGCTTTTACACGTGACCCGACGGTTACGACACGATAACGGATAGCATACTGCATGACTGCGTGAATAAATCAAAATAGCTCGATAATGCATAGCAACTAGTAATGGGATAAACGCGTTAACTATAAATAGAAAAAAAATAGTAATACTACTAATATTGAGATACTGAAGATACTGGAAATCAATGAAATTAAAATCTGTTTTATTTTGGGCACATAATTAGAACCATATCTCATAATTAAGACATGAGGTGCCTCACTCAATTTATTAGCAATCGGAACCAAATTAAATTTTAAGAGCTTTACACAATGACTTAAAATCTGGCAATGGTACAGCCAAAAGACACAATGACTTGCGTGCGATGAATTACCTCCACCAAAGCATTAAGATGTTTTTAAAAGTAGTTTTACTGTTTCGAAAAATTAGTTTTACTGTTTCATAAAATTAGTTTTACTGTTTCGTAAATTTCTTTTTACTGTTTCGTAAATTTCTTTTTACTGTTTCGTAAAAGTAATTTTGTAATCTCTGAAAACTTATATTCATGACACACAGTAAACATTACATTTTTTTAGGGCATCGTTGTCGTGTAGTAGTCGTGCGTGCCGTATAAAACCGGCCCTAGTAGTAGAATTTAATCAAAGCCAACACGCGACCTCTCACGCGAGTGCCTCAGTCACTATAAGCAATTATCATGTCGAATCGACACTGATTGTGTTTTTTTATTCTACTAACTGTAGACGTTGGTTTGTAATTAAGGTTGTTTTCTTAGAGATTTTAGATACGCAGAATTTATAAGGATTTTGCTTTGATAAAATGTAATTGTTTTGTTTTTGATACGAGTTGAAGAGTTTATTTTCTTTATAATGCTTTATTTATCCCTTTTATTGGGTGTTTAGAGATTTTTGCAGGGTCGGCAAGTCGCAAGTGGTATTACAATGGGTCCCTGGTGTAGCAAGTCTAGATAGATTAAGGTAACCGCTTACCATCAGGCGAGCCGTATGCTTAATTGTTTAAAGTCAAAGTCAAAGCCTTTTATTTATTCAATTTAAGCCCTAGTAGGGCACTTATGAAGGTCAAAGCTACTGAAGTGTTAAAATAAATAGTGGTACATTATAATTTCGTTCTCATGTGTGTTAATTAAGACTATTATTTCCAAAACACAATTAAAATTTTCAATTACCAAATAAATGTTTGCATTATGATAACAATCTGGATTGAAATACACTGTGAAGTGAATAATATTTCAAAATTCGCAAATAGCATTTAACCGCCCGCAATCTCACCATGCTAAGTAATGATGTGCCCGAAGGTGGTAAGCACACAAAGCCTAGAACAACACAACACAAGCACCTTTCGGTGTGTTCCGATAGCTGCACTTGAGAGCCAGTTCCTTCTAGGCTTTGTGTGCTTACCACCTTCGGCCGCATCGTCGATTGCGTGAGATTGCGGTCAAACACAGGCCTATAATAAGTAAAAAAAAAAAAAAAGAAAAAAAGAAAGACCTGGCTCTTAAGTGCAGCTGTCGAAACACATCAATAGGTGCTTGATGATAGATATTCAACTTGAGTGTGGTCAGCCAGGTGGGTACTACAAAGTACCTTACCGTGCTATATTTTCCTCACCATGTTTTCCTTCAGCTCATTGTAGGATTCCAACCCGGGACTTTCGTCTCGACATTTGACGTCACTACCACTGAGCTATCATAGTCTTAAACATTTACTTACATCTTATTAAAGTTCTCACAATATTTTTTCTCTCTTTATCATTGAGCTATTATTACTACGTATAGAGAAGCTATCATAAGCAAAGGTTATGTCCTAGTTATACTACTATACTATAATTAGTCGTCTAAGCAGACAGTAGAAACACGTAGCGCTATCAGAACGCTTTTAGGAGTATTTTTCTCGCAAACACCGAGATTTTCACGGCGCTTACGCTTTTCTTTCATCGTTGTTCTACAACAACAAGTGTGGTCGGATGGCCACTTGAACGGAACATAGTTGTGGTGTGTGGCGTCTTCTCTATACGTAGTAGCTCAATGCTCTTTATTATAGAAAATAGCTAGCATAGAATTATTTCTATTATTCCTCACATGGATTATTTGAAGCATAATAGACAGAGCTTTATCTCATGATAACAAAAGGAGAAATATATTCCGTTTGACAATAAAGATACCTGGCAGACTATTGTATAAATGCCTAGTCTGGCATTTATTGAATGAGGCTCTACTCTGACATTTTCGTACCTGATTGACAGGATTAGACTTATTGATGGAGTAAGGTAAAAGTACCTTTATTTATTATGCATTAGAATTTAAACTGCATCATGTTGACCTGGATTTTTATTATAAATAGCTTTTTTTTCTATGACCTTGTTGAACTGTTTGTGCTTATGTTACCTCCTGTCATTGTAGGCGCCATGATTGGTATAGCATAGCGTTTATTTGCTCAAATAGCAGCTCGACTGGGGAAGTACCTCCACCTTACAGAATACCGCAGCCAAATAACTTTATGTTGTGTTCCTGCGCGTGAGTAAGTTCGCCAGAGCTCATTGGGGAGGGAGGAAGGGTCGGTAACGCATGAGTGATACTAAGTGTGTTTCAAGGCTACGGTAACCGCTTACCATAAGGCGAGCCGTATGCTTGTTTACCAACGAAAAAAATTTAAGTGAATTTATTTTCAAATAACTTTAATAAGTTTATTAAAACAAACATTCTTAGTCATTATTTATTAATCCCATTTTCTAAAACTTCTAATAATTTACACGTGTATTATAGAGTTCAGAATAGTTTTAGAAGAATATTAACTACATGGCCACGAACAAAAGGTTCTGTAGTCTATAAACTTTCTAGACAAGAAAGTTTAAACAAAAGCCTTTTCTAGGACATTGTTTATTATATTCTAAGTCACCGCAGGGAATGACATTGAAACATACTTTTTGAACATTCAATATTATGTATGTCGAAGAGTTAGATCGTTGGTCGGACTCAGTTGGATTACGATATTATCGTGGTACAAGGGTTGGGTAATAGTAGCAACACTGATTTGACTTTAACGTAAATAACAGACTTAATGAGGGTATGCGTAATAATAAAAAACATTGATTTGACTATAACGTGAATAACAGAGTTTATAGGGGGATGCGTATTGCTTTTGGGATAGTTAGTTTATCACAAGCTCTCGAGCTGTACACATCTCAGTGCAATCATTTTTACAGCCGGTTCTGTAGCCTGTAATTATTTAAAACTGTACATGTGCGAAGTGAAGTAAAGTGAAGTGAAGTGATTATTTAATTGTAATATTATGTCGTAACAATAACGTAATAAACACATTGGGCCCGTGAGGAGTTTGTTGCGTCGCTTCTTCTCCTCATACGGGACTTTTACGAAGCGATGGTATAACGTTGTTTTATTGCCTGCACTGCGCCCACCGAATCCCGATACTACTGAACCCTAATCGTGGTGTTTGTATGGCTTGGCTGTCGCTGACTCCGACATGTATAATTAAACAAGATTGTGTATTGTAGCGCTCGTGGTGTAGCATGATTAGCCGTTCTTAAGCGATCGGCAAAGTTAAGCTACCACCATAGTGGTTGGTACCTGGATGTGTGACCGCCTAGTGGTATTTCAAATCGAGCGTTTCCGTGCTTCGGAAGGAACGTCAAGCCGTTGGTCCCGGTTATCACTTAAGGCCTTACCCTACCTCAAAACTGCTCCACCTCTCACGTTTGGTCCTGCATATCAATGAAAGTATTGAATCAATAATTTTGAAAAAAATATATAGTTAAGTTGAGGATATATACTGAGTCCTATATGATGTGAAAACACGATTCCTAAACATTTTCTCGATAGAAAAAAATCACAAACTTCCCTCTGAATTTTCAAAAAAAACCGCATTAGTCAATTAATACTTTACCTATACTAATGAAACTTTTTGTATAAACTGTAGTTAGTACAATACGTGTACTATATGATTTGAAATTAAAATAATGTTTTTTTTTAAATTGTTAGAAATTAAATTCCCAAATATTGCGAGTGGCACGAAGCGCCGCCGCACAGATTCAGTCGCGCTCCGGCGCTCGAACGGGGAACCCGCGTCTCTTGCTCTCACGACCCACTTAGATACGTAACTAATAAATTATAAGTGAAGTGTATTTTGTTTAAAATGGGAAATGATCGGAACAAGAAAAAAAAGACGGAAATATTGAAGTAAGTACCTACCTAAAATTGTGTTTTACCTAGGAAGGCATTTTAGTTTGTATCTACTAATAAATTATGACTCTGATTATTGTAATGGGTAAGAAAAGTAGGTAATTTCCATTATAAGCTCCTCTGACCTCCCATTGTACGGAAATCATATACAATGCGAGATCAGCTTATACTGGAAATTTATAGTTTGATGAAAATATACCTACCGGACGTGGACCCGTGCCCGTTTGTATCAACCAACTAGCTAAGAAGGTAAGATACTAAAATGTTTTCACAACAACGTAAGCAAAGCGTGCACATGTAGGTTCCTACCTACTAGGTAGGTATATACTATGTAGTAAATTGAATTTCTACAATAAACATTTCATTGGTAAATATTAGGGTAGTCATCCAAGTAATTGGCCACGGTCACATACTATTTTATTAGTATGAGAAAAAGAAAAGTAAAGCCTTTTTTGTTACATAATGCAAATACCAACGTACGTACCTAATCATAATTGCACCTACCTTATAACAGAGTAAATAAAGTTTGCACGGGTTATTAGGTAGGTACCCACCCACCTACTAGGTAAGTATATATTATGTAGTAAATTGAATTACTACAATAAATATCTTATTGGTTATTCTATATATTAGGTTCGAATATTAGGGTATTCGTCTAAGTAATTGACCACAGTATCATTTTAGTAGTATGAAAGAAGAAATGTAAAGCCTATTTTGTTACAGATTGCAGATACCAACGGAACACATGAATGCCAGTAGTTCCAAACATGCAAACGAACCTGATTTGACGACTTTACAAACCGTAGAATTGTGAGTTTATCTGGTAATCCGCTTCTCTGTTTTATAGGTACATATATACCTACCTACCGATCTCTAAATAATAGGGATTAAAGTATGATTTTGCCGTTTAATTATAATAGGTACTTCGAATTGACATAGAACCTTCATGATTTGAGATTTTTGAGTGAAACTTTCACATGGTACCTATGAAGTTCTTCTTTTAAAAAATGTGCAACATTCGATTATATACTTTCAGTTGTTTTTTTTATTCAGCTTAGACAAGAAATATTTTTTTTTAAATGTGCAACATTCGATTACCGACTTTCTGATACTTCAAAAATTCGAGTGATTTTTGAATACGAGTTCCGACGCGGAACTAACGCGGAAGAAACAGCTCGCAATATCAATGTTGCGTTTGGAGAGGGGACTGCTAATGAACTCACCGTGCGATTTTGGTTTAAACGCTTTCGTGATGGAAACTTTGATTTGGAGAACGAACCACGTGGAAGACCGCCCACACAGGAACAATGAATTTAAAGAGATGGTGGAAGCCGATTCGAGCCAAACTACCTAGGAATTAGCGGCATGGTTTAACGATACCTTGGTACCTTACCAACAATATTGACTCATTTGCGTCAAATCAATAAAATAAAAAAATATGAAATATGGGTGCCTCATGATTTGGCTGATCTGAACAAAGAAACGCGTGTTGAAAATTGTGTTGCCTTGTTGAATCGATACAGAAATGAAAGAATATTGGATCGAATTGTGACATGTGATGAAAAGTGGATTCTTTACGATAACCGTAAGCGAAAAATGCAGTGGATGACCCCAGGTCAAACGCCGCAACAGTGTCCTAGAGCAAAGCTTACCAATAAAAAGGTAATGGTAACTGTCTGGTGGTCTCAGTATGGTGTTATTCACTATAGCTTTCTCCGATCTGGTCAAGCAATAACGGCAGATGTCTACAGTGCCGAACTCCGAACAATGATAGCAAAACTAGCAGTGAAAAAGCCCCGACTCATGAATCGATCTTCACCATTATTGCTCCATGATAACGCGAGACCTCATACAGCATAAGAAACCGTTTTAACTCTACAGGCACTGCAATTAGAAACCATTTGTTACCCTCCGTATTCGCCAGACCTTCCTCCAACGGACTACCATTTTTTTCGTGATTTGGACAATTTTCTACGTGATAAAAAGTTTTCTTCTCAGGAGTACTGCCTCCTGAGAAGAAAACTTTTTAAAATGCTTTCACACAGTTTGTCGAATCTAGATCACCAGAGTTCTATCGCAAAGGCATAAATGACCTTCGTATTAGATGGCAGCAATGTGTAATAATAATGGTTATTATTTTGATTAAATACATAAGTAAAATTTAAAAAAACTAATTTAAATTTTTCAGTACAAATCGGCAATTTCTTACTTTAACCCCTAATATTAGAGTGGTTGTCCCAGTAATTGGCCACGGTCACATATTATTTTAGTAGTATGAACACAATTGAAGTAAAATCTATTTTGTTACAGAATGCAAAAACCAACGGAACACAAACAAAAACGGCATTGCTTGCATTGACGTCATTGCCGATGGTATCTGGAGTAAACGCTCCTATAACACAAATGTATTGCAGAATTATGTGAATATATTGCGTACTAATATATTACGATTAATATATTATCATTATGTAATAATATTACGTACATGCGTGTCGAATAGATAATGTCCTTTTATTGAAGTCGATTAAAAATAATGTCTTCTTTAGGTAAAAAAATAATATGCTTTGGTACTTGTCTACAATATTAATTGTATTAGAATTGAAATTAAATTTAAATTTTATTTACATACCTACTAGATATACAATAACTGTAAATATACCCTATCATATGGCGCTTTAGTACTTTTTAACAGTCATTTAATTTTATTAATTTTGAAAAATGGAAATAAGAACAAACTTGCTGTACCTTTAACTCGGCTCAGCAAAGTCTTAAACTCTTTCAAGGAGCAATGTATACGTTTCTATAATATAGTACCCATAAAATAACCAAAAACTACCTATACATACATTTAAAAAGATAGTAAACCATAAGTTATGCAAGAAAGGGTACTATAAAGTTTCTGAATTTGTAGATGACGAGAATGCATTAGAATGAATTGTTCGCTTCGCAGGCTATTATTATATAATAATATATCGTTTGTAAATTATAATACTTTTAAGTACACATTTAAAATAAAAAGCTTGCCGAGTTTCTTGCCGGAATCTTTCTCAGTTCAAGTTGTATTTGGAACCGGTGTAGAGTAAGTTTACGTTCATAAGTGCCTCATTAGGGCCTAAATTGAATAAATACTTTTTGATTTTGATTTTTGATTTATTTCCATACCTAGTTACAAGATGTCAAATAATGGTGTATTTACCCTATCGTGCGGCGCTTTAGTAATTTTCTACAATCGTTTTATTTATTTCCATACTTGGATCAAATAACGGTGTATTTACCCTATCGTACGGTCGACTCGTGAGTCGTCGTGACCCCTGCCGCGTGATGAACTCGAGTGCGAGTGAGATAGTTGCGACTGCGCGATGCGGGGGCTGCACGGCCGGGCCGTGAAGCGGGGGCAAAACTTGGATTTGAGCTGGGGTAGTGTAAACTCGGATGCCTCCTAGGTGGCTTGAAAAATTTCAACAGTAGGTTGACTACTAGCCTACCTCCAGCGATCCACAGTGGGCATTCGTGGTGGAATATTGCCCATTCCCTTTCACCTTCATTTGTGAAAGGAGGCCTGTGCTCAGCAGTGGGACATTATAGGCTGATGATGATGATGATGATGATGATGTAACAAGATTGTGGGGTACTGAAAAAACCATCTACGTTTAACAGAGAAGCTCTTTTTAAATATCTGAAACAAGAATAACATACCTACTGTAACGTTAGTTCACATAAACTACTATTAGTCATATAAATAAGTGATGCTTGTAGAAGGTCTATTTATAACGTCAAGTCCTATATTAAACCTATAACTAAACCAAAAAACATATACATTTATTGTAATTTTAATATTTACAACATGACTACAACATGGGGTTCTTCAAAAAGGGTGTGAAGAGATTTTGCAGGGTCGGCAACGCGCGAGTGACTCCCCTGGTGTTGCAAGCGTCCATAGGCTACGGTAACCGCTTACCATCAGGCGGGCCGTATGCTTGTTTGCTACCTAAGTAGTATAAAAAAAAAATTAACATCATAAAATAACTTATAAACTACTCTACATTTAATCAAATAAATAAACATTGTTGTATTTTATTGTTAATGGCAGCTTCTATTTATTGAATACAGCGGGAAATGGCTGATATTAATAATAATAACAGCAGAGGTCAATGTCTTATTATCACGCAACGGAAATATCAAACTATTCGGGAAATGAATTTTATCTTTACACTTTATTAAAGGGGAAGCTCTAATTAAAATTCGTCCTTTAATTTTATTTTAATTTTTATTATTTATTTGTTCTTATAGCGGCAATAGAAATACTTTGGGTGATATTTTTAATTAGAAATGATTCTCACACTGAAAAAAATGGATTGCAAGTGACTACAAAATTTGATTTGTAACACAAAATTTAACGACCAATAACCTAAACAGAGTGACTTGCGAACTAAACTTACCAGTAACAAAACTAGTTTTTGTACGTTACTAAATTATTTGATTAAATGTAACTAAAGTTAGTTTCCCGACAACAAAAGTTAGTTTGACAACAAAACGTCAACTTACATAACTGGTTTTGTAGATAATTTTTTACTGTACCGTAATGGGCTTGGTATTTTGTCAATTTGTTTGGACCAGTGTCTAACCTCGTTATAGGTCCATTAGATAACTTTCGTCAATTAATTACTATCTATACATACGAGGAATATAGAATTCGTTTTAAAAATAGATAGAATGTACACTTCACTTGTGTACTGCAACAGCATTTACGCAAACCGCAGGGCCTATACTACAACTATGATAGCGTTAAGTTTTTTAAGTTATGGTCAAGATTTCAGTACCATTAGTTAGATAAACTCAAATACTATTAAATGCGATTAAATAAAGTAGTTATTTAATAGGTTTTTTCGTAAACTGTGGCAGTGTAAAAATAATCTCATAATAATATGTTTTCACAGAAATAGAAACAATCTTTCTTTTTTGATCTTTCTTTTTTGCAAGCCCTATGATGAAACATTAAGTTACTAGATAGTTATAAAATAAATAAATAAATATCCTGGGACATTCCTCATACACGGCAATGATATCTCAGTGGTAGTGACGTCGGATACCAAGATGAAGGTCCCGGGTTCGAATGCTACAATGAGCTTGAGCTTTCGGTGATGGAAAACATCGTGAGGAAACCACGGGAAGCACGGTGGTAGGGTACTTTGTAGTACCCGCCTGGCTGGCTACCACCCTCAAGTTGAAAAGTGGTGATTCTGGTGTACTGGCAATATTTACAAAGAAAGAGTTTAATAAAAGGTAGATTAGGTATAGTTTAATAAAAGGTAGATTAGGTATAGTTAGATAAAATGTTATTTTCAAACGTAAAAACCACAGTGTTTTTATATAACGTATTCTGAAGTCAATTTGAGCAGCTTCATTAATATTTTAATAAAATATAAACAGTGCTGTTGATCAAGCATCGCGTGAGGTATCCCTTTGACTCTTCGTGTACATTATATCGCGTGTCAATCCTATACTATACCATAATATAGACGAATTAGTGTTGAATATTACAACGGTCCTTGTTGTGGACTAGCCGGTATTTTAATTAGAAGGTATTAGAGTAACTGAAACAAATAAACCTGGCGACCCAAGCGAAGAAGATCGGGAAGTCTTGGAGTGAGATCAAGCGCGAAGCTCCAGACCGATCGGGATGGAGAGTTTCTGTGGATGCCCTTTGCCCCATCTAGGGGACAAAGGATCGTAAGTCAAGTAAGTCAAGAGTAACTAATCTAATTAAGACATTTGTAAAGGGAGTTGTCAGAGCTAGGTTAAAGAGATATAGTCTGATCTACGTTATTTGAAGAATCTATAGCCATAGCTGATGAGAAATGGTTTTCTAGTCGCGACCACGACCTGCAAAACTTAGCTAATGAACAGTTCCTTAGTTCTGAGTTTACAAGCATCCATAGGCTACAGTAACCGCTTACCATCAGTTGGACTGTATACGTGTTTTATACCTTAATATTATAAAAAAAACCGGCCAAGTACGAGTCGGACTCGCACAATCAGGGTTCCGTACAATTATAATAATAATGTTACCTTACTCAAATTGACTGTGAAATTAATTGTAGGCCCAACAAAAAAAAACACCAAAAGAAGACGTTCTTGTATGGGGGACCCCCTTTAATTTTAAATTTTATTTCATTTTTATTATTTCTTGTTAAAGCGGCAATAGAAATACATATTCTATGAAAATTTCAAGTGTTTACCTATAACGGTTCATGAGATACAGCCCACTGACAAAGAGACAGATGGACGGACAGGCGGACGGACGGACGGACAGTGGAAGGCTTATGGATAGGGTTCCGTTTGGCACCCTTTGGGTACGGAACCCTAATAATAATTAATTAAACATGAAAGTTGTGACAACCCTATGATTTCATAGTAACTAACATCTGAACATTGTTTAACATTAATCTTTTCATCCTTTTGCATTAAAGCAATGCGGTTAAATCTTCACAGTGGTTAACAAAACATTACTTTGTAATTTCATACATGACTTGAAGTGCGGCTTTGTTTGAGTTAACATATTTAATTAACTGTATTATTAACAAGGGATGAGGTATCTCCACTAATTTAATAAGATGAAAGAACTTTGGTACTTACTTTCAAAGGGAAGAAATCTTTTGTATCGTACGATACATGTTCGGAGCTCAGATATTGTACCTTATTATTATATTTAACTCGGTTCATTAGATTAAAAAGCTTATGGTAGTAAAAATAATATGTATTATTATCAAATACAGTTTACACGAGCCCACAAAACGAGTATTTCTCATTTGGCACATAACTGAAACAGAACATTCATCAATAATTTCTATCATTAATCTTAATTTAAAACTATATACCACAATAGGTATAATTATTTAATAAACAAAAAAAAAGTAGGCGCTACAGAAACGAAAAAAAAGTCGTTTCTTGTATGGGGCCCCTTAGCGGCTATAGAATTACATATTCTGTGAAAATACCAACTGAACCTATGACGGTCTTAGTAATATTGTCCCGTTGGCACCTTTTGGGTACCCTAAAATACACACTAGGCACATTTCAATGATATAAGTTCAACGAGAGCCAGGGGGTGCAACTTCTAAGACTTTAAAGCCAGATAATACATCTAAGTTTATAAAAAATCTCATGTGAGGTCATACCCCCTTCCCATTTTTATTATTTGCACTGGCTTCCGGTACTGCTGATCTGTTGTGTTATAGAAAAGCCAGTCGTTGTAGAAAGATGTGTTACATAGCAGTTAAATAACCTAAACAACTATCTAGTAACTTAATGTTTCATCATATAGGGCTTGCACGATTAGAAAAAATAAAGATTGTTCCTTTTTCTGTGAAAAAATATAACATTATTTTTACATTTCCACAGTTTACGAAAAAAACCTATTAAATAACTACGTTATTTAATCGCATTTAATAGTATTTGAGTTTATCTAACTAATGATACTGAAATCTTGACCATAACTCAAAAAACTTAACGCTATAATAGTTATAGTATAGGCCCTGCGGCTTGCGTAAAGACTGTTGCAGTACACAAGTGAAGTATACATTCTATCTATTTTTAAAACGAATTCTATATTCCTCGTATGTATAGATAGTAATTAATTGACGAAAGTTATCTAATGGACCTATAACGAGGTTAGACACTGGTCCAAACAACGTGAGAAAATACCAAGCCCATTAAGGTATCACTGAAAAAAATTATCTACAAAACTAGTTATGTAAGTTGACGTTTTGTTGTCGGGAAATTAACTTTAGTTGTCGGGAAACTAACTTTAGTTACATTTAATTAAATAATTTAGTAACGAACAAAAACTAGTTTTGTTACTGGTAAGTTTAGTTCGCAAGTCACTCTGTTTAGGTTATTGGTCGTCAAACTTTCTGTTACAGTTAAATAAAATTTTGTAGTCACTTGTAGTCCATTTTTTTCAGTGATAGTAACCGTAGATTTAATAATAATAATCTATTTCACAAAGAATTCATTTTAAAAATAGAACGTTAATATGAAAATAAAAAAAACTCTTTTTTTAACTCATATAAAAAGAGAACATGGTTATTCATTAGTTTAACTTACAATTAATCATCGCGAACATGCGGCATAACGAGAATGGCACATTTGACTAATTCCATACAATTTACCTGAGGCGTAATTCAGACTTGCGATATTATTGCGATTCTATTAGGTATATTGTATTAACTGCTTTAATTGCCTTCATACTATTATCTTTATACTTTTATCACACATTTCATGATCGATAGTATTTATTTTATATAATTTTCTGAAAATTAAGCTACCTCTTTTCACTTTTACGAAGATCAATTTTATTAAGTCATTTTTAATACTAGCTTTTTTTGGTGACTGTACTTTTTGTTGACTGTACTTACAATTTCTTTCAATATACTAATGTATACCAAATATCAAGTCAATCCGACCACTGGACTTGGGTGAAATTCGGCTTGCAAGATTCCACCCGAACAAACATACATGCATTGCAAGTTAAATAAAAGCTGTAAAACAAGAGTTTATGAACGACTTATGTTTCATCATTATCAGCCTTTAGAGGCCTGTGCTCAGCAGTGGGACACTAATGTCCACGAATTAGTGTGAAAGAAGGCAGATACTACACCACGCGTGCCCACTGCGGATCAGTGCTCGGTAGGCTGGTGGTCAACCTACTGTTGGAGTTTTCAAGACGTCTAGTTATCCTCCAACTAGCTTAACGACTATGACAATTAAGTAATAACCGGGACCAACGGCTATTATCTTAAACAATTTACTAGAAAAATGTCGTGCCATTATTCATTACAATAACATCTTGATTCACCCCGAGGAAATATTCAGAAATCAACCCCAAAATATAATCAAGAAAACTTTGGAAATTTCAAATTAAATTTTCAAAAAGTCGACGTTCGTAATCAACTCAGACCCCAGATGTGAATGCGAGGGGACGGAAGGTGAACTGTGGGGGGAGGAGGGGGTGTATATAGAGGGTGTACCCCCCGCCTCCGTTTCAGACACACAACTGAATTATGTAAAACTTTTAATTGTCCTCCTCGCCTTTCGTTCATTAAAATTCGAGGTGTTTTGTTTGAGCACAAAAACTTACACGTAGCCAACGTTTTTGTTTTATTTGTTGTTTTTATAATATTCATTAACTTACACTGAGTTTCTTGCCGGATTCTTCTCCGTTGAAGGCCGAATTCCGAACCGGTGGTAACTTCAGTTTTGACCTTCATAAGTACCCTACTAGAGCCTGAATTGAATAAATGGGTTTGACTTTGACCTTGTCTAATTGGTAGATATCCAAGGGCATTTCTTCACACACGACTGTAGTGTACGTTTGTATGGAATTTAATTCTATGGAAACCAGATAACTGAGAAAACTTATACTTCACTTCAGTAGTTTAGACCATGAGAACGAGCATCCAACAAGTCCTAAACTAATATGAATTTGGCTTTTATTGTTACTTACGAAGGTCGAAATTTGGATCTCCTGAAGTTAACACCGATTCAGTCGTCAGACTTCAACTGGGAAAAACTGGCAAGAGTCTCATTGTTTTTTTTTTATATTTTTGGTCTGTCTGTTTATTTTTATTAAATCTTGAAAAAAATTTTGAACTAGTTGCGCCCCGCGGTTTCACCCGCGTATCCGAGGGATATCCTACTCTACCCTACCGTTAAGGTTTCTTAAATTTTCTACGTAACTTTCTTATTTTTTTCCGTTACCTTCCACAGTATTAGAAAACTTTTAAAAAGAGTAATCGGTAAAGTCGTCGTCAAGTTTTTTTATTTTTTTTTATTTATTTATTTATAACACACAGTAAACAACCAAGTGTAAGTACATACACTATAAAAAGCCTTTATAAAGCGAGCGAAAACCTTTCTAGGTTTATCTGTTATCGTGTAGCTTGAAGAAAATATAACAATATAAAGCCATAATATAATTACTTTCTACATACATAATTACTTAATGCCATCCTCCATTGTAGTGTAAGGTAAAAATAATGTTTTTAGAATATACTTATATTTATGGGGATTTTCGCATAATTATAAGTACATTCGGGTAAGTCATTTAGAATTCCTGGCAGAATGTACTCCCATGTTCTTTTACCATACACATTGGTAAATTCAGGTAAGGCATATTTAGGTAAGTAAGATAGTTGACGTAAATGTGCCAGTCTAGTTCTCTTTTTTAGGGATTCTATTTTATGAACAAGTTATGGCGTGTAAGGGAAATAGGGATTCATTTTTATATCTATAAGAAGATATTTAGATAGAGAACGTAAAAACAACATGAGAAACAAATTAAAATAAGGTACTTAAAAATGTTCATAAAATATTACTGACTTCCATATTCCATACATACAAGCATGACACCCAGACAGAAAACTCTGACATTATGCACACATGTGTATCCTGGGAATCAAACCCACGACCTGTAGCATTCTAGCTCCACCCACTAAAGGGCCATCATTTATCTTCATCATCATAATCGTATTATTATCAGCTTATGTTAGCCTGCAGCTGGGTATACGCCTCCCCTCTCGCTTGCACGGATTATGTCTATATCAACCTATCTGGATATTACCCTTCCGACAAAAATAGACGCCATGTGTTAAAAAACTCCGTATCATTTATGAGATCTTTAAATATTACGCTGAATATGTGTGAGAGCAAGGAATACTAACCAGCAGGGCTATTTTAAAACGTCGGATTCGATATCGGAAACGGATTTAAAAAATTCCGAGGTGAATTTCAGCAATTGCTATTTTAATTTTCGAAAACTTTTCGATGAATCAGATTGATATTTCCGTAAAGAAACATCAAAAATATTCCAATTTGAAAATTAAAAAAGCATTTGCGGAATATCAACTCTGTAGTTTTTGAATCCGTTTCCGTTATCGAATCCGAGCATTTTAAAATAGCCCTGCAGGACTACGTAAAGACGAGACACTCATTCATTACTCTGTAAGCCGGCCGATTTGACTCACTAGTACACACTATGTACTTTTATTTATTCTGTGACACCACACACTAGCTGGGAATTTAGACACCACTACGTCTGTGGGGAGACGTAGTGGTGTCTAAATTCCCATGGAAAGAATTTTCAGTTTTTCCCTTTTTTCCAATTTTCCTGGCAACTTATCCAATTTTTCTTTCCATTAATTGGGAAATAGATTATTCATATAAAATGACTTCATTTGTATATTCCACAATAGCTTTAAATTTTCTTTTATGTTGCGGAGTTCTTGATGAAAAATTCAAAATAAAAATACCATTTCCCCCATTTCCCCCATCTTTGAAATTCGCAATGCAAATAAGTTGAAATAATTACAGGTATTTACATTGATGTAAATATTACAAAATCTGGTCAGAATCGCTAGGCGCCGCTGGATGCAAGCGGCCCGAAACCGTTCGAAGTGGAAGTTAATGGGGAACATAGGCCGTTCAGCAGTGGACATCCATAGGCTGATATGATGATGATGAAATATTACAGGATAATATAGAACGAGGTTTCAAACTAGCACAGTTATTGCGATATCATCAAAATTCGTTTTCAAACAATATTAGATTTGCGGTCCGGTTTTTTTTACAATAGTTATGGCCCAAGCCAAGAAATATACGTCCAATGAACCAAGAAATATACTCCTGGTGTTGCAAGCGTCCATAAGCTACTGTACCCGCTTAACATCAGGCAGGCCGTATGCTTGTTTGCTACCTAAGTAGCATAAAAGGAAGGTCGGGAACACTCGTTGTGCGAGTCAGATTCAAACTCGCACTTGACCGGTTTTATTATATACTTGGATATAGTTTAGTGTTTGAAGTGTTTATGTTGAAGGTCGACTTCCGAACCGGGTGTAACTTCACTAAATTTTACCTTCATAAGGGCCTAAATTGAATAAATGTCTCTCTTCCGAGGTCTGTGTTTACCGTTCACTTATAACCTAGATGTATTCAAGGCCAGAGTGAATAGGCTTTTTCTGGGTAAGCGTGCTACATCCTTGTCATAACTCCTCATGGGGTTAGTCGAAGGAAAAAAAAAAGTGACATTAAGTTTGAATAATTTCGTTAGATATTTTAGCGATTGAATAAAACATAATGCTTATTCCGGTACCTAACCTCCTTGCTCGCACTCTTTCAGGCTCTGAACATATTCAGGATATTTACGGACTATTACATTCTTTAATCATGATTGATTACACATTATTATCTAACTAATGAGCGTACTCCGATACGTCATTTAAGTACAAATTAATGATACCGCAGATATAGATTTAGGTATGCGTCTGGATTATACTTAGACCTGCCTTAAGCTATTCAATAAAAAAAGATGGAACTCTTGAATTAATCGAGAACAGTAAAATAGAAAATGAATTAAACATTCAAAGTCAAAGCCATTTATTCAATTTAGGTCCTAGTAAGGCACAGGCCCTTGTAGGGCACAGGCCCTTGTAGGGCACAGGCCCTAGTAGGACACAGGCCCTAGTAGGGCACAGGCCCTAGTAGAGCACTTATGAAGGTCAAAGCTACTGAAGTTACCACCAGTTCGTAAGTTGGCTTCAACTGAGAAGAACAGGCAAGAAACTCAGCAATACATTTACTACGGTCTAATACGGTTACATTTTTTTTATATTTTTTTGTGACAATTTGACTATATTATATATATATCATACTATACCAAAACATTATACATACCTACCTTTTTAATTTTACAAAATAAAATACACAAGCATAAAATATTCGTTGTAAACTTCTTACAATTTTGTAAACAGAAAAATTTCCCCTCATTGAAAACGTATCAAAGCCTAATAAATAACAAAATAAGCTCGACTCACGCGATAATCACATACCCTCTGTATATACTCCGCATTATCCAAAACAAATTGAAACCTGAAACACTCTTATACTTAAGTAATAAAGATCAAAATCGCTCGGATGTAGATTAATATTGCATTGGAAGGGTTAAAAGCGAAGGCGGTGTAAACCAGTAATTACCTGTCAGAAGTTTAAGGGCTAGGGAAAATATTGGGTCGTTCTACACTGTCACATGTCAAAATTGTGTTTTTAAACTCATGCATTTATTATTTCAAGCGTTTGCAGGGTTGGGGACTAATTTGACGTATTCGTTTTAATGTTTCGACTACACGTAGTCAATCATAATTGACAGGTTATTAAAGGTTATATAGAAGGTTATATAAAAGTTATATTTAAGGTTATATCGTTAAAAGTTGTTGTCAAACTTTTGTATACGAATTTGGCATCTTCTTGATCTTCAGAAACTTGAAATAGTATTTTTTTTATATTACTTAGGTATCAAACAAGCATACAACCCACCTGATGGTAAGCGGTCACCGTAGCCCGCTTGCAACACCAAGGGTATCACTCAAGTTAAGTAAGTCAGGCCTTTGCTTGCGGCGGCGTCGTGTGATGGATCGCTCACTTCCCTCCAATATGGCGGGCGATGGCTGCCACACGCGTCATACTTGTGAACAGGTGCTGCTTGTGGGGGCCAGTCTGCTTAAGTTTGCTATTTATTTACTTATTAAATATCGATTCAGTCTACTTTGTAGTCTTCTTGCCGCGCCGGGGCACGCAATTGTTGTCAGTGCGATTAGAATGTTATTATTATGTAATAAATCTAATTATATATAAATATAATAAGTTTATTGCCGGCTCTTCTCAGCAAATGCAACCTTCCGAATCGGTATTAGAGTCAGACTTTTCATAAATGCCTGCGAAGGTCTATTTGAATAAATGATTTTGAACTGAATTTGAGTTCCCGCGATAGAAAAGAAACCTATCCCTCACTAGTCCCTCTCTAAATTATACGCTATCTGTGTGCCAAATTTCATTGCTGATCGTCGGTTTGGAGGTATAGTTTTGAAAAGGTAACAAAATAGACAGATACAGTTACTTTCTCTCGTTGATGTGGGCTCAACAAATTTCACGTCTGACGTCACTATCATTGTATTTTTGTTACATATGGTACACAGAAGTCAATTTAAAAAGATGTGCTCAAACGGTTGGTAAAAACGTTGGTCAGTTGAATAAAAGAAGTGAACAAACAATCCACATATAGTACATATAACTGTTTCTATTATATCCATACATGTCAAGCTATGAATGCTCACACACCGCTCCAACAATCGTACAATAGAAAGGCCCCACCAAATCCTTGTTTACGTCACTAACAATACGTGAGCAAAGCTTTGTAGCTACAAAATTAATTACACCATATAATAAAGCCTTATTACAAATGACATAAAGTATATTTTTCTCAGTTTCGTCGGCAACAGAGGCTTAGTTATGCCATGTATCCATTTATCTTTGTGACGTAACCGCCATGCAGTCAATTAAAACGGGCTCTGACAAAAAGTTTTGATAACATTTTTTTGCAAAGAGTGTGATATGTCGCTCGTCGAAATACAGGAACGGTTGTCATGGCAACAGATTAATTAATATTGTACCGCATTTTTATTTTTTTGCACACGGTTTCATGTGATTTTTGATAACGAAGTATTTTTACAGTGTATTTAAAACTCCTGGACCTATACATGTAAAAATAATCACACCGATAAAAACAATGAATAAAGATCACAGTTAATTGATTACAATAACAATTATCTGTGTTTAAATTGCAATTTATTATAGCGCTCATCCGCGACATCCAACGACCAACTAACCACAAAAACAAAATGGTGGTTCACCATACCACAAAACATAAAATAATTCATTAATTAAATTGTTATGAAAACGCAATGATATTAATTTGCATTCGAAATGGTCAGGCAATTTCGCTGAGGTATTTTGCTACCCGAGCACGCGGCACATACTCTATCTTTCTTATAAGATCATTTCTTACAAAGAGCTTGGAGTTCGGTCAAAAAAGACATCTTGAATGAACTATAGTGGTAGTTAAACCCGCCTGATTGTCACTAGAGTATAACAGACCCGTAGCCAGGGGAGGGGTGATATGGGTGGTCAATCACTCCGCGAAATTAATAAGTATTTAGTTTTTCTACGTCTGTGGTATTTAGATGTTATGACTTAATTTACCTACACATAAGTGACATTGAATTTTGGTAAAAAAAAAACAAGGTAATGAACACTTGTTTTTGGATGGATACTGACTTAATGACACCCCCTGAACATGGATCCTGGCTACGGCCATGGAGTCCCTGTGAAAATCTATTGCCAAGCAGCTGACAGTGTGACTACCACCCACGGCCACAACATCACTATGAGATTGTGGTCAAAGACAAGCCACGCCGTTCCACAAAAGGAGGCCTTTGCTCAGCACTGCACTGAAAAAGGATGGAATATCTATTCCACATGCCTACATAAATAAAAAATATACACAGAGATTCAAACAATATTATCAGAGATTTAAAAGGTATTCTCAAACATTATTAAGCATTGTGCAAGAATTATAACCCTATTATATTTACTTCTCTACAAACTGTGTTATAAATGATGATTTATTATAACTGTTTACGTAAAGTACTGATTTAATGTCCAATTTAACGGGCCGTTAACATCTAATGCAGGAAGTCTTACGGAAGGTGAAAATGAGTTTTCAACAAGAGTCGCCCCAAGTTGGGCGTTAAGTCATCGTCGGACGAAATTATCACTTCGAGTCGTAGGTAAAATTGTATTTTATCTAAGCGTTAATTAAGCTTATTTATTCACCAAATACCTACTTCATGGTAGTTTTTGCGGCTTTATTATAGTTTTTGCAATCTGAGAAACCGGATCCGGTAATCCGGCGGATCCGGCGACTTTTATTGTCTACCGGATCCAGTCACCAATCTGGCATATTAAAAAATACAAACCAATTTTTAGGAAAAATACCAGGCGACAAAAGCATATAATTTTTTTTTTTATACTACTAAGTCGGTAAACAAGCATACGGCCCGCCTGATGGTAAGCGGTTACCGTAGCCATATGGACGCTTGCAACACACGAAGCGTCGCTCACGCGTTACCGACCTTTCCCCCCTCCCCAATGAGCTCTGGCGACCTTACTCACGCGCAGGAACACAACTTTACACAACATAAAGTTATTTGGCTGCGGTATTCTGTAAGGTGTAGGTACTTCCCCAGTCGAGCTGCTCACCGAGCGAATAAACGCGATGCTCTACCTCTCTTAAAATTATTTTGATCTAATTTCATTAATATTAATTTATTAATATAAGTCACCAACATAGCAAAATAATGACAATATATTATGCTCTTCAATATGCTGCATTCAATAGCTCGTTATTATCTTATTATTACTATTATAAAAAATACTATTTAACTAGTAACACTATTCTTGATTTTTATGGTAAACTAGTTTCCGCCTGACGAGATGCCTATTTCCTTCCCGGGATAAAAAGTACCCCATGTATTAATCCAGAAGATGTTCTATGTGTGTACCATGTTCATCAAAATTAATTATTTTAAGTATAGATAGATAAACTGAGATATTATCAGCAGAATTTTAGTAGGCAGTAGGGACTCATAATAAATTTTGATGATTTGTGGACAGTCATCTGCTGTTAGCAGATGACTGGACTCGATCATTATTGAAAGCAGAATATAAAATACATAGGTACATTATACATTATAACTATACAGTAAATATATCAAATTTTAAGAGGCATGTGGATAAGATTACACTCATGTAAGTGAGGTTACCATTTTCTTTATCGATTGTTACGGAGAATATTGCTCCTATTTTTACCAAAAATCTGCACCAAGCACCATTTAGCGGTTAAACTCTTTTAAAGGTTAATTTTGAGTATAAATCAACAATTTCCATTAATTAATGAACAGAAGCGTCCTTTCGGAAGACCCTTAATTTACCCGTGTTAAAACTGTTTAAAATTTTAAACGCCATTTTTTATATGACGAGACAAAAAGTTGAAGTATTTTGTTGGAGCAATTTGTAAAGGTGGAAATTTCAGCTCTGTGTTGCTGGTTGTTGGGGTTCCGTAGTATAATAAAAAAAAAAACTGCCACAGCAATTTTATTACAACAAATAATATTTTTGGAGTAAGCTCAAGTAAAACATTCTGTTTTAAAAAATAGAGGGACTATTTCACAATTTTTTATATACAGATCCGTTAGAGAAATATTCTTCAAAGTAATGTTTTCTTCCCCTCCTCCCACCAATTAAACTACAACTTCTAAAACCTAGAAATATAGAAGCATAATATGAATAAAAAATGGGCTATCTCGTTTATGAGCAAATTCGGTAAATTCAACTCTTTTTCCTGTAATTATACGTTAAACTGTTCATGCAGCCTATATGTAAGATACATGTTACTGATCACGGAACCTCACACTGTGACCAGCACACGCTTAGCCGAATTTTTATCTAGTTCTGAATTGTAAGTAGGTGTGAGGAAGCGTGAATTTTGTTAGCATTCAGTCTTTTCATTTCTATTTTCAATTTTTAATTGAGCTTGAATGTTAAATTAAGATTCATTTTAAAATGGTTAATAGGATAAAAAACCTAACGAACTACTAAGCTAGTTAGGTTTTCGACCAAATATGTAAAATGAATTTGAGTTACGTTGTTATTATGGGATTAAATCTAGACGATATCTCATATAATAATTGTTTTTTTTACTGTGTATAGGCCTAGGATTCGAACCCGGTACCTTCGTCTCGGCATCCGACGTCACTACTGAGCTATCACCGCCTCGTATGTTATATATACCTATATGGATATATAGTACACATATAACCTGGAATGCCATGTAGGATAATTTTGTATCCCGGGAAAATATTAGATACTTCGGGAAACACGGGTGAAACCGCATGGTGGAAACTTATAATAAATAACATCTAAAAGCACCGGCTGGGAGCAATAATAAACTTTATTTATTCCCAAATATTCCATTAATACATGTCATGAAGGGTAATATTAAAATGTTACCTTGGCAACACACTTTGTCTACATTAAGCTTCGTTGACGGTACGAAATCCTTTTTTTAACATCCGCTAAAGCTTTTTCAATGCGAAAAAAGCACGGTAATTCATTTGTTGTTGAATAATTGAATAAATCACAGTAATGGCCCGGTTTTTTGGTAAATGGATTTGTTTCAAAAAAGCCTTTTGTTGTCGGGTCATCTGTGTGTAAGAGGTAACAGTACCAAGATTATGACATTATGAAAATTTTAAGGCGATGATAGCTCAGTGGTATTGACGTGGGATACCGAGACGAAAGTCCCGGGTTCGAATCCGACAATGAGCATGAGCTTTCGGTGAAGGAAAACATCGTGAGGAAACCATAGCACGGTGGAAGGGTACTTTGTAGTACCCGTCTGGCTGGCTACCACCCTCAAGTTGAAAATCTGTCGCCAAGCACCTTTCGGTGTGTTTCGACAGCTGCACTTGAGAGCCAGTATATTAAAAAAAAAAAGACAATTTTTTTTCAGGAAGTAGAACGAGTAGTTGAATTAGATCTGATACAAACTGATATAGTCCTCATGATTCAAAATCAAATCGAAATCAGAAAGTCATTTATTCAGTTTAGGCCCTGATAAGGCACTTATGAACGTTAATTTGTTACATACAGTTGAATTTACCACCGGTTCGAAACTGAGAAGACTCCGGCAAGAAACTCAGCAAGGCTTTTTTATATTTTTTTTTTATTTTAACGTAGATTAAATAAATTGCGACCGGTGTGGATTTTTTTTTAAATACATGCATACATGGCCCATACTATCTGTTTTTGCCTTTTGTGTTCAAGATCATCATTTTCGGAGCATGGCAATCTGAAGCGATTCACTCATTATCATCAAAACTCATCGAGGCATCGGGAGATCTGTGGGCGGGGAATATTTCCGCTAACCTTGGCCATCCAAAGAGGAAAAACTACCAGCTTGCTAGGAACCGTGCTGATAAATCGGTAGCTACGACCGAATCGAGGATATTTTCTATACATAGATTGTTTGTATTAAAAATATTTTAAAACTAGAAAGGTAAGCGTTTGCAGGCATCCTCGAAAAGGTTCCCTAATCAACAGTTTTAAACGTAACTACTAACGGTTCCTGAAAATTATGTTATTAACCTGAAAGATAACGACTCCTGAAGTCCTGACATTGTTTTGTTATAGACTACCTTCATAAAACTAAACTCTACCGTTAACACTAAACAGACAGCGGTGTTTCTTGTTTCTACAAAAAAAAATACCTTAATAATTAATTGTTAATCAAAAAAAGCTATGTTTTCAGATAGCTTATATGAAAATATATTTCTTAACCGACTTCAAAAATGGAGAAGGTTCTCAATTCGGTTGTAGGTTTTTTTTTTATTTTTGTTACCTCATTACTCCGTCATTTATTAACCGATTTGGAAAATTCTTTTTTTGTTTGGAAGGATTATCCCGTTTGGTCCCATTGTCATCAGGACTTGATTACTTTTTAGTGTACTATGAAGTCGGTTTAACCCGTTGGTTCTCGCAAGGGACGCGCGTCCTATTATAAAATAAAAAATAAAAAAAAAAAAAAAATATCCTGGGACATTTCTCACACAAGGTCATCTGATCCCAAACTAAGCAGAGCTTGTACTATGGAAACCAGATAAGTGATATAATACATATACCACTTTTTGTTTGTAAATACATACTTAATATACATAATTACACCCAGACTCATATTATTACAACAATTAAATTGTTATTATTATAACAATTGATGTCATTGTTATATTTTTAACCGCGAGCCAAGCGATTAAGTTCTTTGTAAACCAGTTTTCAATAATTTTAATTTATCAAAACAAAAAAGTGACATACAAATATTTTTGAAAAATATCTTTATCTAAAAAGAACAGGAAGGGAGGCCTATATTCAGCAGTGGACATCCATGGGCTGATATGATGATGATGATGATGAAAAAGAACAGACTAGAACATTTTATTATTACAGTAGTACCCAACTTATATGACGCGTCGTGAATCTTCTTTCGCACAGAAAAGAAAGTATGGCCCCGAAGATTAACGAAAGAATGCTTAAAACTTACAATCAACCTTAGATCACTACTGTAAGGTTCATAATACACTGCAGCTGTTAGTTCCGTCTCACTCGCAAGTCACGCCCCTCCGCACGGCGCGCGCTAACATGGCGGCAGCTGCAGACCAATAGCGTTTCCCGCGCTTGAAAAAGTATCTTCTGCGTAGGTACATCGGTAAGCCATATTAATTGGGTACTACTGTCCAACAAACATTGTCCTATCATAACAATATTCAATTATTATTATTCAAAATTAACATTTGTTCCGAGTAATAAGCGTAGGCGAATTCATTGTTGAAATTACTTCTGTAATGAAGCCCGAAGGTTGCAATTACGTAGTGAAATAGACACCTACACCACACATAGTGTCCATTCTCTTAGGACAATAATCATTATTAGGGTTCCTCTATACAGACAGAAGCAAAACAAGGAGACTATAATATTACT
The DNA here is from genome assembly GCA_951394255.1 of Polyploca ridens. Taxonomy (NCBI): domain Eukaryota; kingdom Metazoa; phylum Arthropoda; class Insecta; order Lepidoptera; family Drepanidae; genus Polyploca; species Polyploca ridens. The sequence goes on from OX596253.1 coordinate 14,649,937, forward strand.
ATGTAAGATAATGGGCTCTTCATAAAAAAGGTATTTACGGACTTTGAAAAAAATCCGCACCGCTATTTAAAATATGCATCCAACTCATATAAGTTCAAAAAGATTATGTGTATATTTGTTACTTAATTATTAATCTAATGGCTGAACAAATTTTCATGAAATTTTGCGTATATACTGGGTGTAACAAAAAGGATATATATATCCGAAGGGCGTGAAGACTACATCAGGTACAGATTCTCGATAAAAAGTTTCAGCTCAAAATAAATTACTCAAAAATTCATACCAAATTTTTGTTCCAAAGTTTATTACATTAAAATCATAGCCAACATGTCACTGCTCAATGAAGATTATTAATCGCTTGGCTCGCGGTTAAAAATATAACAATGACATCAATTGTTATAATAGGACGCGCGTCCCTCGCCAGAACCAACGGGTTAATATTGTGCGACACTTTTCGTTTCTCTTCCACGATCTCACACACACACACACACACACATACACACACACACACACACACACACACACACACACACACACACACACACACACACACCAGCACAAAATTTTTTTGACACCATTTTTTTTGATCTGTGCACCAAGTACATGCCAAAAAATCGTGGATCCCTGTAATGGATATACACTTTCCTTTACACCCTGTATAGATCTTACCCTGAATTTAAGAGAGGTAGAGCATAACGTTTATTCGCTCAAAGAGCAGCTCGACTGGGGAAATACCTTACAGAAAACCGCAGCCAAATAACTTTATGTTGTGTTCCTGCGCGTGAGTAAGGCCGCCAGAGCTCATTGGGGAGGGGGAAAGGGTTGGTAACGCGTGAGTGATAGCCCGTGCATTGCAAGAGTCCATATGGCTACTGTGACCGATTACCATCAGGCGGGCCGTATACACGCATACTGATTTCGTCGTATTAAAAAAATATAGGTATAATTATAATTTTGCTAATTTTAATGCAGAATATTTATATTGTAACGTACTTCGATAATAAATAATCATTAGAAATCCAGGTAAATACACTACGCAGACACCAGTGAAATAAAGCGACACATACAGAACCATCAGTAAACAAGGCTGTAAAGAAACTATAAGACCCCATCGCGTTGAAAGTGTTAATAAGCAATCAAGAAAACAATTTCCCCCAGACGATAGCTATCACTTTATTAGCTCTCAAGAAATAAATAAAGGGGCAAATAATACTGGGTGTCGGTATTAATATTATCTTCTAGTACGTATAAATTAATCCGAGGCGTCAACACAGAATGCGCGAACAATAACGGTGTAGTGTTAAACTAGACTGCTTTGTTATGCTATCATGTTAGAATCGGATGGATTAGGATTGCCATTTAGTTTTGAGTCGTTATTGAGTAGCTTTCCGTCCCCTTTTTGGCCCCGAATTTGATAAACCCTTCTTTATTGGATGCCTAAGTTAGGCGCGGATCCCATCATCATCATCATCAGCATATAATGTCCCACTGCTGAGCACAAGCCTCCTTTCACAAATCAGGGTGAAAAGGCAGATACTCCACCACGTGTGCCTACTACGGATCGGTGGAGGTAGGCTAGTGGTCAACCTATGTTGGAGTTTTCAAGCCGCCTACTAGCTTAACGAATATCACAATTAAGTGATAACCGGGACCAACGGCTTTACGTGCCTTCCGAAGCACGGAAACGCTTGATTTGAAATACCACTAGGCGGTCACCCATCCAGGCACCGACCACGACGGTGGTAACTTAACTTTACCGATCGATACGGCTTATCATTCTACACTACAAGCGCTTTCCATAGCGAGCGGTATATGGAGTTCTACGTGCTATATCCTTGACCGACGCGGTCGCTGTGTACAATGATCAGAGGCGCATAGATTACAGTAAACGCGGAACGCAGAACTCTTACTGCAGAACTCTAGAACGCTCGCTGTGCGATCGGCGCCATAGGGACCTGTGTAAAATATAATATACAAGATCCTAACCCCAGCTGTTTAGACTATCAGTCAAAGAAAGAAAAAAAAACATTTATTTCGACATACACACAACATTACAGACGTATATATTACATTACATATAACGTTACAAAATGTATAGATAAATAAATTAAAAAATAATAACAATATACACATTCAGTAATATTGTGTGATGTCGAAAAAGGATTACGACTCAGTTTTACTCCAAGGTATGTAGTACATACCTTGGAACTGGTTTCCAGTTGAACCCTTTTCGACAGAAAACTAGTTTCTTTCAGAAAACTTTTTTCGGAGTCAGGACAAGTAATTTTATTGTTTAGATAATGATGCCTAGAAAATACGTTGGTGTCATTTTATTTATTACGTAGTACAAACAGAATGCGTGGTTTTCCAATAAGATTTTTTAAAGGAAAGAAATTAAAAAATATGTTATTTAGTTACCGTTATATCGTGAACCTAACAAATAACAAGTTCATACAATTGAATTCCAAAACAATATCATCACTAAAGAAGCCACTGGATATTCAACTGATAATAGAAATTCACTGCAAATTCTCCCCTTTATCCACACAAATCTTTCGTGAAGACAATCCCAAGGTATCATCTTAATTTGTTGACCGTCTCCCCTAATGCCAAGGCATAAACATCAGATATCTGAAAGGACCGCCTGTAACCCGTGAAATTAAGCAACGCCCCCACCCCCCTTTAATTCCTCGTTAAGTTTTACCGGTTTATGCAGTACAGTGTGCTTTATTGAAAAGTTGTCTTTTGTTTTTTCGGGTTTTTTGAAATAAGAATAAAAGCAATATTGATATGATGCTGGTGATATGGATCACTAATTGATAAGCTAAAAATGGATTTTAAGGTACTTTCTTACAGTATTACCCAACTTATATGGCGCGTCGTGAATCTTCGTTCGCACAGAAAAGAAAGTATGGCCCCGAAGATTAACGAAAGAATGCTTAAAACTTATAATCAACCTTAGATCACTACTATAAGGTTCATAATACACTGCAGCTGTTAGTTCCGTCTCACTCGCGGGACTTGCGAGTGAGACGGAACTAACAGCTGCAGTGTGCCCCTCCGCACGGCGCGCGCTAACATGGCGGCAGCTGCCGACCAATAGCGTTTCCCGCGCTTTGAAAATGTATCTTCTGCGCAGGTACATTGGTAAGCCATATTAATTGGGTACTACTGTACATCCAGTGATTTTACGGACCATGATGCCTCCAACAGCTTTTTGAAGCGGCGTGATAGCTTTTGTTTATCGTCGATGCCAGTGATCACAGGGGAACTCACATTTATGCGCCGATCCCACAGAGAGAGTTCTGCGTTCAGAGTTCTGAGTTCCGCGTTCACTACTGTACACACAGCGAGCCAGCAGTCTAGAGTTCTAAAATAAATGGGCAAAATTTGTATGGAGCTTGTCTCATTGGCGGCCAGTAATAATTTCTATGTTTTCTATTAGGATTCTTTTCGCTCTGAATTTATTTATTTATTTATTCAGAACAAAAACACATTATACAATAAACATATAAAACGATAACAACTGCAGTAGTTAATTATTTTTTAACCGACAAAAAAACGGAGGAGGTTTACAAGTCGACGCGTATATATTTTTTTTATGTATGATCACGCGTAACTTTTTACAGAGTAGTCCGATTTTGATAATTCTTTTTTTAATGGATAGGGATACCTCAAAGGTGGTCCCATATAAAGGATACAAAAAACCTACCCTAAGGGTGGGAAAATAGGGGTGATTTGTTGTTCACTCACAGATTTTAATGCTGAGTTGTGTATTACATCAAAAGATATCAAAAATAAGCATGTAGTAATTAGTAGATTATAGACACAAAAAATGATAAAATAAAAACTTTTTAACAAAAAAATTAAACCACCGAAAAAACTGAAAAGCAAAAATAATGAATTTTATAAGGTTTTGCAGTCGGGGATAAATAAACAAATAAACAAAAAGTTTTTAGTGTGTATCCTAATTGTCGGTTTGATCATAAAGTTTTTTTTTCTGTGTATAGGCCTATTTGTACACAATCTCACCATTGCTAGTGATGATGTGGTCGAAGGTGGTAAGCACACAATGCCTAGCCTAGTAGGAACTGGCTCTCAAGTGCAGCTGTAGTAGCAACAGATTTTCAACTCGAGACAGCTTTTTAAATTATATAGGTAGTAATTATTTAAATGTAGCAATGAGTTTTGATTAATAATAATAAATAAATATAACATATACCTACTAAAAATTTACAAGAACAATGAATCTAAAACTAAAAACTAATATAATGACTAAAATATATTATTAAAAGGAGTCCCTTTAGGCAAGGTTCCGAACATACTGGCAGCGTTCCCCCTTTGAATAGCTAGACTAATTCTTTGTCCGAGGTAGCTGCCAGCTCTTCGGTCTCCTGTGATGTCGACTAACCTTTTTGTCATTTCTTTAAAAAGCTTTATAGCGCTAGGACCCCACGGACCAAGGGTCTCGACACCGAATGGGACAAAATCATATTCGGAGCCTAGACCCCTGTATTTGCAAGCTAAGCTAAGCTATTATTTAAATTGTTTATAAGATAATGGCCCTGATTCTGTTGTTCACATCTAAACTAATTTTAGTATCACTATGTCTCTTTCTAACAAAGAACATAAGAAAAGGATGTAAGAAATTTAGTCCTGTCAAATTAATCCAATGCTTGTTTTCAATATAAATTTAGTCGCCATCTATCGCGGTCACGCCTAAATACACGCAAAATAAGACGGCAAAGATTAATTTGACAACTTAAAATATGTTCTATCCTTTTTCAATCATGTTCGTAAGAAAGAGATGAAATGTGACTAAAATTAGTTTAGTGCGATTTACAACAGAATCGGCACCAATGTATGTATACAAACAAGTTATAAATTCATTCGTTAACTTTGGAGGACAGAGTAAGTTTATCATGGAAAATATTACGTTTTTTTGCATATTTGATGTGGAATTCATATTCAAATCCACGTTCAATTGCTAAACGAAGTCTCTTTACTATGAAATCCGTATAAATCCGAATAATATTAATATGGCTTATAAAAGTAAGGATATTCATAAACTTCTCACAATTTGTCGTTATGTAACTTTTTGTATATTTATTTTCTATTTACGTACATTCATTTAGAATTCTGAGAAAGTTATTTACTGAAGCTAGCTTAATTGAGTAATTTTAGGGGCTTACAATTTCCATTGAGGCAGATTCGGCATATGCTACTCAAATTTCTAGCACAACTTGTTTACTTGTAAATATTTTGATTTTATATTTTGTAAATATGATTTTGTTTCAATTATTATTTATTTTTAATATTTAGGTATTGTGAATATAGTAAAGACAAGATTAAAAAATAAACTAGATCGCTTATTACCTTTTTAATCGTGTAAATGACGCTCGGTACATTTCTTTGCTCTGTGCTCGTCACGGACGCGCGGAAGTTCGCAACGTTCGGCCGACGACGAATCGGCGGTTTGCAATTTGATTTGCATAGTTGTTATAAAATTATCGTTTTGTTTATTGTAAACTAGCTGTACCCCGCGGTTTAACCCAAGTTCCGAGACTAATAAGTCTAGATTACTCCATAAAAAACCTCTAGCTAGCAGAAATACATATGTAAGTCAAAATCGATTCAACTGTTTCGGAAAGCTCGGACAAACAATAAAGCACTTTTATAAATGCGTGTTTGGGTTTTAGCAACTTGCAAAGTAAAAGCTTTTATTACAAAGTCGTAGACATACATACATTTCAAAATATATTTGGATTAATCCTAACATAATAATCCTATAACTAATATAAATGCGAAAGTGAGTTTGTTTGTTACGCCTTTACGCCTCAACTACTCAACGCATCATCATGAAATTTGGTATGCAGATAGCCTATGGTATGGAGAACGACATAGGCTTTTTATCCCGGGAACGCGGGTGAAACCGCGTGGGACAGAGTAAATTGTATAATATTATATGTACGTATATTTTAATTTTCTATCAAATCTTAAAGTCTATCTGCAGTCGAAACTATTATTAATTAGGAAAAAAGCCAACAAATAATTCTTGTCCTGTAGTCTTTTAAACGTGTTTCCAGAAAATAATTCCTGCGAATGCAAAACGAACTTTTTGCTGTTTCCTTTTAATTTGCGAAGCTAACAAGTAGAGTCAAAGTTTACAAGTTCGGAAAGCCGGACTTTTGGAATTAAATTAAAATGTTACAATTTACGTTTGGACGGTTCACATAAATTCCTTGCCCTAATTAGCCTTGCCGACTTGCTTCGGCCGTAAACTCTTTTACAACTCAATAGCACAGTTTATTAAATAGTTATAGCCCGGCTTTGTTTACGTTTTTGTATTAGAGCGATGCGGATGGCCGCTTGGTGAAAATTAGAGGGTTTATCCTACATAAATCTTATAGTGCACTCGTGTTTATATAACAAGAGAAAATCATCTCTGATGATAAATATAAATAAATAAATATCCTGGGAAATTCTTCACACATGGCTATCCGATCACAAACTAAGCAGAATCAGTATTTTTTACAAGCAGGCAGACGGGCCACCGGTGGTAAGTGGTCACCGCCGCCTATAGACATTTGCAATAACAGGGGGATTGCCAATGTGTTGCCGACCCTGTAGAGCTCTTTTTACGCCTTTTTTGAAGAACCATATCGTAGCGCTGAGGGAAAACCGTAACGGGGAGCTCATTCCATATCCTAATGGTCCGCAGTAAGAACGTCCAACTAAAACGTTGTGTGGACGATCGAGGCGGCTCGTTTATTCTTAACGTGATAATATTTAGTGTTATTTTATAGTATTATGATACATATAACACAAACATACTGCGCTAGTATGTATTTATTTATTGGTTTAAAATAACATCATATCGTCGGTTGAAAAGTAATAGAGTAGCACTAATCCTAATTATTCGGGAGAGCAGTTTAATGTTTGAATTTGCAGAAAAAATGACATAACTTTCTCACTTTCGACTAAAATGTCGTATACCTTTTAACCGTCGATATTATTAATATACACACCGGCACAATTAGCGGAACAGAAAAAAAAGTGAGACTATGAGATTAACGCATATATTTGACGAAAATGTTATTAGACACAAAATAACAAATTGATTAACATCTTTTAACAACGACTTTGAAAAGTTTTCGTTATATTTATTGATAAATAAAGAAATTTGAAATAAGTGAAATTTTTAGATGATTATGAACCATCACAAAAAAATAAAAAAAAGTGAGCATTAAATGATTTAACAATAAAATTAAAGCAAAATTAATAACGAGTGTTTCCCCCTCTTGCTCTGATTACGGTTTCCATTCGTCTGGGCATGCTACGAGATTATGTTATCGATGATTTCTTGAGGCAACCGCTTCCACTCCTCAAGTAATGCGTTTCCAAGTTCATTCAGATTGTTGGGGGGTGGCATTCTGGATTTAACCCTTCTTTTTAGCAAGTCCCAGACATACTCTATCGGATTCATATCGGGGGAATTTGCTGGCCACTGCATCACCGGTATACCTACGTGGCTCAGATATGCCTGTACCGATTGTGCACTATGAGCACGAGCATTATCTTGCATTAGAATAAAGTCGTCACCAATAAATGGGGCAAATGGTACAACATGTTCTTCTAAAATGTCTCTGATGTATCGATCTGCTGTCATGGTCCCTCCTGTGACTATCACTAACTCCGTGCGAGCTCCCAAACATATCCCTCCCCAAACCATAATCGAGCCGCCACCATAAGCCACTGTGTGTTCAAAATTAGACTGTATGTGGCGTTCTCCTTTGCGTCTCCATATTCGCTGTCTCCCATCGATCTGTTTTAAAAGAACTCTGCACTCATCAGTAAAGAGAACCTGCTGCCATTCGTTCAAATCCCAATGACGATGTTCTCGCGCATAGCTTAATCGGTTTACGCGGTGACGTCTCTCAAGTTTTGGGCCTTTGGAAGGTATATACGACCCTAAACCAACTTCTTCAAATCTCCTGCGAACTGTACGCTCACTTACTGGTACTCCTCGAACGTCTTCCAGTTCATTTCGAGCTTGTACAGCCGTTAATCGCGTATTCCTACGAACTCCAAGTTGTAAAAAAACTGTCATCTCGCCTCGATGTACATCTTTTTCTACCTTGACCCCTCCTCCTCACAAGAGAATTAGACGATCTGTAGCGCTGGATGCTGCGATGAATCGTTGATACTGGTCGACGAAGCCTTGAGGCAATCGATCTGTAGGTATGGCCATTTCTTCTCATTTCATCAGCCCTAATGATTTCCAGTGATGTTAAGTCAGGCATAATAAAGAGCTTTTAATAAACAAAATTGCCTATAGAATAACACATTTATAAAAAACAATTAAGTGCAATTTTTCAAAAAAAATACAATTACGTAGTTATTACTCGAACAAGTTGACAAAACGTATTGTTCGGGAAAATAAAACAAATGAATGAAAAAAGTGTATGTCATCTAATTTTCTATTTTCAAATTTGACAATAAATTAAAAAAATATCATAACTGGCCAGTTCCTCAAGTAAAAGATTTTAAAATCCTGCTTTTTTTTTTGTGTTCCGCTAATTGTGCCGGTGTGTATATCTATTTCAGTAGTAACAATTTAATACCTAATTCAGTATTTTGTTTTAGAAAGAACAGAATCAGATGTATCGCCCATGTGACGGTAGCGAAACGGCCAAGTTTGTGAAGTTAGGGTTTGTAGAGTTAGGGCGTGTAGAGTTATAAGCTTGGCTCTACATGAGATCTAATAACTTTTTGACAGGTCGAGCCATATGGTCTCGTCTTGACAACATTTTACATTAAAATGTTTTTGGTGGGACCTATACTGACTGATTGACAGAATAGAGTATAAGTCGTAGGGTCTAATAATTTGAAATTTTGCAGGCAGGTGCCTTATAACTATAACGTAGTCAAAAGTATTTACTACAATTTGGGTTTCAGTGGGGCACTTATAAAGGTCAAAGCTGCAAGATCGCACGTGAAACCGCGGAGCGAAAAGCTTGTCTACTATAATGTAAATAGATATGGAGTTTGTTTGTTTGTTCTTACTCCACTTCATTTCTTTGAAGGAACGAAGAAATATGTAGGTTACTTATAAACTGGAAACGCGCGGAAAAAGATACCTATACTTTATAATATTATTACATTAAAAATATATAACTCCAGCTGAAATATACTTTTGTATGAAAATATTAAGTACTTGAGCAATAACTTCGTTTCTTTATGTTCATGGCAAGAAGCTTTTTATTACTTCTACATTCGTCAAGAATATTTGCTTTCATAAGTCTATTTACAGGATTTAGGCTTCTTTATAATTCTCCCACACATTCAATAAAAAATAAATATTACTATTACTTATGAAAATATTCTTCTGTTTTCTATACCCGTTCTTAAGCCACATCGCTCAAAGAGCCGATAATCGATGGGAAAGAAAGGTTCTCGAGTCGCAACTACGTAGGTACGTGCGCTGTGCTCCCGAACTCTCAGGTGGACCGACGACAGCGTTGCCAGTTTTTTTTTCGGGCCATGGATTTTTTAACCTCTTGAGTAAAAAAAGCGGGATTCTATCGCCGAAAGCGGGACATACTAAAAAAAACCGGCCAACGGACTCCAGCACCGAGGGTTCCGTAGAAACTTATAGGTATGTAAATAGTTCATTCATCACGGGAATCGAGTCTCGAAGATGTTTGCCCTTTTTTCGATTTGTTGTGTAAAATAATCTCATTTTTTTTAAGTTAAATTTTTGTATGTCTCAGTGACATTTAGCGCACTTTATACCACTGCGGTGTTTAAGACGCGTCACGGGAGCTGGTGCCATTTCTGTCCAGTTGGTGTCTTTATAATGTCCCACTTCTACATCCAACAATGATTTTACCGTCGAGTAATCCTCGAAAAGCGGGACTGAGCCAGTCCGGCCGACCTGATCAGAGTCACATGCGCCTCTGGATGCAAGCGGCCCTAAACTGTTTGTTGTGGAAATCGATGCCTAGGTTCAGCAGTGGACTTCCATAGGCCAATAAAGACTTAAACTTCTTTCATACATTTTAGATAAACAAGGTCAATCTTTTGTGAGAAAAGTTGTTTAGTGTAACAGACCGAACTAAGGGTTCAAAGAGAAAATAATAGCAAGATTACATCTATCTTATTACCGAGACCATTCGTTCGAAACATTATTATTGTCATTAAAGTATAAAATGTCAGTAAAGTTTATTTCTCTATTAACGTTGTAGTCACCGGGGGCGTTAAGTCCTGGGTATTCTATCACCGAATGGTCGTAAAGGAACGAACGTCCAATCATTAACTGTTCATTAAACGATCTAACTGACAAGACGTATCATCACACCAGCACCCAAGTCAAAGGCATTTACTTTTTTTAAGTCAAAAGTGTAACATGTAGTCTGGGACGGTCTGACTCATGGCCAGCATCACCTGGGGCATTCGATGCAATGAGGAGTTATCCCTGTAATATTGCTTATACAGTGGACCACGTAAAGTACATACGAACAACTTTTACTATGGGAACAACTCTGAAATCACATCTTTCTTGCTATGGGCTTGCTAATGTATTGCCAATTTTTTAATAGCCAAACTGCTTTCAGAATCTATGTATATCAGTAACATATTGGCCTGTCTTATTAAAAATAATGAAAGACAATGGCCCTGATTCTGTTGTTCACAACGAAACTAATTTTAATGTCACTATATCTCTTTCTAACAAAGAACATAAGAAAAGGATGTAAGAAATTTAGTCCTGTCAAATTAGTCCAATGCTTGTTTTCAATATAAATTTAGTCGCCATCTATCGCGGTTATATCTAAACACACGCAAAATAAGACGGTAAAGATTAATTTGACAACAATAAGTAATGTTCGTAAGAAAAAGGTGAGATGTGACTAAAATTAGTTTAGTGCGATTTACAACAGAATCGGCACCAATCAAAACAAAGGTATAATGCGTCCTCAATGGACGTAGGAAGATTTGTAACTACAAGATTTTGTGAAATTCAATTTATAGTTTCAGATATTTCAAAACGCAATACGATCTAAAACTTACAAACTTATCGGGATACCACAGATATTTTCCCGAAGGATTCCATAGTTGTTCCCTCAGTAAATGTTGGTCATATTGATAATTGAGTTTCGCCCATTAAAGGGTATTGGGTATGCTGTCACGAGCCTACATAGTATACCTATTCAAAATTCAAAATAATTTATTTAAATAGACCTTCGCAGGCACTTATGAAAAGTCTGTTTCTAATACTCTACCGGTTCGGAAAGTTGCATTTGCTGAGAAGAGCCGGTAATAAACTCAGCAATTACTCTTTTCAAAACAAGCTTAGAATAATAAATATTTACATTCTAATCGCACTGACAACAATTGCGTGCCCCGCGCCAGAACTACAAAGTAGTCTGAAGTAGGTAACTAGCAAACTTAAGCAGACCCGCCACAAGCTGCACCTGTTTAAATTGACTTCAAATAATGTGGTATTGATATATTATTGTCTGGAAAATATATCTACGGCATGATGATAAAAATATAACAAACAAAAATAAATGTACACAATTTTCTCATAACGAAGCAGATTATAAAACTTCAAAGAAGTAAATCCAGAGATTACACAACGAATAATGATTTTAATTAAAATTTTAATAAACATTTTTCCTACGTATTTTAGTATCGCAACAGTGTTCTGAATATGAAAGTGAGATATTAAACGAATTTAACGATCAAGCTGTTGTTAAAAATGTAAGGTTATTTACCCTATGTTAGCTATAAACATTGCTATAAATTGGATTTTAGTGTTATTAAATTGTAAATAATCTCTTGTTTTATACATAACCTATTATGAGGTACGCTGATGTTTAATATATACTAGTTATAAAATACTGTTCCCGGAACAAAAATAACTCTATGTCCATCTCTATGTTCTAAATTATTCCCAAAACCAATTTTCATCAAAATCAGTTAAGCATGAAAACGTGGTAAACAGGCAGACACACTTTCATATTTAATATAGGCACAAGCAAAGAATCCTTACTAATATTATAAACGCGATAGTTTGTATGTATGGATGTTTGTTACTATTTCACGCAAAAACTACTAAACGGATTTGGCTGAAATTTGGCACACAGAATATGTTCTGGATTAACTCATAGTATACTTTTTATCCCGGGAAAACATACGATCTCTCGGGCATTCGGGTGAAACCGCGCGGGAAAGCTAGTCTGTAATATAACGATGTAACCCCATCGAGTTTGGGCTCGTTTAATTTGTCTTAACAAGGACTCTGGTTCTAGGGAATTGTTGATTAAATTGGTAGACATTTTTTTTTTTTAACTTGTTACATTATTAGTTTTTATACTTAGAAGGAAGTACGCTACAAAATTGCTAATTTTATATCATGTATTTCCAATACAACAAATCCTTCATAGCTCGAAATATATCATACTCTTTTTCTCGACGGAGTCGGATATTTAGTATAATTTTCAATAACACATTGGCTATATTTATATTCACCCTTGCTCAGTAATACACATGAGTTTGAGCTCACTCCATCCCTTACTATTTGTCCGAGGATGACACTGAAAAAAGTATTTTATAGTTCAATATTTCATATGTTTCTGCTTAACAGAAACAAATCTTAAGTGAGTGACTTGAATAATTATGTTCATAATATTGTGATATTAAGGTGGTTGCTCTGATTGCCCTTTCCATACATATTTAACTAGCTGAGATTTCAATACACGCATCGTATTGTTTTTATTTGAGCTATTCTTTCGACTTCATACTAGTTACCGGTGTGGCTAATTTTAATTTCAAACAAAAATATCCAACGGAATTACAATAAAACTGGTTTAAAAAATTGCAAATTTTGTATACGTGTGAGTAAATTTTGTAGCGCAATCTAGGCAGGCAATATGGTTATTAGTAAGGTAACTAAGAACTAAGATGTCAAAAAGGAGCCGGGGTTCGAATTAAAAACTACACGACGTGAAATAGATGGCGCTTTCAGTAATTTGACTCTATAGAAATCTATGCTTTGAATAATATTGGTCAAATCTTAGCATAGCCGAAACGGGGCGTTGCCGTTCCGACTAGGGTAGTTTGTTGTAAAGGAAACGCGATGTTGCCAATCATCGTTGCGCGCTTCTTTCGTAGAGATGATTTCAATAATTTTGAAGTTGAATTTTAAATTAGCTTTGCGCGCAGCTTTACCTGCATGAATTTTTTGTGTAATATTATGAATACCAATAAGTTTTACCACGTATAGTTTTTATGTTAATTGAATATATATATCGAATGTAGGTTTCGATTTAGGTGAGATTTAGTTTATGCTGCATAAATGATATCAAAGAGAATGTTAAAATATGTCAATATACGAATACCAAAAACATTCCAACGTTTAACTATGACCGACCTAATATCTACTTTTAAAGTAATTAATAATGCTATCCGAAAAAAAACAATTTAAACAATTTTACGTTTTTTTACAAACAAACATGTTTTAATTTGTATGATATAGGTATAAAACCTATACATAATACCTATACATATTATAATATAGGTACGAAACTTCACCGTTCGTTCGAGGACGGTTCAAGGGATGCGTTCAAAAACCAATACTATTAAAAAAGATTGATTGCTTAGATTATTCATAAATAATAATACGTAGAAAGTCAATATGTAATATACTATGTATTATACATACCTACTTATTTTATTCTATCATGGTAAATAATAAAGTTAGGTAGGTACCTACTGATATATTTCAATATTTATCTAGTCTAATAATAAGTAATAATGTAATTAGTAAGATTCCGAACACGATGTTTTTGCAAATACCTAGTAGGTAGGTACCTACTGTACAAAAAATAAACGATGTTTTGAATCGATTAAAATATTAGGTGGTATCAATCAACTTTAGGGCCGATTTTTCCATCGTCCGATATAAGAATTTTACTTGTGGAATTAAATTCACGTTTGACAGATTCTCTGTACAGAAAAACTGTCAAAATACAAAATTCCTCGAATAAAGACAGCTGACGATGTTAAAATCGACCGTACGATTTTTTTATTGGGATATCGAATCTATACTTCGATACTATAATATAATAAAGCGGATGTTTTTTTTTGTTTATTTAAACGGGCTAATCTCTGAATCGCTAGGTAATCACTATCCATCTGATTGGAAAAATCTTACACTAATAGGAAGCTACATTATCCCCGAGTTTTACAGGCTACTTTTTATTAAGTGTATTCCGAACCGGTGGTGGTAGATTCAATTGTATGTACTTATACTTGACGTGCATAAGTGCCTTACCTGGGCCTAAACTGGATAAGTTAATAACTTTTTGAGTTTATTTTGATTTATCCCAGGAATGCGGGAGAAACCGCGGGGGACAGCTAGTGAAAAAAAAGTGATAATCGGTTATCAACAATGATGGAAAATACATGTAAGTCGGTAAGTAGGGTCATTGCGCCGGTTAGTGACCAGTTAGCTGGGTTGCCCACATAAGATGAGGAAAAAAAAATGTTGTCTACACGCAAAATAGTATATGTTAATGTGAATTTGTCCCAAATATAATCTAGTTTGGATACAAAAACATAAAATAAAATACATTCATACAAAAATATGTATAAAATGCTGAAAAAGTGAAAATATAGCGAAAACGTCGGTTTACGACCATTTTTATCAGTTTGTGACCACCAGTGACCTGGTTTGCGACCGCTATTTTAATATGAAAAAATTGCCATTAAAACAATTATAATCGCTTCAAAAATATTTTAATTTTTGCCTCTCAATAAAAACAAATATGGTAATCATTTGGTTTAATGTCTTCTTATAATTAAAAAATAACAATCTTACATTTCGTAGGAACTTAGTAATAGTTGTAATAGAATTAAACAATATCCTAAATATTAAGTAATATAACATTTAAAAAAATATCAACATCAATATTTGCTCGTTGTGGTGGATCAGGTATAAACAAATGTTTGCTGAAAGCCCCAGTATCCAACATTGCCATATTTTTCGCTAGCAACGCTTTCCTAGACACCACCAGCTAACCTCCACCTTGTATTCCTCACTGCGGCTCCGAAATGTCGGATGTCCGCATTCACCAAAAATAGGTTCTCAAAGTGCTGCGTGGACTAGACGTGAGTAAGGCTAGTGGCCCCGACGAGATCCCGGCGGTAGTATTGAAGACCTGTGCCCCTGAGTTGTCTCCTATTCTCACACGCCTATTCAGACTCTTTGAATACAAGACGTGTCCCTAAATCCTGGAAACTTGCAAACGTCCAACCTATACCCAAAAAGGGTAGCCGTACAGATCCGTCGAACTATAGACCTATCGCAATCACCTCCATACTCTTCAAGATTATGGAGCGTGTATTGAACGCCAAACTTCTTGGCTACCTGGAAAACAATGATCTCCTGAGTGATCGCCAATTCGGCTTTCGTCCTGATCGATCTACAGGAGATCTCCTAGTGCTAGCCACCCACCTCTGCAGCGAGGCCATTGAGAAACACGGTGAAGCGCTAGCAGTTTTACTGGACATCTCGAAGGCTTTCGACAGGGTCTGGCATGATATTCTGCTCAGCAAGCTTCCCTCATATGGACTGCCCTCTAGTTTATGCGCCTGGATCTCCGATTTCCTGAGTGGACGGTCTATTCGAGTGGTAATCGATGGCTGCTCGTCGGAACTAAAGGCGATCAAGGCTGGTGTTCCTCAGGGATCTGTTCTCTCTGCTACGCGTTTTTTTGCTGCATATTAACGACTTCCTGAAATCCGGAATTTACGGGTATGCAGATGACAGCACCGTCACAGAGAGTTATATATCCGATCCGCGGGCTAGTAGGGCCACAACAGAGTCTCTCAGAGAGGATATGGTTACGAGGTTGAACTCGGCTCTGCAAATTGTTGCCGAGTGGGGTACCGCCAATAGGTCGACTTCAATGCCTCTAAAACACAGGCCTGTCTTTTTTCTGCCAAGAGGAGCTCCTTCAAGCTGACTCCCGCATTAAGTGATGTATCTGTACCGATATCCAAAAACCTAGATCTTTTGGGTCTCAATTTATCCTCTGACCTTAATTTCGGATGGTCCATCGAGGCAAAGGCTAAGACTGTTGCCAATAAACTTGGTATCCTGAACAAGGTGAGACGGTACTTCACAAAGGCACAGCTTCTATACCCATTACAGGATCTGGTCCCTTTGTCTCGATTGTATCACACCTCTTCCTCTAACTCATTTGCATATTCACGCCCAATTACAGATTTCTAGTACTAAGAGTCTTTGAGACATAGTGCGGATGGACGGACAGACAGACAGACGGACATGGCGAAACTATAAAGGTTCCATGTTGACTACGGAACCCTAAAAATCAGACTTGGTCGCATACTCAATGAACTTTCATACCAATTTCTGTTAGCGGCCGTTATTTTTCTCATACTAAATTATGGTGGCCGGAAACCAATGTCTTTATTTCGATTATTTTGGTTTACGACCACCTGTTTAGCACCCAATTTCGTACGTAAATTAAACAAAGTTCTTTCAAAGAAACTGGTGGTCGTTTACCAAAGAACTACAAAGAAAAGCTTTTACAATGCTACATTCAAAATTGTAACAGTCCTGTATGAAGTATTAGGATCATATTGATCATAACAAAATAATGCGATTCTCGTCGATTGGCGACCACGTGGTCGCTATCTAACGTTTTTGATAAGTAAGCATTTCGGTTACCGGCCACTTGATTTTATCTTAATAATAAGTTTAAAAATAGCAAAATACAACAAAATAATAACCAAAACTTATCGGTTCTACAATTTAACATCTAACTTGTGTGTAAAACATGAAATAAGTAATAAAACATACCTTTGAGCACCGCGCGCCGTGTTATTTTTTTTCCAACTTGCGGTACTTCCACTCACCACTGAATCAAGACGCGCACTGAGCAATATTTTTTCGGCTCTGGGTTAACCCATTTGTTTCAAACTGTGTTAATTCTTATTTCATAATTATTTATAAAGCACGTTAGATTTATTTTTTATTTATGTTACCTTTACAAATACTATTATCTTGATTTAAAGAAAAGTAGTACGTCAAATGGTCGCCTACTGAAGGTGGTCGCGATACCGGCGAAAGGACCCTACATGTATTTTTTTTACCGAACGAGCTCCGCGATCGAAGCGTTTCTGTTTCAGCTTGGGCAAAAATGCTTTCGTATGTATTTTCGAAAAATCTTCATTATAAATTAAGTAGTTACCTATGTATTCATCTTATAAACTGTAAAACATCGATTCAAAAGATTGAAGATCGACCCATAAAACCTCTTTTTTGATTAAATCGAATCGAGATCGTAAATCCTAGTTTGCCGTGATTTGCCTAACGTTGACACATCTTTTTAGACGTGTCACGTTCCTACGCAACGAAATTTATGTGTTTCCCATGTGTTTCCTACGGCTAATATTTTTTACAAATTATTTTCTCTTATTTAGATAGGTACATTACATTAGCTTGATGTTTAGCCGAGTGTACCTTTAAACAGGTATGTAATAGATATATGCATTGATGCTAATAGTATAAAGATAGATAGATAACCTGTTTATTGTTACACCACATGAAAAAAATTACATCCGTCGGAACACACCGATAGGCGCTTGGCGACAGATTTTCAACTTGAGGGTGGTAGCCAATCAGATGAGCACTAAAAAGTACCCTACCACCTGCTATGGTTTCCTCACTATGGTTTCCTCACGATGTTTTCCTTCACCAAAGTAAAGTTCATTTTGTAAGGAGGAGGTTTGAAATTTGAAAAAAAATTGTTTCCTAATTATTTAGGAACAAGGATATTGTTTGGTTTTAATAAGTCGAGAATACTCCTGTACTCATTTTTCTGATATTATAAATTACATATTCTTTGTCATAACAATTACGCATTTTATTTCAGGTCCAGGGGCAATTAATTATGCATAACCAAAATGCATTATGCTTTTCATACTGTTTGATTTACATCCATTAAATCTTATAACAGTCATAAAGGTTTGCCGATATGACAAGGTCATCAGAAATGTGAAGTCAAATGCTAAAGCTAGCAAAATTTTCAAAAATGCTAATTGCTAGATATTATGTTGACTCAATTGGAAAAGAAATAACTGTGCAGATCAAAATTAATTTACAAGTAAAATGTAAACTATATAAAAATCGGTATTAAAAATAATTATACAAAGCAAACCTACTAACAGGTATTTTTTTGTTCTAGGAGAGGATCATGCATCTTCAATGTAGATTCTACATAATCATCAGAAAGTCAGTTTGTTATGTACCTATAATATTATGCTTGATTATTTTTATCAAGTAAATAAAACTTTGAAAATGTTTTGTAACAGTAGGTATTTATTTTCAACTAGTTCACCCTTCTTACTAGAAGAACCTCTTGAACTAGGTGAACTTCGTAACACATTTTTTTTTTACCATTTTTTAAACCACTCCTGTATCACAGCGAACAAAACAAAAAAATAATTATTCAAATCGGTCAAGCCGTTTTTGAGTTTTATCGAGACTAACGAACAGCAACTAATTTATATACCTATATAAATAACATTTATAAATATATTTCAGGACCAAGGAAAATTTAACGTTACCAACATGCATAATATTTTATGTTACTTCGTTTCGATTACGCACAGCAACGGTCACAGTCATGATGGAGAATAGATGCGTACCTACCTCGGAGGAGTTTATCAGCAAAATGCTTTTTAGATTCTACCAAAATCACAATTTAGACTGAATTTTTTGAGTGTTTATAAAAATATGTGTAGACCCCAATGACATTATACCACATTTACTTACGTCATACATTAATAAAGAAATATACAGAGTTTTTTTTTTATTATACCTACATAATAATCAATATTGACATCTCATAAACGTACCGGTGTAGAGCCTCCCCTAATAACAAGGGGGATTGGGGCCATAGTCCATAACGTCAAGCAGGACAATGTGGTTTGGTGTACTTCTAATGCTTTTCAATTTGACTTTTTCGTGTTGGTTTCCTTACGATCAAGAACGAAAACATATCATCGGCCTGTACTTTGTGAGATTTGAATTTACGTACAAATTCACCTTTGGATAATGGTGAAGGAAAAACATCATTAGGAAATCAAATAAGTACATGTACAATGTACAAAATTTTAATAGTAAACATGTATTATATTTATTGAAAAAATAATATAAAATATACCAAACCTAATGAATATATAAAACACAATTTACGCATAATACATGAAAAAATACTTAACCAATTTTAGCACACACGCGTAATTATTTAACCGCCACCTAACTGCATATAAAACAACTCAATATGTACTTATTTTAACGCCATCTAACGGTCGAAACAAAACAAAAAATTACAATGTGTGCGTGTATATATACAAGGAATAACTTGACAGATATTTTTCTGGAGGAATTCTTTGTAACTAATTGCCGTGAAAGTAAACTTAATGCTTCATAAATACTTCATAAATACATATTGCTCGCCAATCACTAAATTACGCACCAAGGATGCTTGAATTTTACATAAAAAAAGAAATAACATATCTTTGCGATACTAACACCATCTAACGGGAATATAGCTTTTTGTAATCGTGAGCATTCACCTTAATTGTGATTTTCAGATTCTTATGATAAAAATATTTAAAAACCTGACCTTTTTTGTTTCCAATTACACACAACCTAGAAAACTTTAAGGCTACGATGGAGAGATATTTTCAGGGCAAGTGTGATACATCCTGATTTGTTATCGGTCCTTTGGAGTAAGACTAGCTTTCACCACACGGTTTTACATGCATTTCTAATGGAAATTGCAAGTTGGGTACTTGAATGATACTCAAAAATACCCATCCAAAGGTCGCTGCTTCACGATAAGTACATCATTGGCCCTGATTCTGTTGTTCACAAATAAACTAATTTTAATATCACTATGTCTCTTTCTAACAAAGAACATAAGAAAAGGATGTAAGAAATTTAGTCCTGTCAAATTAGTCCAATGTGGTTCTATCCTTTTTCAATAATGTTCGTAAGGAAGAGATGAGATGTGACTAAAATTAGTTTAGTGCGATTTACAACAGAATCGGCACCATTGTACAGTAATTTTAATTTTAAGCATTTCTTTTTATGTTTTGTTAAATACTTTTTGTACAATAAAGAGTTATCTATCTATACGCTGTGCGACGATAGGCTAAATACAACTTTTCATGGATGCAACCATACAAAATGTACGGAATTTACACACTTACCCTTACTTAGGAATTTCATAAAATCCTTTCTTAAAACAGAAATCCGGTTTGGAGGATAAGTTTCATTGGTAACGTAGGGTGGTTTAAAAAGAAACATCATCAAAATTTCATAGTTGTATGGCCAGTGGATTGATTCTGCATAGATATCTCAATGAATATAATAATATAATATCTCTGTGGAATGAGCTCCCTGCCGTGGTTTTCCCAATGGAGTAACAGCATGGGGTTCTTCAAAAAGGGTGTGAAGAGGTTTCTTCAGGGTCGGCAACGCGTGAGTGATACCCCTGCCCCCCTAGACAAAGTACTTTTCGTTGCGTTTGCGCGAATAGAAACGCTACAAAATGTATGATTCTGACATTTGGTTACGCTAGGATCTAGCGAATCCTTATGTCAATCTCATACATTTTGTAGCGTTTCTATTCGCGCAAACGCAACGAAAAGTACTTTGTCTAGGGGTACTGGTGTTGCAAGCGTCCATAGGCTACGGTAACTGCTTACCATCAGGCAAGTAAGTAAGTAAGTAAGTGGTATAAAAAAAAAAAAAAAAAAGCAATCAGTTCTATTATATACTGAAATACTGTCCTTTCTAGCCTTTGTATGTATACCAACGTTGTCCTCATGATCAATCGATCACTTGCCATGGTGAGAGTGGCCAAACAACCTTATTCACGGTAGAAACAAATTCACTAATATTTCGCGTTCGAATACAAATAGTAGTTCCTTCAAATGTATAAACACCCGACAAGCGTGAGTCGGACTCCGCACCGAGGATTCCGTACAAACTTGTAGATTTTTCCGATTATGTTATTTTTGAATGTGATGTAACTAAAAATTTACGGTTTTCAGATTTCTTCCTTTACTTGTACTATATGGCCTTGCTTCTGCCAAATTTCAGAATTCTAGGTCCAATAGGTTTTGATTCCCTTGCGATCGGCAAAATATTCGGCATAAACGGCCGTATCTTTTGATTGCGTTGACATAGAAGTCTTATTTTTTTCACTGCTCCAAGGGATTATAGACCTGAGTATTTGATATTAATTTCAGCTTGTTACCTCCATGCATTCCTGAGAAAAAGGGTTTTCACAGACGGACATACAGACAGACAGACGGGCAACAAAGTGATCCTATAAGGGTTCCGTTTTCTTTTCTTTTGAGGTACGGAACCCTAAAAATAATCAAATATCAAGTAGAGTCGTAAAAGACTACACGCTCTTTACGACGTCGTACCATTATATGATATAACTCACTCAGAGATCCCGATGTCAAACGCACCAGTCTATGTCAAAATACTCGACAAACCCGAGTAAAAAAAAAGTCATTTCATTGGAATCTACAATATGAGATTTGTTTTGTTACAAGCCTTGTCATGAATTGTTTTAGTTTTCAGAAACTAGTAGATTGCGTGTGTGTTTTTAAACTGTACCTTAAGTGTACAGGCATACGGCTTAATGTTTCCATATACTAGGGCCCCACCTCCACATAGAAAGGCTGCTTCTCCACTGGTGATACGTAGCGATGGAATTTATAAATACGTAATTATATTACAATCCACAAATAGGTTCGATGTATATAGCTAAGGCTATTTTAACTCTAATAAAGCGATACTACATTCCTCGCTACCCATAATTAAAGTTAGAAGTAAGTCTTGACATGACTTTCAATCGTCTAGCAAAAAATTTACTCACGAGAGGCTTGAAGCGTCAAATTTATAAACTAACTTATTAATATTTCGCACGCGGCGTCACTGTCCTTAGAATATAAACTCACAAACATATTTTGTAGGAAGGTTTTTAATGGTTTGTCTTCAGTATGTGGCTAAAAGGTGGTATGGAGGTGCAAGGTGGATGACACTTCCATTGAAAAGGGAAGTTCTTCCGCCAGGCTGGTTCATCGTGCCTGGGGACCGCGGTCCAACTGTACATGTCGGACAGTTGTATATATGCAGATTCTCGAGAAAACTTCGTAAGTGCGATGCAGGATAATGTGGCGCCACGCCATCTATCTTTCAACATGTGAACTTCACTACATATTGGTTCACTATAGAGGTAAGTACACAAAGACTCGAAACACACTTTAAAGTGCTGGCCGAGATATAAACAGATTGAGGGTGGGAGCCTGCCAGACGGGTACTACAATGTGGGTAGTATCAGCTTGATATGGTTTCCTTCGTTTTAGCAATCGACGTCACAACTGCAGAGATAACATCGCCTTAAAGCCGATCAAATCCTGAGCTCCGCTTCCCCAGTGGAAACCCACCCTTCTTGTCCTATAAAGCTAACTCAATAACATAATGAAGCATCACGTTATGCCCCCACGTGACGAGACAGCGAGCTCATTAGACTTAATGATTAGTGTCCAGCGCGGCTTGTCAACGCGCAATCTAATTCGTACTACCTAACGAGCCTTCCGCGGAGTACGCCGACTATGTTTATGACGTTATGTCGTTATGGCACGTGATAGACGGCCTTTGTGCCGCTGTCGTAACTAACTATATTTATGAACTGATTACGTTAATGGTTTGGATGTTTAGAGTTTATGGGTATTAGAGGGATAGCTCAGTGGTTTTCGAATGGTGTGATGAAAGGTGTTGGTTCAAATTGGGTTATGGAAACCATAGCACGGTGGAAGGTACTATACTAGTATATATTTCGACAGTTGGCTTTTTTTTACATGACTTTGTCGATAAACAAGCATACGGCCCGCCTGATGGTAAGCGGTTACCTTACCCATATATATTAGGCATCACTCGCGTTACAAACCCTTCCCCCTCCTCAATGAGCACTGGCGACCTTACTCACGCGCAGGAATACAACATAAAGTTATTTGGCTGCAGTATTCTGTACTTCCCCAGTCGAGCTGCTCTTTAAGCGAATAAACGCTATGCTCTACCTCTCTTTGTAAAGGGCGGTAACACATTGGCAATTTTCTTTTAATGCGTAAGCGGTACAAAAAGCATTAGTAGTGAAATCTTCCATTGCATAAAGGTTTTATTCTTTTTCTCCAAGAAAACAACCACACACAACCAAAAAAAGATTACAAAGTCGCTAATGGCCCTGATTCTGTTGTTCACAACTAAACTAATTTTAATGTCACTATATCTCTTTCTGACAAAGAACATAAGAAAAGGATGTAAGAAATTTTGTCCTGTCAAATTAGTCCAATGCTTGTTTTCAATATAAATTTAGTCGCCATCTATCGTGGTTACGCCTAAATACACGCAAAATAAGACGGCAAAGATTAATTTGACAACTAAAATATGTTCTATCCTTTTTCAATCATGTTCGTAAGAAAGAGATGATATGTAACTAAAATTAGTTTAGTGCGATTTACAACAGAATCGGCACCAATACCAGCCATTTAAAAAACTAGTTGATATTAAGAGTGCGTACAAAGCCAGAAAAATATGGCAATCTCAGATGAAACAAACTTATGTCTAATCTTCGCGTGGAGATGAGATGGAGATAGCGTGTTTCGCGGAACAAAAATGAACGAAGCGCTTCTTATCTAAATAACTCGTAAAGTATAGAATATTATAAAAAATCGTTAGTAGCAGCCCTAGGTCATATGTTAGTGATATTATTTATCGAATTTTTGTCTTAATTAGATACACCATGAACGAATAAAACCGAAAATTCATTATTATTAGAGGTAGCTTTGTGAGTTTTTTCTATCGAGGAAATTTCATTCCATTATGTTTTTGCTCAGATAGAACCCTCGCGTATATAATGAAAATACCCATATAAAAATATTTTTTCATTTAAATACTATTTACTTGGGTAAATTTCAATTCTAAGATTGTTATTATGCTTTATACGCACCCTTAACACAAACTTTTCCGAATAAACCCAATCCCTACATCATTACACAAGTAGGCACACATTCTACGATTGGCTTCTTCGAACCGCTCGCGCGTTTCACTTCCGCCACTTTTCCCTTTTTTTTACATGGCAGCCACTCTTTACGGCATGACTTTTGTTTCACAATTTACCGATAGTGGAAACCGGTTTTTAGCAACATTTTACTCGGGCGTCACAGGCCGCAGTCATTCACTCGGTTCAGGCTTCGATTAAGCTTGAAGCTACGAATAAAATTCGAAAGCTTTTTTGGTTAGATCTCTGTTTAAAATCCTACCGTGAGAGTAGGTTTGATATAGTTGACCATAGCTGAGATTCTATGAAGGTTATGTATGAGAGATAGGGCGGATCAGGAGTACGGAGGTATGAATTAACTTTTATTAAAAATCACGAAGAAAAGGGGGTTTTTGCAAAAAAGTTATAAAATATTTTGAACTCTAATCTGACCGAGTCTAATGATGACATTTTTAAAATTGCTTTCGTAGCAAATTAAGAAAATTCTTCAACGTGTGAGTGATACCCCTGATGTTGCAAGCGTCCATAGTCTACGGAAACCGCTTACCATCAGGTGGTCTGTATGCTTGTTTGCTACCATAGTAGTATAGAAAAAGAAAAGAGAAACTCAAATGGTATGCACAAAACCTTTGGTTTTTGTAATCACAAACTATTGTACCTAGCTTAAAACAGAACCTAAATTGCACACACTAAAAGCGGATTTTCTCTAAAAATATATTGGAACATCACACTCACATTCTGTATACAGGTAAAAAAATTCAAGCAACTCAGTCCAGTTAGACCAAATTGTTGTAAAAAATACGATGGCTAACTATAAAATAATCGTAGATCCACGTCCCAAACTGAATGTTATTTGAATGTGCGTTCCATTCTACCATTTTGTGAACGAGAATGGCAAAAATGCCAGCCACTGCAATCGTTCTGTGCTCAGCCACCGTAGTGTGTACGAACCCTGAACAGCGGATGTGACGTGTCGCGATGATTGCATTTTTTTTGACAAAAAAAAATACTTGAATTGAGAATGACTCTTGTGCTGGTTTAATGACTTTTTGATTAACAGGCATTGAATTGTAGCCGCAGGAATTAAAGCTAAAAATAAATAAAAACTATATCTTTCTACACAAATATTTGTATGTATTTATAAGAGGTAATCTCCGGAACTACTGATCCGATTCGGAAAATTCTTTCACTAATAATAAAAAATAAAAATTTTCTGATTGACACCTGTACGCACAGTCTAAGCTCCCGGTGATACACGCACGATCCTTATATCGTAGGCACCCATGATGCGGATTTAGCGGACTATCGCGGATGAAACCACAAGATAGTTTAAAATAATAAATTATTGTACACCTGATTTTGAACTTTATGCTTCGCCAATTAAACCTATTTAATACTGAAACCATTAAGCTAATGGCAACTTTTAAAATAAAATTACCCACATATACTATGTTATAAAATATCTTTCATTGATTGGACGTCTCCAAATATCCTGGGACATACTTTAGACACGGCAATCTGATCCCAAACCCCCAAACTAAGCAGAGCTTGTATGTTCTATGGACACTAGATAACTGACGAACTGAAAATACCTAGTATATGTAGTATATATACCCTTCCCATTTATTTAATGAGTTACTAAAACATAGACCTAATCGCATAATTTAAAACAAGTTATAATACGATAAAATTAAGCTGAACGTCCCCTTAAATCGTTACGTGAACAAAAATCCCTTTTATAATCGGCTTACATGAAATTACTTCCGACCCCGGTTTGATTAAAGATATAGACATAATAATGTCCCGGCTATAATACTTTCCTTTAATCGATTTTGTACATGAATGCTTACTTAGCAAAATTAATATGGACTCAAAATAAATTCGGTTTACTGTTAGCATTCTGATTAGCTGAGATTGCTCTTGTTTGTAGCATGTTGACGGTGCAGTTAGCAAGGTTGGTAAGACCTATCCAGCTGCTCGTGGGTTCGATTCCTACCGATATATAATACATTTGTGTGCATAGAATCTGCATGTCCCGAGTCTAGGTGTAATCTATACTTATACTATAATAAAGCGGAAGAGTTTTTTTGTTTCTTTGTTTGTTTGTTTAAACGGGCTAATCTCTGGAACTACCAGTCGGATTAGAAAAATTCTTTCACTAATAGGAAGCTACATTATCCCCGAGTATTATAGGCTACTTTATATCCCGGGAACGCGAGTGAAACCGAGCGGAACAGCTAGTTATGAATATTAAGTATGCATAAAAAAAATATGTTTAGTATATCAGTTAGCTGGTTTCCATATTATAAGGTCTGCTTAGTTTGGGATCAGATAGCCGTGTGTGAGGAATGTCTCAGGATATTTTTATTATGTAGTTTTAAGAATGCGATCCGAATAATCGTACTAACGATTTTTTTAATTACGCTCGTAGCCCGAGCGAACCTTCCCGCGCTTACCCCCTAGGATATGGCCACTAATATTTTAGGAATATAAAAATGCTATGGTATTTACGGGGATAAAAATCATTACAAAACCATACTTTTTTTTAATATCCTCTTGCATTTTCACTGCATCCGAAGAATATTTCCATCAATTTTTTTTAACAACTCCTGTAGCAAACTCGCATGCTGCGCACTTAATAGTAAGCGATTCCCGTAGCCTATAGACTCTCGCACACTCTTCTTGAAGGGGTTTGAAGGGTTGAGAGGAGTATTGTATAACGTACATATTTGTAACAATAACAAAAATTAAACCAAACCATTTTTCGTACTTATCGAGATTGAATGGCCCGACAAGTTTTGAAGCTTTCACGGATAATTAATATACTAAAAAAGCTTATACTGTAGGTAACATTTCGCATTCTTTACTTTTACTAAGCCCACAACTTTATTCAGTGTAGTCCCATTGAAGTTATACTGTAACACTAGAGAAGCCAAGCCAAGGAAATTGTATCGTCACTGTATGGTATTATTATTCATGAGAAATGACTTATTTTTTGGTTACGTACCCAAAGGGTACGAACGGTGTGAACTGCAATCCTACTATCCTATCCTATCCTATCCTACTTCCTACTAATATTATAAATGCGAAAGTTTATGAGTATGGATTTTTGTTTTTTACTCTTTCACGCAAAAACTACTGAACGGATTTGGATGAAATTTGGCACACAGATAGAATATGTTCTGTATTAACACATAAGATACTTTTTCTCCCGGAAAAATTTACGATCCCTCGGGAATGCGGGTGAAACCACGCGGGACAGTACCTTATAAAATTCAAATTAGATTCAAAATTCTATAGACTTAAAATCTTGTTTTACTCTTTTCAGTTAACTTGTGTTTTACGCAGAAGAGTTATTTGCTTCTTTTAATAGTTTAATCACTTCCTTTACAATTAAAATAATTAACCATTAACAGAAGGTAACAATTAGTGCCCATTTTTACCAACGAATTTGATTTTGTATGAAAAGTGTAATTTAGACTTGCATTAGGAGTCTCTCAAGAGTCAGGCATCTCTTAACTGGTTGGTGGAAACGGGCATAAGTAGGATAACATGGTATGATGATGATACATCTACATACTCGCATAATTTGCTTAAACTGACATATTATGACCGTATAAGCAAAACGGGTACAGACTATTTCAGTAAACTGTCAACTCTTTGAAGTTGACATTTTAACTCAATGTCTAATCCCCGGTAAAAGTGGAACCAACTAATCGGATTTGTAACCGTGCCCAGTGAGAACATTGATTGAACCACTATTTCCTCTAAGTGCGCAATAGTGCTGTATTTTTCATTACATTCCTTTTTGTAAGTGATTTACGAAAGTGGAACCAAGTTTCTTCAATTGTAATAAGAATAAGAATAATTTATTTGCTAGAGACATGGTGAACATAAAGGTGTTATAAAATATAAGTAAGCACAAGACATGTTTCGTCGTTGTAACGACAGGCAAACTTAACATATTATATCAGAAATACATTTAAATTATTAATTACAACCCTATTTTTGGCCAACTTAAAATCATTACTAAATTCTAATTTAAATAATAAAAAATGTCCATAGAATAAAATAACAACATTACAAAAACTATAAGAATGTATGAAGTAATAAACGTTGAATGTTAAATACTGTGAAACAATTTCTATTTTAATTATACAGGGTGTTGTTTTGGTCGGCGACAAGCGACCCAGGAGCGGTAGTACAAAATATATATTCCCCAAAAATAGACTTAATTCCATTAAATACTGTAAATATGTTGAGAAATACCTTATTCAATTTGAAATAAAATTACCGCAAAGTATGGTTACTAGGCACGTGCACTGACTAGAGCTAGGCACAAGCCGCCATCGCCCCACCCCTTTACTCCTTCGCACTCCCGTTGAGTATTATGTCTACACTTTAGCTTATTACATGATTTTCAAAATTTTAATTTTTTTTTTTATTATTTAAAAAAAATAAAGTATTTTTTTTATATTTTTTTTAGCACCAGTATCTATTGTATTATCGACCCTGAGTCGCTCGTCGCTGACCAAAACAACGACCTGTATATAAACGGCCTTATTTAAAAAACGCTATTTAACTAATACATAATACTGATAAAATGGTCACTTAAGGCCGGGTCTAAGCATAAATCTCAAAAATGGGTTTCTTTGAGAGTCGAGTATGACGTAACGCAATGAAATACCTAACACAAAAAAATACTGTGGATAGAAGAGGGTTTTGAGAAAAATGTTAACCGAATAGAATATTAAAAAGTGCTTTGATATTCCCAATAAAAAAATCCTAAGTTACGTCTAAAAAAATCTTTCGCGTCGAAATTCTCCGTATTTTCAGCGATGACAACAATTTTATTTTTAAGAATATATAAGATACAGAATTATATTAGAATGTTAACCGGACACTTATTCAATTTAATGCGTATATTCTGTATAATCTAAAGAAAACCCGTAAATAACAGTCCATTTCATAGAGTCGACACATTTATGATTTACCATTTTCAACCCTATTCCAGTGAAGAACGAGTCCTGTCAAAATCGTAGTCAGTCCGCGCCTTAAATAATGTCACATTGTTTGACAATGACAGTAAGGTGATCGATAAATAAGTGGCAACTTAAACAGTGTTTTAGATACATAACTTTTTAATAAAGCCATAAGTTTATTTCGTCAGTATTGATGATGTTTATTTATATAAAGTGTAAATAATCTAAGGAATACTATTTAGACGTTTAGGAATGTCTATGAATAAATTAAATTATTAAAAGAAACAAAAAACCCGACTGCGTAAAACATAACTTAACTGAAAAGAGAAAAACAAGCTCTTAAATCTATAGAATTTTGAATATAACTTGAATTTTATAAGGTATTGTAATATTACAATATATACATATATGGAATGGTCTATTTACAAGCTTTCATTTGATACCCATATTGTTATAATATCGAAACTTTTATTTTTAATACCCCCCCTATTTTTTTATTCTTAGGTGCTATATAAAAATAATATACCCTATGACACTCCCCCAGTCAAGACGAATCTAACAACACCTCATATGCTTAAATCCATCAAGCCGTTTAGGCTGCAGAGCGGCACAAAGAAATAGACATACATACATACATATATACATACATACATACATACACTCGAAAAACATAACCCTCCTTCCGGGTCAGTCGGGTAAAAATAGTCCTTATTGTTGGAACACTTCCAGGAATTTGGCCATCGTACTGCATTCTTAACCTCTTCATTACTCCTGATTTCCTGTTTGGTCATCAACTGACCAATGACCAAAAAAAAAACCTATAAACTGTTTCAACGATTTGAACAAATAAGTCTATCAAAATCATACAGACAACTATCAAGTTTTCAACGAGCAATTAACATAAATGGGGTGAGTAATTGTTAATCGATAATTGCTAACCGATGGTAGCGACTGCCAGTCACCAGCCGCGCCGTTTGTGTACCTTCACAACACGTCTACACTTGGATACCTCACTAATATTAAATATACACTGGTTTATTAATTGTAGAAACAATTGTTTACCAAGTGGTTAAAACTGGTTGAGTTTCTGAAAGTTATTTTAATAGACTGTAAACTCAAGGCTACACTATAGCTTACATAGATATAGGGTAAGGCATGGAGTACTCGTGGTGTAGCATGATTAGCCGTTCTTAATCGCGACTTTTTATCGGAGAGAATAGAACATTTGAATCCCATATACTACCAATGCACCTTCCAAAAAGATGGCAATAAAGAAAAGAGCAAGAAGATCTGAGTACTTTCGTAAGATAATAGGACGGCAATATAATCTGTGTGTCGAAAATCTAATTCAGAGCGACCCCTGACTACTTTTTCTACAACCAATACTTTTAACCTAAGATATAATTTTGTGAAACAGATTAAACAATTTAGATTGGGCTATCCAATTATCTAGCACTGTCCACCTGCGCTAATTCAGAAAACTTGGGAAGTGTAATTGCACTTGCGATTAAATTCATCCAAGACCGGCTCCTAGATAGCATTACCCCCGGGGCATACGTAATGCGATCCTGGGAAACTTAGTTCCCTGCAAATGCGGTCAACGTATAGTCATTGCCGCTTGCTGGAACTATACTCTTTACCATAAATAAGTATGATGTGGTGAAAGATGTTTGAACTAACTACGAATTTAAGTGTTTCGAAATTTTTCAAATACATCAAAATACTTATTTTCTTATAGTTTTCATTGATAAATAATCAGACAGTTGGTAGAGTCAATTTAACAATTCGAAGTTCCTTATTGATTAAATCAGGGGGCCAAGTCTGCTAATACAGTTGTGTTCCAATAAACTATCAGTTGTGTAAAATTTGAAAGATTTGACAGTTTTCGTAGTCTACTAATTCTTACGAAGCTTATGGTACGAGAGCTACCAACGTTTTCGAGAAAGAACTTTAGCAAGGCTGATTTTTTTATAGTTCCTTGCTCATAGAACCCTGATTGAGATGCACCAACTCTGACAGCCGGAAGTGGTTGCGTTTCCTTCTGCGCATCCTGTTTGTACTGGTGAAAATTTCGGAGTTTGAGACATTTTAACATTTTTAAAATCTCTTAGCAAATATTTTTTTTATTGGATGAGCGTTATGTGATTACTACTACGTGCGAGGTGCTATTTTAATTGTGAAAAAAAAAACATTTTCAAAAAGCAGAAATCTTAATATGATAAAGTTATGCTAGAACGTAAAATTATTTTGCCAAAAAAATTTAAATCTGGTTGCATAAGAGTATACAGACCAATAGTGTTGATTCTCGCGAGGGATGCGCGTCCTATAATAACAATTCTTTTCGTTGTTATCATTGAACCGCGATCCAAAGATTAACTTGCTAAAGTTCTTTATTTCGCGACGTTGCTAGCTCTTATACCATTAATATTCCTTCCGAATACATCGCTATAAAGAAGAACATCAAAATTAGATTGCTATATTAATTGTGATGAAGCCGATTATTCTCTGCCGGTTCCAGTATCACCAAGACTACTTGTCAAATTAAAGTAACGAATAGTAACTAAATTGCAAGTTGTCAGTGTCATTCTAAACGAGGATCTATCAGACGTTTATTAATATTCAGATCGTCAAGTTACCCAGTCAGGGCAGCGGCTTCCAAACGCAAATGTCAGCAATTAGACATCCTTTCGTACCGTTGGCAAAATAAGTAATAATATAGTAATAATAATTTTTTGGTTCGTTACATTCAAATTCAAAATCATTTATTCAAATAGACCTTCGCAGGCATTTATGAAAAGTCCGACTCTAATACTCTAATACCGGTTTGGAAGGTTGCACTTGCTGAGAAGAGCCGGCAATAAACTCAGCAATTACTCTTAACAAAACAAGCATACATTGATTACATAATATTTACATTCTAATCGCACTGACATCAATTGCGTGCCCCGGCGCGGGCGCGGCGGCAAAATAACAAAGTAGACTGAATAAATATTTAATAAGTAAATAAAAAGCAAACTTAAGCAGACCAGCCCACACAAGCAGCACCTGTTGACAAGTATGACGCGTGTGGCAGCCATCGACCTCCTCGCATATTTTGTGATTTAGGTCCACATCTTGAAAGTACATTAGGAATCTCCACTATAATAAGATCCTAACGTAACTACAATATTTTTTGGATTGTAACTCAATTATAGCATCAGAAGCATCATATAAAGTTTATATAGGGTGACTGATAATTAGTAAATGATACCAAGACACATGATTGTCCTCTTGATAACAAACAACTTTCCTAAAGAAACAAATAGGGACAAATAATTAAATTAAATAAAAGCTGATAGTGTATTCTTATTCTTGTTAGGTACTAATTATTATGGGCTCATGTATAAGTAAATTAAAAAAAATGTTTCTTTGGGAAAGATGTATGTTATCATGAGTACAATCATGTGTCTAAGTATCATTTACTAATTATCAGTCACCCTATATAAGTATAGGTAGTTTCTTTTTACCATTTTAACCATGTAGCATAATAAATCTTCTATATATGTCTGCTGACGCTACACTTACGATAATTACACGTCTAGCTTGGGCCTAACGAGTGTCGTCATACGCGATATATGCGATATTTGTTAGCTTCGTTTGTATGCTATACCATGCTAAACTCTACTATAGATATTCACTGCAATGCTATTATTGTTTTGCAATGATATACTTGTTAAGATATGTGTTACGTCCTATAGTTTGACGTCTGAACGTTTACGTTGTATATCGAGTCTGTATGGCAACACTGCTCTCTTGTTACTTCCTTCTAATAAAAATGGTTGACTAAAGTGCACGTTTTTTTCTATGTAAAACCTCAACAATACTAATCAAAACGCTTCCACTGCGCCGTAATCATAATAAAAAGACGTATTTTGGTATAAATAGTGTGCATCACGAAAATGGCACATTCAGCGCAGGAATTGCCGAAACTTACCGAA
The DNA here is from genome assembly GCA_951394255.1 of Polyploca ridens. Classification (NCBI taxonomy): domain Eukaryota; kingdom Metazoa; phylum Arthropoda; class Insecta; order Lepidoptera; family Drepanidae; genus Polyploca; species Polyploca ridens. Next base: position 14,683,078 of record OX596253.1, read on the forward strand.
AAAGCAAATTTCGGGCATTGGAAATTTCGTGTGAAGCTCATATTAGAAGAAAAAGGCGTGATCAGCGTCCTTACGACAAAGTCTACAGATTTATCCGACGTAAAGGAGAAAAAAGACTACAAAACGCACGATGCAAAAGCAAGATCGGTAATAGTTCAGTGTCTCGCGGACAAATACATAGAAATTGTGAAAGCGTGCTCAACCGCAGCTGAAATGATAAAGAGCTTGGAAGACATCTTTGAAAGGAAAAGTATTTTTAACAAACTAAGATTAAAGAAACAGTTAATTATGTTAAGATGTAGCACAACTGAAAAACTACAAGACTTCTTTTTCAAGTTTGACTCACTTATTGGTGAACTGAACGCCATTGGGAGTCCAGTGGACCAGATCGATGAGATCTGCTACTTATTATCATCAATGCCAATAGCCTATGATAACGTCATCACGTCCATAGAAACCATGAGTACAGAAAAAACCCTGAGTAGTGATTTTGTGAAGGCGCGATTGCTTGACGCAGAGATTAAGAATAGTGAACAGGCTCCTATCGTTGACAGAGAAGAGGCATTTATGATTTGTTACTCATGTGGCAAGCACGGTCACATTGCTCGTAATTGCAGATACCGTTCCAGTCGAGGAAGATCCAGTTGCAGAGGTGGTCGTCAATTTGGCAGAAGAGGTTCTTCTAGAGGGACGTCACAGCATGCAGGTGTCAGTGCAGAGCAAGTGCAAAAGTCAAAAGAAGAATTAGGTTTCACAATGTACAGCGAATTAGGTCTAAGTTGCGCAAATAATAGTGAAATTATTCAGTTTGTAATAGATTCTGGTGCAACAGAGAATCTTATAATGGAGTGCTATGAAAAAGATATGTCAAACATACAAGTTCTAGAAAAACAGGTAAAAATATATGTTGCTAACGGTCAATATTTGACAGCTACTAAGAGAGGAGATTTAAAGGTAACTTATAATAACATTAAAATAAATATAAATGCTTTAATATTGAAAGGTTTGACACATAATTTATTATCGGTGCAAAAGATGCTAGAAAAAGGTCATACTGTAAGGTTTCATTCTAATTCTGTAAGTATTTATGGTAATAATAAAAAGGTATATGGTCAGATGTGTGGACGGCTTTATGTTGTAGAGTTTATGAAGCAATTTTGTGAGACTGATAAGTGCCTTTCAGTATCAGATATATGGCACAGGCGTTTAGGTCATGCGAATAGGAAACATCTAGGTATCATGAGACTGCCATCTTCAGACATCCCATGTGGCCCGTGTATGGAGGGCAAGTCCACTAGGCTACCGTTCAAGCATGTACCAAGACCAAGATCAAGACACATTGGAGAGCTACTACACACTGACATTGCAGGTCCAGTAAGTACCCCTACCTCAAATGGTGAAATCTATTATCATACTATAATTGATGATTATTCACATTTTAGTGTTGTTTATCTATTAAAAGGAAAATATGAAGCAACAGATAGATTGATAGAATATATACAACAGTTAGAGAGACAAACATCAAATAAAGTGAAGAAAATAAGGTGTGACAATGGAGGTGAATTTAAGAATAAAAAGATAGAAGCATTTAGTAAAGAAAAAGGTATTATTATGCAGTATACACAGCCTTATAGTCCTCAGTCCAATGGAGTTGCTGAACGCATGAATAGGACAATATACAACAAAGCAAGAACACAGATGCAAGAAACAGAACTGCCTAAACATTTATGGGGAGAAGCAGTCAGGTGTGCAATTTTCCAGATAAACAGGTGTCCTTCATCAGCAATCAACAATAAAATACCAGCTGAAATTATGCTTGGGAATGCTCAACTTTCAAGATTAAGAGTATTTGGATCTAAAGCTTGGGTGACAACGATACCAAGAGGAGGAAAATTTGAAAAAAGAGCCAAAGAGATGAGAATGGTGGGCTATTCACTAAATGGATATAGATTATGGAATCCGGAAACTAACGAAATAGTTGTGTCAAGAGATGTACGTTTTGACGAAAAGCAGTTTAAATATAAGGAAAATACGACTAATGAAGCTACCAGAGAATATAATGAAGAAAAAGACGAAAAAGAAGATACAAAGAAGTACACAGAAGATGACAGAAATGAAGAGGAATGGATAGAGAATGAAAGAGAAAGTAGATCTGAGAAGAATTTACAAGAAAAACAGCAAAGAAGGAGACAGAAGGAAAAAGAAGATAACGGAAATTATGTGAAATGGATAGATAAAGAAGGAGAAGGTAGAATTGAGAAGAATTTACAAGAAAAACAGCAAAGAAGGAGACAGAAGAAAACAGAAGATAGCAGAGAAAACTTAGAAATAGAGATAGAAAGTGATTATGAAGAAGCTAGTGAAGATTTAGAACCACAAAGAACAAGATCTGGAAGAATAACACAGAAACCAAGACATTTAGAAGAATATGACACATACATCGCATACTGTTTATTATCTGGAGATCCGCAGAACTATGAAGAAGCTGTAAAGGATGATGAGTGGAAACAAGCAATAAAGAAAGAACTACAAGCTCAAGAAAATCTAGGAACATGGAAGGAAACAACATTACCACCAGGAAAGAAGGCAATAGACACTAAATGGTTGTTTAAAACAAAGCATGATGGCACAAAGAAAGCAAGATTAGTAGCCAGAGGCTTTCAACAAGAAGAAACATATGATACATACTCACCTGTGGCGCGTCTACCTACTATAAGATTAATGCTTAGCCACGCAGTACAAGAAAACTTAAAGATAAAACAGCTTGATGTGCCAACAGCTTTTCTTAATGGAAATCTCGATACAGAGGTTTATATAAAATGCCCTAAAGGAAAAATAGTTGATTATGGAAAGGTTCTCAAATTGGAAAAGGCACTGTATGGACTCCGAGAAGCCCCAAAATGTTGGAATAAACGATTTCATGACTTTATCATTAAAAACAAATTTGAACAATCAAAACATGATGTGTGTTTATACACTAAGGACAAGACATGGCTGTTAATCTTCGTCGATGACATACTTATGCTTGGAGATGACAAGGAAATTACAGAAAAACTAAAATATGAGTTCAAGGTAAAGGATTTGGGTGAAGTAAAAGATTATTTAGGACTAGAGATATCAAGGGAAAAAGATAAAATGATAATCAAACAGACAAATATGATAAATAAGTTGTTACTATTGTTTAACATGCAGGAGTGTAAAAGTATTCAGACACCGATGGAGACAAACTTTAGTGTCTGTAATACAGATGAAATAATAGATGTACCTTATAAAGAGTTAATTGGTTCACTCTTATATATCTCAACCAACACTCGCCCAGACATCACATATGCAGTATCATATCTAAGTAGATTCTTGGACAAGCCTACTACAGAGATATGGAAAGCAGGCAAGAGGATATTGCGCTACTTAAAAGGGACATCAGAGAAAGGTGTTGTATACAAAAAGTCATTGCAGCCAGTAGAGCTCAAAGCTTATTCAGATGCAGATTGGGCAGCTGACAAGTTGGATAGGAAAAGTACCAGTGGGTGTGCTGTTTACCATGGTGAAAACCTTGTGTCATGGTTTTCGCGCAAGCAGTCATGTGTAACATTATCAACGGCCGAGGCAGAGTATATTGCCAGTGCACATGCAGTAAGTGAACTGATATATGTGAAAGGTGTCTCATCAGATCTCTTACAAAGAAACAAACAGGTTCAGGCTAATCTTTTTATTGATAATCAGAGCACAATTCATTTAATAAAAAATAATGTAAACAGTAAAGCGTCCAAACATATAGCCATAAAATACCATTTTATCAAAGACATGGCAAATAAGAAAATGATATCCTTATTTTATGTACCTACAGATGAAAATGTAGCTGATATTTTCACAAAGGCTTTAGCCAAAAATAAGCATGACTACTTCAGTCATAAATTAAACCTAATGTAAGAGAAATAGTGTTAGGTATGTACTTAGGTGTATTGTGTAAGATACTTATGTACTTTATTGTATGTCTAATAGCAAGGGCTGATCCCAAGATATTATATCGTAGGGTTAGACATAAAAAAGTGTTTGTTATAGGTATGTACTTATATAAAATTATGTAAGTTAATATGTCTAATGGCAAAAGCTGATCCCAAGATGTTGTATCGTAGGGTTAGACATAACGGAATGTTTTTAATATAGAAAACTTTGGAATGTTCATATGTAGCATCAAATAGGAACTATTGTTATGCTGTAAGTGTATTTTATGAAGATTAAGAAAATGTTTCTGTATTTCAGTTTGAATGCATGTAATTATTAGTTTGTAATAAAACACTACTAAAAGTGTTAGTTGGAATGTTTAGTGTTTCTTAAATGATGCCAATGTAAAACAAAATGATTGTAGTTATCATCGAAGTATAGTTCATACTTATAGGACTTATTGCAAGTTGTAAAATTTATTAATATTGTAAACTTGAGGGGGTGTGTTAAGATATGTGTTACGTCCTATAGTTTGACGTCTGAACGTTTACGTTGTATATCAAGTCTGTATGGCAACACTGCTCTCTTGTTACTTCCTTCTAATAAAAATGGTTGACTGAAGTGCACGTTTTTCTATGTAAAACCTCAACAATAATAATCAAAAATACTAACTACACTTGGTTGCAATAAAATAAACTTTTATTCATATTTTTATTTTATTACTATTTGCCCCGTGATTTTTCCCGAGCTATAATGGAGGGATCTAATGTTTTCTAAGATCATATTTCTTATTCCAGGGGGCCGCCAAATCTGCTAAAATGTCATACTGACACGATACTATTGCAATTCCATTATCATTGAGCCGATGTGCGCTATTAATTCATAATGGTCTGATAATTAATGAAAACAATTTTAGTACAAAAACTGTCAAAATAATAACTAAAAGATCATTGTGGCACGATTGTAGTTTCAGTGGAAAATCATCGGAAAGCTATTATGGCGCCATTATGACGCTATTGTGTAGACAACCAAAACTGTAAAATGTGACAATTTTGATAACACTGATAGTTCATTGGAATACAATTGTTATAGCAGACTTGGGCCCCAGGCCATCTACCTGAGTGCTAAATTACATCATGATTGATATTGCTCTCGGGGCAAGAGGTAACAAACTAACTCAATTTCGCATTTATTGTAAGTAGGATTGAAATAATTGTACCTATAAAATAGTACATAATGAATATTATGATACATGTGTGCAAATTTGGTCTTTGTAGACGAGGCGGTATTAATTTAGTGATCAATGCACACACGTGTACGAAGTATTTCAACACACTTGCGAGGAAAAAAACAGTCTCGTATTTTTCCACAAAATGAGAACGTTAACTAATATGGCGCGCAGGTGTTTTTTATTGACGGCGATGCGCGTCAAACTGTTTTACCCGTTTAAATTAAGAATGGTTCGTCTACACACATACCACTTGCACTGAGGTACAAACTTAACATAATCGGTAATGTAAAGTAAAAAGCACTAGTGCGGAACAAGCTGCATTATGATACTAAAAACAGTGCAATAAATGTCACTTTACGAGCATGTGTGTTGAAATAGTAGTTACCTATAGTTTTGTTGCTACAAAGCGTACAGCCCGCGCCATCGTGATGGGTCAAACAAGCCAGACATATCGACCGAATTAGCAATGAATACTTTATTAGTACTATCCAATAATACTGGTAAAGTATTTACGTTTGATTCGGTAAACACGGTACTGCTTCCATTTCCTTTCTCTATGTAATTACTTACACGTAGAATGTGTCAGGTGGCGTGGATTTAAGGAAAGAAATAATAGAAGATCGAAGCTTATTGCGTACATACCCCCCTTTTAACTACTGAGATTTTCTATAGTGGCCACCTGTACCAACCTCTCGGTCATAAAAGACTGCACACTATACCAGGCAACCCCTTACGAGGCGTCTGGGACCATCTGCGGTAGGTCACGCCACCAGAGTACTCGCCCCTGGTACTCAAGGGAAAATGTGAGTCGCACCGTGATCACTCACTACCATTTGTCCAGAATGGTACCGGAGCTGTAAAGCCGCTCACAACACGCACCCCAGCACGCCAGCACTAGCACGAGCACTAACGCAGAACGCGCAGCGCAAGCACCGGCACCAGCGCACCTTGCTGGTGTTGGCGGATTCAATCCCCGCTAGGGACGCCAGAGAAAATTTTATCCCAATATAACATCCACAAATAAATACCCACTTTAAAAACACAAAACACAAACCATTGCGACTGCACCTCGTAACTTTACAACCGCAACGCGATTGTGCAAGTTTTTGCAAACGGACCGCGCCCGTGCGGCCACGCTGCGGTCCGCAGTCCGCGGGCGGATTCAAGTCCGCGCCAAATGAGAAAACTTTCCAGATTGACCTTGGTCAGGTTGCTGCTGTAAAAGCACAGATGTAAAGGTTTGTGTTGCCGAATACTAGTTAAATAACATAGTTGTTTCGTTGTTGCATTCGTTTTACTAAGCAAAGGATTTCAAATAAACTAGAATATTGTTTGAGGCAACTATAAGCAATTACTGTTTATATTCCGATAATGTGGGAGACATGAAGACATCAAAATAATAATAAATCATTTGCTGTTTGATTCTAGTATTTGATTGATTTAGATATTCTGTAATCATAAGATATCCTAATGATTTAAAAAGAAGATTTATTTACGAGAAACACATTTTTCTCATAGTTTTTTTTAAATCGTATTCAGGCAGGTATAAAATTCAAGTTATATTCAATAGATCTATTATATTCAATTCTATAGATTTAAGAGCTTGTTTTTCTCTTTTCAGTTAATTTATGTTTTACGCAGTCGGGTTTTTTGTTTCTTTTAATAATTTAATTTATTTCAGACTTTTTAGTTTTATACATAATATATATAAGAGTTGCATGTATTAGTAAGTAAATGAGCGGTACGGTAAAGGAACGCTAACAACTATCGTACAGTATTACCCAACTGATATGGCGCGTCGTGAATCTTCGTTCGCACAGAAAAGAAAGTATGGCCCCGAAGATTAACGAAAGTATGCTTAAAACTTACGATCAACCTTAGATCACTACTATAAGGTTCATAATACACTGCAGCTGTTAGTTCCGTCTCACTCGCAAGTCACGCCCCTCCGCACGGCGCGCGCTAACATGGCGGCAGCTGCCGACCAATAGCGTTTCCCGCGCATTGAAATTGTATCTTCTGCGCAGGAACATCGGTAAGCCATATTAGTTGGGTACTACTGTAACTCTGTGATTTACGTATGGTAACGGATCAGTACCTACTGTCCTTGCATTAAACGTTGTTTTTTGCAGTTTACGTCAAAATGGTAGCATAAAAGTATTACAATATAATATACCCCCCCCCCCCCCTATTTTGTTATTCGTAGGCGCCATATAAAAATAATATACCCTATGACACTCCCCCAGTCAAGACGAATCTAACGACACCTCATATGCTTAAATCCATCAAGCCGTTTAGGCTGCAGAGCGGCACAAAGAAATAGACATACATACACTCGAAAAACATAACCCTCCTTCCGGGTCAGTCGGGTAAAAGAAAAATAAGTTATAAAATATGTAAGAAATAAATAAAAAAAATCTGACAATCATATCCCAACCAGCAAAATCAAGTCTTAAATTAGACACTATGACGTTTTCGTCAAGACTAAATGCATTATCGATTGCTCCTAAAATGGTTTACAAAAGCTCTACAAGACCGGGTTTGGGCACAAAATCTAAGATTAAGAATCCTAAATTGGTCTGTTTAAAGTCATACAAAATGCTAAATGAGCTTGATTTTATCTTGAGAACGTCATAATTTATGCTACAAATCTTTTGCCGTGCTAATTTAAGTATCCAATAAAACCAAAAGTCAGATTACAGCTTAATTGCTGATGTAATGAAGATAATTATAATAAAATATAAAATAAATTGACAAGTCATAGCCCGAGTATTAAATTGCTATATTGTGTGTGTGTTACATTGGTTTAATTATTGCTAATACTCAAACGAAGGTAAGTTTTTCGACTATGTTTATATGAATTTGCAGCATTTTTCCAATGCCCCTTGCTTTTTTGGTATTTTTAATATTTACGAAAATAATGCTTTTTAGGTACTTACTAAACCAAGACCATTTCAAGACTTAAAGTCTGTAACTATGCTTTATTGACACTTTAATATTTACTTTTTTTTTATGTAGTAGGTATATGAAACCATTTTGATAATATTTAGGGTCCATCACATTATTGAAATAGTAGGTAAAACCTTTGGTAATAGCAGGTGGAGATTTCGAGATGGCATATTTTCGAAACCTATGTTGGGTTAGTCATGCTGAACAACTTTTACTATGGGACCAATAGTGAATTCTCAATTTTTTTTTACAAATTTTTTTTTTGAGAATTCAGTGTTTGTCCCATAATAATAGTTGTTCAGCATGACTAATCAAACTTAGGTTTCGAAAATATGCCATCTCGAAAGCTCCACCCATCTCTCACTACTATCACTCAGGTTTTATAGTACCTACGCGTTTTGTTAATAGGTAGGCGTATAAGGCGCGGACAGCTCACGATTTCAAACGACGAATGCACTCACACAACCTAGAATGTGGAATGACTGATGTGTGTGTACTTTTGGAAAATTGCATAGTATATGTAAGGAAATCAGAATAGATACGGATTTCTTAATTTATTGACATGTTGATACATAATATGAGACGATGAACAATGTTCAAAAAAAAAATATTATTGATGTCTAATATAATAATCTATCTATTTATTTTCATAACAGTATAAATTATTTAAGTCCTTACATATGAAATTAGCGTTTTGTCGTACTGACCACTTTGATCTCAAATATCTCCTCTTTGGTTAAGAATTCCAAATTCAAATTTATAAATTTATTTAGCTGGTACATTTGAGTTTTGAAAACAGTCATTCATTTGTATTTTCCTCATTATTTTTTTCTTTGGCGTCGCTTATTACCGCACAATGGAAAACATGAAATATCGGTATATTTACGAGTACGAGTTCTGCGGTGGCACCAGTGCTGCAGAAACAGCTCGATAGATTAGCACGGTATGTTTTTGGTTTCAACGTTTTCGTTCCGGAAAAGTCGACCTTCAGAACCAACCCCGTGGACGGCCGAAGACCAAAGTGGAAAATGAAGAATTAAAGGCTATTGTGGAAGCGGATCCATTACAAAGCACTTCAGAGATAGCTGCAGGCTTCGGGGTAAGTGATAAAACTGTATTAATCCACATGAAGCAAATCGGGAAAGTAAAAAAACTTGACCTACCTCATGAATTGAGTAAATCGAACTTGCAAACACGCGTCGACTGCTGTGTTACTTTGCTCAACCGACTCAATAATGAAGGGATTTTAAATCGAATCATTACTTGTGATGAAAAGTGGATACTGTACGATAATCGGAAGCGCTCGTCGCAATGGCTGAACCTTGGAGACCCAGCCAAATCCTGCCTTAAACGAAAATTGACTCAGAAAAAGTTACTTGTGAGTGTTTGGTGGACTAGCGCCGTTGTCGTTCAATACAGCTTTCTAAAATCTGGCCAAACGATTACGGCAGATATCTATTGTCAGCAACTGCAAACCATGAAGAAAGAACTAGCTGCTAAACAACTGAGATTGGTCAATCGCTCTAGGCCACTGCTGCTTCACGACAACTCAAGACCACACACTGCACAACAAACAACCGCTAAGTTAGATGAGCTACAATTGGAATGTTTGCGACATCCACCGTACTCCCCGGACCTTGCTCCAACAGATTACCATTTTTTCCGGAATTTGGAAAACTTCTTACAAGGAAAAAAATTCATCTCCGATGCGGCAGTCCAAACCGCCTTCAAAGAGTTTATTAATTCTCGCCCCCATGGTTTTTTAGTAAAGGGATCAATAAACTACCTATGCGATGGCAAAAGTGCATAAATAACAACGGTGCATACTTTGATTAATTAAATATATTTTACAAAATAAAAATTGACTTTATATTCCTCCCGTACAAAACGCCAATTTCATATGTAATGACCTAATATATGTAACATAAACTGTTCACCACTGCTGAGCAAACTGCTCTCAATTCGTATTGCACCCTCCGCTGAAATGTGCTCCCGGTTAAATATGATTGAAAATGACGTTTTGTCACAAAACGTGTAAATAATTATTTTATAGATAAAAAGGTATATAAACCAAAGGGATTGACCATATTTGGGCCCACTATTGTGTCATCGCGTGTCTCAATTAAATATGATTCAAAAATCAAGTCTTATTTTATTATGTTCATTCACAAAATATGAATATTTTTCTATCCCGAGGATTAAAAACAGCATTAATAATATATTCGCTTGAACTCCTTTACACCTGTAGGTACGCCTTCCGCACCATAGATATCTGAAACCGTACGCCATCCGAATCACAGTTTTATTAATATCGAATTTTAGGTTTGTCGTAGTTAAATACGGTCTATATAGCTTTTTCTGTTGAATAACGCTAGTAATGATGAAACGAAATTACGAGAGTGATATTAGATAATATTCGTCGGTTAAAGGTAGCAGAAATGCCAAATACACATTTTATTTATAATTGTGTTTGATGACAATGATTATTTTCCAAACAGAATGTTAGTTCCTATTACAATAATAGTATAGTTATAAAAAGTAACAAGTAACATAAAATAATTTCTTAAAAGTATTAATTTATTTTACGAAAAATAAAATCTTCTTAGTTTTAAGTTTGGCAACTAAATCCTTTTTATGAGTACTTATTTTTGCCACTGTCATGTTATATTATAAATAGGTAAGTTTGGCAACCGAATCTTTTTTATGAGGACTCATTTTTGCCAGTGTCGAGGTATATTATAAATAGGTAAGTTTGGCAACCAAATCTTTTTTACGAGGACTTATTTTTGCCAGTGTCGAGTTATATTTTGAATAGGTAAGTTTGGCTACCAATTCTTTTTTATGAGGACTTATTTTTGCCAGTGTCAAGTTATATTTTAGTTCTGGTCACTAAATAAATCATTTTCATATAGTCCGCACTATCAGTCACCGTCCGTAACAGATATATTTTAGTAAAATAGTTGTCATTGTACTAAAACTTCTCACGGACAATTTGAGACAACTTTAAAAGTCACAATATACATAATTCATTTCACTGAACTTGTGTGCACATAGATTGATCTTTATTGGATAAAACACCACTGATAATATGCATTAACCTGAAATTACAGGAATTTATGGAAATAAAACGAAGACGCTATGTGACTTTGCAAGTTCCCGCCAAAAAGTCTAGCATACCTACGTTTAATCTTTTGCAAAACATTACAATAAACACAAATTGTTTTTTTTAGTGGCCTCCATTAAAAAACCTTAAGATTACCGACTTACTAATTCTAAACCATTGAATTACTAAAACAAACTATGTAAATAGGCATTTTTTGCATTTTATAACCTTTAATTCTGCATCAGAAAAAAGAAAAAAGCTCTTAAACCCGGGTCAGAAAATTAAAACTGTTTACTGATTATGAAAATATAGTATTTTTTCTACAAAATAAAAAATAAATCATTGTGACACAAACATTTTCGAAGTGGAACTCCCCTTAGAAAATGGTCTTTCTCCTTTTTACATACCTACCGAAAAGATAGGATTACTAATAATCCATGATATAATCAAGTTTTAAAGCTGCCATATTTATTTCTTTTTATGTATGTGAGTTGCCGCGACTTTAAATTTAATTTCCCATTAGAGGGAATAGGGGGACATTGATACAACCGTTATATATTTTTTACTGATCGCAGCCAAATCTTCGCCGATACACACATACGTAGGCATCAGTACCCCGAGTGTAAAGTTTGCAAAGAATTTACGTAACTATCGCGTTTACGTAATTCTATGAGAACTTGTATTGTACTATCTTAGCAAGCTTTACAGAATCACGGCCGCTTTCAGCCAGCGGTTTGTGCTCGACGTCTCAAGACACGTTTCGGACAATCATTGGTAAAAATAATCCTCACCTTCGGGTGTAATTTAACCTTAGGATTTTGGTGTAAACAGATAAATTTAACGTTAAATGGCAAGGAAATATAATATTTTAATAAGTTCTTGGTAATTTTCTGTGATGTTTTTTTTTTACATAATATGACGGTATGGGGAAGATTGATAGTCATACATACATATTAGAGATATCAATGTGTATAGCGTATTGACATTTCGTAGAGTACCATTAAATCTCTATTCAGAAGTAATCATAACAAACATCATCATCATCAGCACATAATCACTGTTGAGTGAAATAGGAATAAAGGTAACAGGAATACTACTGAAAAGAATGGACAGATATTCCACCATGCATGGCCACTGCAAATTGGTGGAGATAGGCTAGTGTTCACATTCGTTGGAGTTTCCAACCGCCTAAGAGGTCTCCAACTAGCATAACGACTTACACAATTTAGTGATAGCCGAGACCAACGGCTTTACGTGCCTCCTAAAGCACGGAGAACGCTCGAGTTGAAATACCACTAGACGGTCACCCATCCGGATACCGTCCACATCAGCAATTGCTTAATTTTGTCGATCGATTAAGAACGGCTAATCAAGTTAGGTACACCACAAGCGCATCAACGAGCCTAAAAAAATTAATTAGAAACACTGCTTTTGGGGGATAAGCGCTTGGCAAAGATTCCGTGCTACTGATGTATAAAAATTCAGAAAAATCTAGAAATCTTGACTGAATTTTATTCTGTATCTGCCCGAATGGTAAACTGCTTTGCATTACTGATACAATACCATCGCGTATAGGCATGCCACGTGTATGTCTGGGGTCCACTATCTCTGGGAGAAGGTAGTTCATATAAAATCGAACCAAGTCATGTTCCATTTTATGATTCCAGAAATTGTCATCCCTTTCAATGACTTCTAATTTTAACTTTTGGGTTTGTCCACTCCAAATCGCAAAAATACGGGTTGAAGATTGTAAATCATATTTGTGTTGACTATATAATTAAAAGTAGTAGGTGGTAGAAAGTCAACTAACTACATAATAAAATGTATATGTCCCAAGTTTGTCCTGAAATAGCTAACAACGTTGTCACCATTGAATAGCGTAATAATTCAATGGTTGTCACTGAAAAAGAATTTATGTGTGACGTAATAAAGGTGAAATTTTTCGTCTTCAGATATAATAAGGTAATGAAATATCCATAGATATAATATTCTTGGGATTAGTTGATTTATCTTCATGTTTGTTTTTGTTGTATGTATACTATGGTTATGCGGCTATCGCCAAGACGTTCGACCAAGGACGCTTGCACTCAGGGCATACGAATATGTGTTCTATTGCTATCTGTATAGAGCAATACTCAAATGCTTATAAAAAAAATCGACACAAAGCGTCCGGTACCAACCATGCAGGTCGAGCGTTGCCCGACGACTAAAGAACAACCGCGTAAGCTATTGCTACATTTAGACAGCGTTGAATAGGGTTGAAAATTGTAAATCATATTTGTGTTGACAATATGACTAGTTGCCGCTTGGATATTTATTTTTGCGTTTTCTTTAGATTATACAGAAAATACTCATTAAATTTAATAATTATCCGGTTAACATTTCAATATAATGCAGTATCTAATATGTTCTCAAAAAAAAATTAGTTGTTGTCGCTGAAAATACAGAGAATTACGACGCCAAAGTTTATTTTTATGCACTAGTTTACGATTTTTTTGTGGGGAATACAAAGCACTTTTCAATATTCTATTCGGTTAACATTTTTCTTCAGACCCTTGTCTGTCCACATTATTTTTTGTGTGAGGTATTTTCATTGGGTTGCGTCATACTCGCCTCTCAAAGAAACCCATTTTTGTGAAATTGAGCTTAGTCCCCGTCGGCTAAAATAATAGAAAATGGTAAGCCATTTTTCACAGCCGTACCTCATCAATGGGTAAAAAATTAGATATTGCTATGGCCGAAGAAAAAAGCACAACAAAAAAATAAGAACACGTCCTAAACGAAAACTGGATACCGATACCTAATTGTACCTATAACAATGAGAAGGGATATATTGTCCAAGAAGCCGAAGATGAAAATAAATGATCTTAATTTTATTGGTTCTTTTATTGATTTTCCAGATTTTGTTGTTATGTCTAGGCCGCTTTCTAGGTTTTTTATTTCAGACACATGGTCCTTCATATTATATTGCCACCATCATTGGTTATCTGGCATTTCGAAAATGTTCCACAATATTGGCCACAGTTGATGCCTGGAATCCAAGGATTTAGTTCACTGATTTTTATGAATATTTATGTACAGAACCCTGACTCTATTATAAGTATTAAGAACTTATTCTTTGGGAGTCAAGAAGTAAACTGGTATTTTTCTGATAGACTTCATATTTTTTTGTTTTTTACTTTTCTCGGAAGCCTCCACTTCATTCTTAAATCTTCCATTTTAATTTTTATTAAGTTTAACGATGATCTCGTATTTTTGTCAAATAACAAAATGGTCACAAAAAAGCAAAATATGAAATATGTTTGGGATTTCTAGCAAAAAAAATCCTATTTAAAGACAAAGTAAAAGTAAAAATCCAGTAAAAGTCTTACAAAATGCGCAAATAGGTAATAAATACAGTTAGCTCAATATTTTGCACTTCCAGGACCATGTGTCTTATGCGAATCCTAATTAAGCATTTTATAAAGCGTTGTTTGGTCTCATGTAAAGCGTTATTAATACTTGAGTATTTACGATAACTTATAAATCTCATATACTACTAATACAAGACTAGACGTCACTGAAGTCTTGTATGGGTCATATTAAAAACGCTTTAAAGATTATATTAACTAGTTTTTAGGATGATCTTTTAAAAGTAATTTTCAATGCTTTCAGAAGTATTAAATCTTTATCCATAACGTTTTTATGGTTTCTTCAAGATTAATTGCATTACAAAGACCGATTTCCAAGAGCAATTTGCTGGTTGGGATCACGATACACTCCCTCATTTTGAACTTCTCCAAAGATATTCCTTCAAATCTAAGGTCAAAGGATCCTATATTACACATACAACTATAATACACAAGTTACACCCTCGTGTAGTCATAGTAAAGTATTTTCATCTTACTTGTACTGGAGCGTGATGAGAAAAGTTTTACAACTAGTGCAGTTTTGATGAGTGTTACCAACTATTGTGTACTGTTGAGACACTTGGATTTATATATTTCTTTTTATTTCAATGCTAAGTTTAATATAAGTATGAAAGATTTATAAACGTGTAATAATGTAGTTTTTCAACACACTCGCTAAAGTGACATTTATTGCAAAATACAAATCTGTTTTTTCCTCGCAAGTGTGTTGAAAAACGACGTATGATACGCGTGTTATTATTACACTCTCAGCTCCCTTATCGCGTACCGCCTGGAGTGTTAATAAACAACTTTGCACACATGTATCATAATGTACTATTATGGTAAGTGTAAAATGTAATTACCTATGAACGCAAAGATTAGGAGATAAATAGACAGTGAATTCAAGTATTTCTTCATTAAATTTCATAGAAATACATATACCGGGCGTCACCATTTAGGTACGTGCCAGCTACGTTTTACGCTCGTTCTGCGTTATTCTGCTTGTCATAATGACGTTCATAATAATAGCAGTTGTAGAACTATTCTAATTAAAATTTGGAGGAAAAATATTAAACATTATTTTGCATTTTTATTTGACTAAGCCCCTATCAGTCACGGGCTATTTTCGACGCGTCAACAGCTTTGTTTCTCAATCTGGATATATTATTAATCAAAGTATTGTTTGATTAATAGAATAATAATTGGACTGTTTTACAAAAAACTTAAACCGACTTCAAAGTACATTAATAAGTAATCAAATCCTGATCTGATGACAATGGGACCAAACGGGAAGTGTACCCTTTCAAATAGAAAAAGAATTTTCCAAATCGGTTAATAATGACGGAGTTATGAGGTAACAAACATAAAAAAAAGAATACAACCTTATTGAGAACCTCCTCCTTTTTTTAAAGTCGGTTAAAAATAATTACAATAATATGACTCACTGGACAATATTCCTTGCAAATCCTTGCTAAAATCATAATAATTACTGCGACATAAACAAACAAATGCCTTTAGGGAGCAAAATACTAACACATTTCTAATCCAAACGCACGCATCCGCCATATTGTTAATACGGTTCTAATTTTCAAATTTGGAACTAACATTGGTAATTCCCAAGCGGCCGTTGAATAGTTCAGCCTCACAGATGATTAATAACCCGATATTAATCATAGCATTATTCAGGCGAACGGATTAAATTCCCAAACGTTTGGAACTAGAACAGAGGCTTTTGGCGCGTGTCGAATTTTGTCTTCCGATGACAATTTTGCTTAGAATTACTTTTAGAATAATGTATTTCAGCTCGTCCTTTTATTAATTACTTCTAATTTGTGTATTTTAACTATGATATGAACTGACGTCACTTGTCCATTCGAGAGTCTGAAATGCTTGAAATTAAGACTCGTATATACTACAGCTACATTTAATTATCTGGATTGAAGTCGGTAGCTGTCTCTATAAATGGTTTCTAGGCTTTGTGTGCTTACTACTCTATGTCTAGAAATATTTTGAAGGCTTTGTGCTTGCTTGAAAAAGCTTCTCCAAATAAGTTCGTATCAACCATCCGGTCCTACAAATCTTTCGATGTGATTTATGTGTAATGATCTTTGTTAGTATTTCACGCTAAAACTACTAAACGGATTTAGATGAAATTTGGCACACAGATAGAATATGTTTTGGATTAGCACATAGGATACTTTTTATCTAGTTAAACCATACGATACCTCGGGAACGCGGGTGAAACCGCGGGGGACAGTTAAGCAAAAGCCACTGAACAGATTTGGATAAAATTTGGCAAATAGATCAATAATGCCCTGGAATAATATAAAAATACTTTTGAATCCGCAGAGCAAATATAGTATTTTGTAAATTCCATCCATTTGCCACTCAAACAACAAATTCAAAGAAATACACGCAATTCTATGAGTTGTAGTAACGCCGACCGCGTTTTATTCCAGTCGGTTACATTCGACCAAACCCACGCGAGAGCTAATTGGTGTTTAAAATTCTCTTTCAACTGCATGTGTGTGTGGTGTTGCAGTGGTTCACTACACTCAAAGTAAAATTCAGTATTTTTGGTAGAAATCTATGCCTAGTTAAATCTTTTTTGCATTCTCATTGGAATATCATAAGCGGGTGATAAAAATAACAATGGTGCCGATTTTGTTGTAAATCGCACTACTAATTTTAGTCGCATCACATCTCTCTCTTACAAAAAATATTGAAAAAGGATAGAACATATTTAAGCTATCATTAGTCTTTGTCGTCTTCATTTGCGGGTATTTAGACGTAACCGCGATAGATGGCGACTAAATTTATATTGAAAACAAGCATTGAACTAATTTGACAGAACAAAATTTCTTACATCCTTTTTCTTATATTCTTTGTTAGAAAGAGACATAGTGAGACTAAATTAGCTTAACAGAATCAGCACCAATAGAAATGAGAATCAACATCATCATATGCCTGCCATGTTCCAATCATTTGGGGTCGACGCTATATGTACAGATTTTAAGATATAAAGAGAGAAGAGAGAAGCATATTATATACCCCCCCCTCCTAGTCAATCCTCGGTAGTTAAACTTGGGCATGGTAATTTTATATCGGTGAATATTACAAAACAAAAAAATTTGGGGTTTTGGGGTTAAGCATTGTAACGTAAAATCGTATAAGAAGAGAGCCTTGAATAAACGATTTTGAATTTGAATAGTTCGGACAAAGTGAGGTTTATAAAAAATACAAAAACAATAGGTAATTTCATAAATCGACCGTCAATGATCCCAATTTTGGTAACGGTGGTTCTAATATTTTGACTGAAGGTTATGAAGATAGAGGGCACAAGTTAAGGTAAGGGTATAAACGGCCCGTGTATTTGGGCCAGCCCTACGCCGCACGGGTGGCGAATACAAATAGGCCCTACAGGGTCAGATCAAGGCATAGGGCTTGCCTTACTTTCTATTAATTTTTTTACAGTTTGACATTATTTCGTAATGATAACTCTAACAACATTTAATGAATGGATAATTACTCGGTAAGGATTATCATGAGAGAATAGTGATCGAATATAGATTTTTGTGCCAAAATCTACAGCTTTGATAAACTGCACTATATTCTTACGTACACAAAAGGTTTATTTAAGCCCATCCACAACAAAAAATGCGAATTATTTTTTTATTAACAACACAAACAAATTTAAAAACACACTAACTAAAACTGTAAGAGCATTCTTATATTTTATTACAGTTATATATCTTCAAATACATCGGAACAGCAATAAGAAGCGTAAACTATAACATTAATGCCCCTTTTATATCGTCCTAAAGCCGGCTCTGTAACGAGCCGACCGAGTCACGCTTATGTAATATGACCCTAATAAATATCACTTGGTACATTTATATTTATATAAAACATAGGGTGTATGTTGTTGTATGTTTATGTTGATTGAATAGGATTTTTTAAATATTTTTTTTATATGTTTTTCATTTACTTGGTGTGACTTGAAAAACTTTGTTTCGAGTAGGGATGTTTTTTTATACCGCTAAGCTGTGGTTTTCCCAATGGACTACAGCATGGGGTTTTTCAAAAAGGGTGTGAAGAGATTTCTTCAGGGTCGGCAACGCGCGAGTGACTCCCCTGGTGTTGCAAGCGTCCATAGGCTACGGTAACCGCTTACCATCAGGCGGGCCGTATGCTTGTTTGCTACCTAAGTAGTATAAAAAAAAAAATTTGTTACACAAAGTTCATAGCGTGAATTACAATTATTTTAAGCCTTAATCTATTATGTAAAAATAATTAAAAGATAGCATAACATGCAAACTTCATGCAAATAATTAAGACAAACAAAAAATTTACAAAAATGTGATTAGAATTAAAAAAAAATAGTTTTTTTTTAATGCAACTATAATTTATTATGAAGTAGAACTACCAACATAAAAACAAAATAAGAAACCAATATAGTTGCTTCGTAGTTAAAATAACTCAAAACATAATCGACGAATAAAAGGTCACTCGCTAATAGATTTAGAATTGAAGCAATTTATGAAAAATATAGGTATTTATTTGAGTATTATTTAAGGTTGCCTACACTCATATTCCAATGTAATAATACTGAGCTTTAACCCTTAAAAACCTGACGCCAGCGGTCGCTAATTCGTTTTTTATTACGATCGTTACGACCCTTGAAAAAATAAAAAATAAATCTGAAAGCATTCAGATTTTTTCTCTTGTCAAGAGGCCTTTTAATAGCCCCATTATTATAATAGGAGCTATTTTTAAGATATTACTTTCATTATGAAATAATCGTACACTTACACAGGCTTAAAAATGGCTAGATTTACTCGTTGGCATTCCAATCGTTAGGAAGGATTTTATTTCTTTAAATATATTCTGGTGCTGTGTTACACTAAATAATACTATGTTAGATGCAGTCTTTATTTACTGCGGTCGTTCGACTATCTTATTCAATTATAATTGGAAATTAAAAACAATTCCATTCAGGGCCAGCAAATGGTAAGATTTTCACGTCAAGTCATTAAATTAAAATCGATTTTATGTACGTTTTGAGCTTAGGGTCAGGTCAGACCTAGACGTGAAGCGACGAAGCGACGCGGCGCGCACTTTCTAAAATAACAATATAATATAGAACTTCAAAGGTACACATTTCAGGAAGAGAATTCGGATACGCCTCGCGACGGCGCGAGTCACTTGTCACGAATTCTCTCAATTAATTGTGCACCTATTTGTGTAGTAAATAAAGTTCTATATTCTATTGCTATCCAATCATACCACGTCGCATCGCGTCTCGGTGGGAACTTACCCTTAGGGCTCATATCACCCGAGCATTATTTCTTGCAAGTTAGCGATTGTACTACAGTAACATTACAAATGAAAGTAAAAAAAAAGTCAAAAGTTTAAAAAAACACCTCACTTTTCTAAGCCTTTTTATGTCCAAAACAGCCCTATTCGGTAAACCACTCACATTTCTATTGCACATTCGCATCACGTTGCGTGTATCGTGCAGCGTGCGTTACTAATGTCCGAACTACGTGTATTAATTTCAATAATTCATGCGACTGTTTTGTGCAATGTTTTTAGGGTAAAGAATAGGGATGCTTTTTGGGGAGATTTCGTGCACGGTTAGGAAATTTAGATGTTATTCACATGACAAGAAATATGACCGACACTGTATAAATATATGCAAGAACTATCTACTATAGTAATTAGACTATTTTGAAGTCAGTGAAAATCATGTGAAAATAATCCTGCTTATAAAACTGTGTGCCATCAATAAAAAATACAAAAGAAATCACTATTCTTTCCCAAAGACAAACGAAATTCAATCAAGTTATACGCATAATAGAACACTAAACGAATAGATATTGCAATGGGAATCCAATTTTGTATCTCATTCTGGATCCCGAAGCATCGGAATAGATTGGAAATTTAATCAAAATGTCAATTATCGGCATCTTATGAAGTTACCGCTTCGATATTAGCTAATTTGTAATAATTTGAATGTGTATATATATTATTTGCTGCATCATCTGTGTTTATAAATGTTTTATAGGTATTTAGTTATTTACACATACAATCCTAACTATAATATCCTAACTAATATTATAAATGCGAAGTTAGTTTGTTTGTTTGTTCGTTACGCCTTCACGCCTCAACGGATCATCATGAAATTTGGCATGCAGATAGCCTATGGTATGGAGAAGGACATAGGGAATTTTTTATTCCGGGAACGCGGATGAAACCGCGGGGGACAGCTAATCCACATAATCCACATAGTTCCACATAATTTTCTCTCCTTGACAGACAGAATAGGGAATTGTATGAACTTTGAGAGGTAACTTTTATGTCCGTATGTCTTTTAGAGCATTTGTTTCCTGCGGACCGAAGCTTACCCTGCCAATTAAAACATACCAACATTTTTGGTTTTTGGTCCGCGGACCGAATAAGCTAAAGACCCAAATTACTTTTTGCATTCCCGGTATGAAAAGTAGCCTTATATCTAGGTTATAATCAATCTCTAAAATAGAAACCTCGAGCTACGTCATGTCAACCAGATTATCTAACTACAAACCAGACGACCTATGAATAAGTTCATCTCTGACCAGATAAATCAATGATCGGCTAACAGCCACATCGACGCGTGAAACGAGTTCTATAAACGTCAGTTTGGCGTAACATTAATTCAAACAAAGCTGCAATGTCTGGAACAGCTATTACTTATACGAGCCTCTCCCATATTGCGCGCCTGTCAACTCGGTTACATTATCCCTTTTCGCGGATGCTTCTTGGTATGTGGCTGTCGTATTTCTTGTTATAATTATTTTGCTAGCTTCCGCCTTTCAGTTTTACTCGCGTACCCGTAGTCCAATTTTTTTTTAATATTATTTATTCTATTTTTTGATCTGCTTTATGCAAAGATTCATCTTGATCCTTACAGCCATTCGTTTATGCTTTATTAAGTTCCAAACATCTTAACTTTCACATGGATAAATAACTAGCTGTCTCCCGCGGTTTCACCCTTCTCCATACCATGGACTATCTGCATGCCAAATTTCATGATGATCCGTTGAGTAGTTGAGGCGTGAAGGCGTAACAAACAAACTCACTTTCGCATTTATAATATTAGGATATTAGCTGTGATATTAGCGAGATGTATTTTTTTTATATTTTCATGTTTTTTTTTTTTTTCACTTTAATTTGACAAGCAGTTAAACCAATCATCAGCATGAGATCCCCATCTACTGTGAATCCCAGAAATGAATACCATTCGGCAATATTAAAAGCAGCCTTTTTGGATCAACTGATCAAATTAAGTCATAACCTCAAAAAATATTAAGGCAAACTGATATAATAAAAGAATACTCAAGGATTTAAGACTTTACCACTGACGACTACATCATCAGGTTTTTGGACTTGAACACTTAAATTACCTTCTATGTAGGTTTTGTGTGCTTACCACCTTTGGTCACATACTGAAAAATAATCCTAATGACCACAATGCTACATACCACAGTGCACCTCCACACGGCACCACTCGCAATAAATCCCCGGTTGTCGTAGGCAGAAAAAGCCAACCATGGGAACATTGTGTAATAATGGATTTATTAATTTCACGCCCAAAGCCTTACGCTGCGTACTTAGTTTTAGTTTTCTGAGATTGGGTTTCGGGTTAAGCTCTTTTTTATATGGTGTTAATGTTTGGCCGTCGCGGCGTCGACTCTCATTCCCTTATTACTTTTGTACCAACCAAGGTTTTAAATTTTTCTTCTCAATCTAACGTCATGCAACAAAAAGAGCCAGCCTTAAAATCTGGTTTTACAAGACTTACCCCCTTATTCATAATGGCTTTTTAACTAAATCAGTGTAATAGTGTGCCCCGTCTCACTCTTTCGATCACCAAATGTCAAGTGTCAGATAAAGACTTCGGAATTTTAGCTAATCAACGTTTGACAACTTTATAATGCATATAAGGGTTACTGTATACCATCTTTTGTAATAAGATAAAGTCTAAATTACTCGTAGTATTCTGTTAAGGACCTAAGGAGGCATTTATGAAGGTGGAAGTTGCATGTTGTTATCGGCTTGGAAGACGTATTTATCTAAGAAGAACCGGTAAGAGTCTCAGAAGAGTAACATTTTATAAATACTCTCTCTCTAGCTAGAAGTAGTTATGAAAAGGTCGAGGTCAGTGTATGTTTCAGTAAACAAAATGATAAAGGAGGACTAAAACTTGTGTGGGACTTTATATTCGACTTCGTAAGTCATAAGTTTTTTCAATAGTCAAAATATATAAGTACTTAACTATAACTTGTGAAAATCACTAAATATTTAACGAAAAAGAATAAATACTATATTGTGTAGATTCACTGATTTCAGTTAATAGTTAGTAAGTTTTTGTGTTACTTTTGTTTTATTTTCTTAGTTATATTTTTTTTGTAATATTTATCATCTAAATTATAATCAGGTATGCTATTCTGTAAAATGTAAATCATCTCGAAAGTCATCTCGCAACTCACCTCGCAACCCGATTTGGCGTGTGAATTATGTTTCAGAATACCTATTGAAAAACGTCAAAAGACTCACCTGTCGTAGTTCATCTCACTTCCGTCATCACTCACGCGCCACTCGGTGGCGCTAGTGTCGAATTCAATGATTTTAAGAATAGGAAACTCTAATCTCATCGCGGAATCAGAAGTGATATTGCAAATGAACTTTACAGAATAGCACTACAGATAGCATGGTGTGTGGTACTCTCACATCGACAAACAACACAATGACCAAATAATTTCTTGCAAACAACAAATTAAACGTCACCAATCCCAAACTTGCAATTCCTCTATTTCAAGATAGGGATGTTCCCTTGACGAAACTGGGGTGTCCAGAAATGGGCCAGATGACAACCTTAAGCGTCAACGTAAAGTCGCTTATCCGCCGACGAATTACAGTTCTGTGGGCGGAATACAAATGTTAAAGTGACGCTGTCTATGTCACCATGGTTGGATGTTACGCTTGCGGAAAATTTTACGTGACATTTCATTTTTCATGTTACAATAATAATGCTATTTTTGGTTGCAGGTTTCTTGTGGTTTTAACTGCAATAAATGAACAAATAAATAGGATACCTATGTTGCTACTTAATACAAGGAATAACTTGAGGCTTATAAAAAATTTTTTTTAGAACCCCGGGACAAAAATGCGACATTCTATGCCATGCCGGTGAATCGCGACCATTATGTTGTTGTATATTTTGCGGGGTTTATAAAATATTTCAAGTATATTAACATGTTGCTGGTAATGTAATCTCAACATTTCCCGAGCTCACAAACGGTTTAGAGCCCCTCAGTCTGAGGAGAGACTTTGCCTCTTTATGTGTGTTCTACCGCTTGTACAACGGGGAGTGTTCCAAGGAATTGTTCGACTTGATGCCCACGGCTACCTTCTACCATCGCAACTCTCGCCATCGACGGGGAATCCATCCTCACACATTGAAACCAGAATTGTTTCGAACTGTGCGGGCTCAAAGGAGTTTTCTTCCGCGGACGCTCAGATTGTGGAATGAGCTCCCCGCCGTGGTTTTCCCAAAGGAGTACAGCATGGGGTTCTTCAAGAAGGGTGTGAAGAGGTTTCTTCAGGGTCGGCAACGCGCGAGTGATACCCCTGGTGTTGCAAGCGTCCATAGGCTACGGGAACCGCTTACCATCAGGCGGGCCGTATGCTTGTTTGCCACATTAGTGGTATAAAAAAAAAAAAGTGATTCAAAACCGACAAAAACTTTTTTTTTTTACTAACGATGTTGGATCTCGCCATGATTCTTTCATCACAATTGGTTACGCCATTGAAGCGTCAAATGGTAACAAATATACACTAACTTTCGATTGCATAATATTAGTTATAATTGGCGTCTACATCAAGTTAAATAATGAATTTTATGTTTATTAACTTATCTAATCTGCTTAAGTTTGCCATGTATTTATTTACTTATTAAATATAGATTCAGTCTACTTTGTAGTTTTGCCACCGCGCCGGGGCACTTAATTGTTGTCAGTGCGATTAGAATGTAAATATTATGTAATGAATCTATGCTTGTTTTGAAAAGAGTAATTGCTGAGATCATCGCCGGCTCTTCTCAGCAAATGCAACCTTCCGAACCGGTATTAGAGTATTAGAGTCAGACTTTTCATAAGTGCCTGCGAAGGTCTATTTGAATAAATGATTTTGAATTTGAATTTTGATCTCTACATCGCAATTTTTGTCGGTTGTTCATTTGAAATAAACCAGGACCGCTACGGAACCTTAAAAGTATATACGTAAGTAAATCACCGTCGTTACCCTCGAGTGAGACTGAAAAATCCATGTTGAACTAAACTACCCCTACCAATGTACTTTAGAAGCGAGAAACTCATTAAAACTCCGTGAGAAGAATGCACTAAAGCAGAGTTGCATTTGGGATCTATAAACACCGAATTTAGTTGTGTCTTTTATTTTATTATTTTTGACGTAGAGCATAGTGTTGTTTCGCTCAAAGAGTAGCTCGACTGGAGAAGTACCTCCACCTTACAGAATACCGCAGCCAAATAACTTTATGTTGTGTTCCTGCGCGTGAGTAAGGTCGCCAGAGTTCATTGGGGAGGGGGTAGGGTTGCTAACACGTGAGGAAAGGCCGGTATGTTGCAAGCGTCAATATGGCTACGGTAACCGCTTACCATCAGGCCGATCGTTCGCTTGTTTGCTACCTTAGTACCCAGTATAAAAAGTATTAATTAACAATGTTGACTCGTAAACTTTCAACTATATTTTTACGAAAAAAATATAAATGGATCTCTTTTTATTTCTTTTTGTAATTTCAAGAAGGTGAGGCCCCAAAATTTGACTTTATTACCCTTACGCGTACAACGATATGGATCTCGCTACGATTGTTTAGAAATAAGAGCATTATAAATAATGACTTGTATGACTCTGCTATGACCAACCAGAGTATCAGGAGTAATTTGTGTATTGTTTTGTGTAAATACGGACCTGCACAAAACCATTTTGCCAACGTCACGTTCTCATGCGATTGGATAAGAATGTATGAATGTTATTACCAATTCGACTATTGGTTATATGCTGAGTCGGTGATCAAAACTTACGATAATTATTGGAAATTCCGTTCCTGATAAAAAACTTGTTTTAGAACATAACAATATAGAAAATATGATTCGGGTTAGTCTCTTTTGAAAAAGAAAACATAAAGTAGGTCCTATCCTAAATCCCTGATGTCAAATTAATAGGTGGTTTGTAATGGTTATGCTTTATTCAGCCAGAACCTTGTATTTATTCACATTTGTCAACAAATGTTCCTAATTGACCACACTTTTGCCTTACCATATAGCATCATTATCTTTTAGACCGAAACAAATAAGATTGATACTATTTATGGCCGATTTCAATAATTTACGGACCGTTATCGGTTAAAATTAAGACTCTTATATCTTTAAAAATTAGCTTACGAAATGATCTATATGCCCAGTTTGGCAAAAAAAACTACCATTGGTAAGCAAAACGATTCGTTTATGATTATTAAAACCGGGGCATTAGAAATACATCACTTTTCAAATATAGAAGAAATATCGATAGGTACTTCTTTAACAGAATGAATCAATGGCCATAATTATTAATAAAACTCATTATTTACGTATTATAACTCATGAACAGATGGTAGTGGCATGGCAATGGTAAGGTAATATGTAGTCTCAACTGGTATAATTTTCTGGTTGTTACGCGATCTCTTCAAGTAGGTACGCAGACTGCCATTAAGTATATACTCGTTAACTTTATACTCACAACGTAGTATAGTTACTCTACTAAAATAAGAACAAAATTATTATTTTTTATGTTGATTTGTTTAAAAATAGAAAAATATGAGGTTCATAAATGAGTTTTTTTTATTGTTTATTTTTCTTCATAATGGAGGAGGTGATGGCGGCACTTCGTTCAATCCAAAAAGAGCTAGATGAACAGAAAAAACTAATAAATAAAAGTAGCGAGGAGGTGGCCGAGAAAGTAACATTCAATATAAATAAAATTCTAGATGAAAAAATCACAATTTTAGAAGAAAAACACGAAAATCTCAGATTAAGGGTGGAAAATCAAGAACAAAGAATATATTATCTGGAAAAACAATCAAGACAACGCAATCTGGTATTTTTTGGCCTGGAGGAAAACGAAATATCTTATCATAATATAGAAAATAACATAATCGATTTCGTGCATAAATACTTTCCGATAACAATAGATCGTAGAGACATTCAAGCCATCAGAAGAATTGGAAAGAAGACTGACAAACCACGGCCTATAGTCATTACATTTACAACACTTGGTAAGAAGATTGATATCCTCAAACATAAAGGAGTTTTAAAAGAAACACTATACTATATAAAAGAAGACTATCCCCAATCAGTTCTACAAATAAGAAGAAATCTACAGGAACAAGTAAAAGCCGAAAGAGAGAAGGGAAACACAGCCATAATCAAATACGACAAGCTTGTCATACTAAAGAACGCATCTACAAACAATTTTAACAACAAAAAGAGAAATCTCTCAAAATCGCCGGAGAGCAACACGAACAAGTACGCCGAGCAGAGACCCCAGGCAAACAAAAAGAACAAAACCCTAGCTAGTACCACTACCCACACAGTGCAAAGGTCCTCAAGTTTTTCCGAAGGCGTAGTAAAACCAGGCATGCTAAATTTCCTAATAAATAAAAACAATAATAACAAGATAAACACACAAGACAACACTTTGAACGCATAGCAACGAACACTCCAGCCTCTCCCAGAGAACCACAAACAAACAGAAAAAGCTACAGAAACACACAAAACACGTCTTCCAAGCCGGCTGGTCACCGTGGAAGAGTATGACCACAACCCTCCAGAAAAACCGCTAAAACATAAAAACACCACACTAAACAGAGAATATAAGATTTGTATAAAAGTCGGAACCTATAATGTCAGATCTCTTGCATCAACGCATCGATACTTAGAGCTTACTAACGCACTGGAAAATATAAACTGTGATATTCTAGGACTCTCGGAAACTAGAAGAATGGGATGCCATATAGAAGAATATAGCGACTACATTTTCTGCTACATCGGAGAAACAAAAGGCTTGTACGGAGTCGGATTTCTAATAAAAAAGGCATGGAAAAATAGTATCATAAATTTTACCGGTGTTTCAGAAAGAGTAGCATTATTACATGTGAAATTCGGAAAACTCAATATTTCTTTAATTCAGGCATATGTACCGACAGAAAGATCCAGTGAATCAGAAATCCAAAAATTCTACACCGATCTTAAAAAAGCTCACACAATGGCTGACGATAAAGTCATTATATTAGGGGACTTCAATGCAAAAATAGGGCAACCTAGAAGTGATGAAAAACTAATCATGGGAAACTATGGCCTAGGCCAAAGAAACGAAAGAGGAAAACGTTTAATAGAATATGCATTTGAATACAGATTAGCAATAATTAATACCTACTTTAAAAAAAGATCTAACAGAAGATGGACCTGGAAATCACCAGACGAAAGTGTCAAAAATGAAATCGACTACATCATGACAAATATTCCAAACCTGATCCAAAACTATGAAGTTCTTAACAAGGTAGGTAATGTTTCGAACAGATCACAGACTACTAAGAGCAACACTCCTCTTAAACCAACCGAAAAAGAGCAGGAAAAACTTCAAAGTGTTACCAAAAATCCCCAGAACTGAGGAAGAAATAAAACACTACACAGACAGTCTCAAATTATGTATTGAAGATAAACTAGAAGGTATTACAAACGTACAGTCTTACTACGATGTGCTAGAAGAAGGCATAATATATAGCCTAACCAACAGAAACAACTCTAGTAAAGGAAAACGACATAAAATATTTAGTGAAGAAACAATAGCATTAATAAATAAACGAAGCGAACTAGCAACAAAAAAGAATAAAGATACAGACACAAAGAAAGAACTAAGCAAACTATATAAAGAAACTAGCAAAGCGATCAAAAGAGATTATAGCAAGCACAGACGGGTGATAATAACAGAAAACTTAAATAAATTTAGAAGCACAAAAAGAGCATTCAAAGAATTGAATCTACGTAAACCATGGATACAAAAACTAGAAGGCCAACATAACGAAACTAAAACAAGACAAGAGATAATACAACACGCAACCGTTTTTTATAAAGATCTGTACAGAAAAAAAGAAGTCATCGACGAAGTCAAAGAAACAGTTCATGCTAGTAACACACAAGCAATTAATCCTATAGATGGGAATGAAATATATGTACAATTGAAACAGCTAAAATCAGACAAAAGCCCAGGTCCCGATGGGATAACCAACGAAGTCTTAAAACTAGGTGCGCCAATTTTACTCAATCCTTTCACGAAATTGTTCAATCTGATACTAGACGCTGAAACTGTCCCGATTCAGTGGTGTACATCGGATATCATACTGCTACATAAAAAAGGAAACCCACATGACATCAATAATTACAGACCAATCAGCTTACTAGCAAATATATATAAAGTTTTTTCATCAATCATTCTCAAACGCATAACTCAGGAAATCGAAAATACACAATCCATAGAACAAGCAGGCTTTCGCTCTGGCTTTAGTACACTAGACCATATGCAGGCATTGGAACAAGTTATCGAAAAATATGAAGAATTTAACAAACCTTTATATTTAGGGTTTATTGATTATAGCAAAGCATTTGATAGCATAAGCCACAGTTCTATATGGAAATCACTAAGCACTCTGAATATAAACACAAAATATATAAATATCATAAAATACATATACAACAATAGCACAAGTAATGTTAGATTGGAATGTAGAGGCGAAGCAATAGGTATTGAAAGAGGAGTCAGACAGGGGGACCCTCTGTCACCTAAATTGTTTATTGTCGTCTTAGAAAACATATTCCAAAATATGGACTGGAAAGCTAGAGGTATAAAAATAAATAACTACAATTTAAACCATCTCAGATTCGCTGATGACATAGTTATATTATCTGAAACATCAAAGGATTTAGAAGAAATGCTATGCTCACTTGATCAAGCAAGCTCGAAAGTAGGATTAGAAATGAATGCTTCTAAAACCAAAATAATGACAAACAGCATCAAACCGCCCATTAACATAAAAGGAAATAGAATAGAATATGTTGATAGCTACACATACCTCGGTAAACAGGTATCATTCGACAAAACAAACAATGAGGACGAAATCGAAAGAAGAACAAATTTAGCCTGGAAGAAGTTTTGGTGTCACAAAGAAATTTTAAAAGGAGACTACCCGCTAAACTTGAAAAAAACTGTAATAGATACCAGTATACTGCCTTGCCTGTTGTATGGATGTCAAACATGGGTATTCACGACAAGAGCTAAACAAAAGATCAGAACAACACAAAGAGCCATGGAGAGAAGCATACTAAATATAAGGAAAATTCACAAAGTCAGAAGTGAAGTTATTAGACAAAAAACTAAGATTACAGATGCTCTCACGCAAGCCCTAAAACTGAAATGGCAATGGGCTGGTCATGTAACACGATACACAGACGAAAGATGGACAATCAGAACTACCGGATGGAAAGGACCAATAGGAAAAAGAAAAGTAGGTAGGCCGAAAAGAAGGTGGGCTGACAACATTATTGAAACAGCAGGGAACGACTGGCAGACTATTGGCAAAGATAGAGAAGCATGGAAAAAACTGGAGGAGGCCTTCACCCGAGAAGGGGCCCATATCCAAAAAAAATAAATAAAACTCTACTAACATAATAGAAAATAAGTAAAAACACTAGATATAATGACTAACAACATTTGCAATGTAACATAAGGATAAGGGAAATATAGGCTTTTTTATTTTATTATTTTATATATTTCTATGTATTAAAAATCAATCTTTGTATCTAGTTAATATACATCTAAATGCTCAAAACTCCTCTCATGAATTCGAAAATATAAATAGTTAATAAATAAACGAATCCCTTTGAAACATTTTGTCTGTTTACAAAATTATTAATTCATCGTAACGTCAAATCAAGACGGGTGATGGGGCATGAAGCTCGTTATCTAAAGACCAGACTTAAATAACACGTATAAGTGAAATAAGTGAAAATACATTAAGGCCTACGCACACGAGCGTCGAAAAAACACTCGTCCCTCGAAACGTAATTTTAACCTTTCAATATCGGCTCTCAAAGCCTTTTATCTTTCGCGTCGTGAAAATAAACTCATTATGTAGTAACATGAGAATGAATTTGTCTGAGGGCTGTTTTACAAGACTTTCGATGTCGAGTTATTGATTCAGTTAACAGTTTTTAGTGTGTGTAATTTTATATTTTTCTAGATGTTCTTGCCCGGCTTCGCCCGGGTGAAATTTCCAGCTTTTTCTTTTATTCCACTATGGTGGCAAACAATCGTACGGCCCGCCTGATGGTAAGCAGTTACCGTAGCCTATGGACGCTAGCAACACCAGTGGGGCGATTACGTAACTAAATTACAATCATTTTCGAATTGAAATCGGCTCAATATAGCGGTTTTCTGATAACTTTTTTTACGTTCTGATAACTGTAAATACAAACATGGTTCATTAGAAATGAAACTATTTCCGATTTTGTAATATTTCTACCGATTCAGAGATTATTTCAATCTGAATTTCATTGCAATAAAGTTACATAATCCACGTACCTTTTCCAGTGGATTTTCCAAAAAAAATCTTTCATACAAACATTGTCCTGTCAATTATGAATATAACAAAAAACCGGCCAAGTGCGAGTCGGACTCGCACACGAAGCGTTCGGTAAAGGCGTTTCTTGTATCCCTTTCATTTATTTTTTATTTTATTACTAGCTGTCTCGCGCGGTTTCACCCGCATCCCGTGGTATCCTCGGGGATAATGTAATTTTTCGAATCCGACTGGTAGTTCCAGAGATAAGCCTGTTTAAACAAACAAACAAACAAAAAACTCTTCCGCTTTATAATATTATTAGCAAATTAGTATAGATTTGTTGTTATAGCCGCAATAGAAAAAAAGTAATCAGCCAAATCGTTCTAGCCATTCTCAAATGATATTCTTATGGTGCGTCTACGCTATACGAACCGAGCACGAGCCGACCCACTCTTCGTTCGTCGCTCGCGATGTCAAGTGTGGACGTACAACGAGCCTACAACACGAGCGTGATGCGAATCCCTGAGTTCGCCAAAAAACTGATAGTCAAGTGCGAGCCGCACTGGCTGAAGGCGCGTTCGAGACTCGCAAGTCCGTCTACGCAACGCGAATTCGTGATCCACGTGTGCACGGCTCGTACTCGGTCCGCGTAGCGTAGACACTTTACATTTTTGTCGTTTATGAATATTTTTAAACGAGGTGATTTAGGCGATTTTTAGACTCCCCCTTGGTGAGGTTTCGTGAGATTTGGCGCGACCCCCTCCCCACTAATATGACGTGAGATTTTTTTAAATGCGTATTAAAAAGTAAGAACATACTTTCTAATTATTTTATTTATTTAGAAAGTAGTCTAGAGTCACACTGAAAATATCGAACATTAAATAGATATTTAAAAGGGAGCTAATAAAATTAACACCTGTTTCTTGCGGAAAAAAAGACGTGATATTTGCCTTGACCCCCCTTGTCCCCCACGTGAGGTTGGCTGAGATTCGGTTCGAACCCCCCTCCCAAAACACCTCACGTAATTAATGGACGCCCCCTTATCTGGACGGGTCTTAAGTTCAAATCCTTCAATGACCTTACTCGATAAAGGAAAACATCATGAGGAAACTAGAACACGATTGTACTAACCATCTCACTGGCTAACACCTTCAAATTGAAAAGTCGCAAAACGCACTACAACGTTCAAAAATGACTATCCATACTAAACGTTCGCATAATACTCTGACTTGCCTATAACTCTTTATAAATAAAGCCATTTTGCGATGACATGACACCAGCCGGTAAAAGAACGACATTAAATATATCCACGTCACGACACCGGTGTTTTTACTTCATTATCATACAAATTACAATTTGTTGACTTTCCTTTTCCCTTATTTCAAAACAGTGGACTTGTTTGTAGCGAGGGATGGGTTGTGAACTAAGAGCAGTGTGGGACAGGATGTGTTATTAACAGATAGCATGTAGATTCCTATAAGCCCATTTATAGTGCCGATTACTGCTAATGGTTTCCACAGCATAATATTATACTGACCTCGAGTCCTTTTTAGCATGACACCATAATTCAACATTCAAAAAAATTTAATTTTCAAAATCATTTATTCAAATAGACCTTCGCAGGCACTTATAAAAAGTCTGACTCTAATACTCTAATACTGGGTTCGGAAGGTTGCATTTGCTGAGAAGAGCCGGCAATAAACTCAGCAATTACTCTTTTCAAAACAAGCTTAGATTCATTACATAATATTTACATTCTAATCGCATTGACAATAATTGCGTGCCCCCATAAAATAATGATTGGTACCTGGGCGAACGAGCTTTGCTGGAAACCTCGGAAAAACGCGTTTTCTTAGAGAGGAGACCTAGCTAGATCGATGTTTCGCCCCCAGAAACGCACACATAGCAAATTTCATAGAAATTGTTAGAGCCGTTTCCTTGCTCGTTTAATAGGTTTTTTTTTTTTTCTTTTCTTTCTAATTATAATTTTATAATCGTTGTGCATTTGTGTTAATTGTTATTCTTTGTTTTTTGCCTCCTGTGCTGATTTTATTATTTTTACCTCTTCATGAGATGTCAGACTACAAACTCTATTATTACTTTTACTACGATTACCTTGCTTAAAGAAATCAGATAGAAAGAAGTTCAGGTGTTTTCTCTTACTTTCTTCATTACTTTATTTTTCTGTCTTTTGTTATCAACCATCCGAAGCGTAGCGTAGCGTAGCGTAGCGTAGTGTAAATGCCATTCCATATTATGTTAGCTTGGTGAATTTGAATCTACTATTGAACTGTCTTGATTATGAGAAGTTTGTATGATAATATATTCTATGACATAGTTAAGTTAGCATGTTAGTTTAACTAGTTCAATACATGGAATGAATATAATTAAATGATAGTTCATTTAAATAGCCTTTTGAATATTCGTATTAGCAATTTACTGTGAATACAAACCGTATTTCTGGTCCTATAATGGCGGTTTATTTTTTTAGTTTTAAATAGAATAGGATATTATAGATTGAAGCACTCGTGCCGTTCTTAATCGATCGGCAAAGTTAAGCAATCACCAGTGTGTATGGTATCCGGATGGGTGACCGACTAATTGTATTTCAACTCAAGCCTTTTACGTGCTTCGGAAGGTACGAAAAAGCCGTTGGTTCCGGTTATCACTTAATTGTGATAGTCGTTAAGCTAGTTGGAGGCCTCGTAGGCGGCTTGAAAACGCTAACAGTAGGTTGACCACTAGCCTACCACCACCAGTCCGCAGTGGGCATGCGTGGTGGAGTATCTGCCCATTCCCTTCCGGAGGCCCGTGCTCAGCAATAGGAAATTATCGGTTGATGATGATGAAAAATGTAATGATCCAACTGAGTTTTTTTTTTCTACATCAGCCCGTGGACTCTTTGGAGCATTTTTCGCTATTCATCATTTGGATTAAGTCATCAGTGCTCATTTGAAAATCTTACCCTGTAAGGCATTTTAACCCTTGAGGATTCGTGGCATTTTTTAAAGTTTATTCTACAGTGGCATATCCATATTTCTACAATCCAAGGTTTAGGGGATTTTTACGTTGACGCAAATGCGTTCCTTGCATGATACTTTCATTGTTTTTACTAAGGCTTGCAAAATTTTAAGTCTTCATTTCTAATGTTTGGCAGTTTTAAGCCGCTTTAGCTTTTTTGTATTTTAGTTGTCAATAAATATATTTTAACTAAATATTTTTTTTTGGTTTAAATTAAGATTTGATACTTTGAATACCATCAGATAATAACACTAATACCTCAGAGTATATAAATACTACGTACCTAATACGGTGATATTGCGTGAACTGCCAGAATTCTTAAAGAATCGAAAACTAAACCTAAATCCTGATTGGTTACGATGTAAAACCCCGCAGTCATTTTTAAGAAGCGCTTTGACAAATAAATGTAAATAGACTTACACAAATAAAAGACTTACACAAATAAAAGACTTACACAAATAAAAGTGTAGTGGTTATTAGCGTTAAAATAATATTTAAAAACTTCAAACACAGCTTCCCAGCACTACCTAGGTACTAGCTATTCCTTTGTGAGCTACCATCTTCGTGTTTGTAATTTTTACATATTATTTTGACGCTCATAACCATATAATTTATTTGACAACCGTGTGGCTTACCTTTTCAATTATTTTTTAACAAAATGTTAAGCTGTTTGTGTTCCAATAATTATAATAAGATTAAATTTAACCAATGGTCTTGGCAATATTATTTTTACGAATAAAGCCCAACAGATGCATAATCAGTTCGCTTTATTACAATTAAACAAATACCTCTTTCACGAAAATATCAGAAAGTTAAACGTAAAAACACCGCAAAATGTCACTCCGAATCAATCATCTAAATTGGTGTCAATTTAACGAATTGGTGTCATTTCCCCATCGTAACGTTATTATGGGCATCGGTAATCGTAAAGTGTAGTAATTTTCGTTTTGATCGTAAACTGTGGAAGCAATTGGCCAGCGTGTCAGCTTTTATATTTGCACCGTATTTATTATTTCTGGGGGGCTATTCTTGAAATTGTAATATTAAGGGGTAACCGTTCGCTACATGTAACGATATAACCAAAGATTCAAAGATCGCTGTTTGCATTTTTAACCCATAAGGTAGCATACAAGCATACGGCCCGCCTCATGGTAAGCGGTTACTTGCAACACTGCAAAATTCTCTTCACAACCTTTTCGAATAACCCCATGCTGAAATCCCTTAGGAAAACCACGGCGGGGAGTTCTAGGCATCCGTGAGTGAGTGTAATCTAAAATGTGCACGACTGCTTAGCGAAACTTATGCATTTGATAATAGCCAAATGTGTACCTATGTTTTGGCAAATAAATAATTATATTCATTCAAAGAATAAAACAATATTGCTTATTTTTTTCACGCATTTTATCTACAGACTACTCCACCCCATGGTTTAGCTGTAATCCCCACTATACCTTCTTTTGGCTATTTTTTTTAGTACCCTACTACCCTACGTTGATCAATCCAATTAGTCAGCCCTTGTTCTTTCATAATATATTCTGCATCTGAGTACAAAGCTAACCTTGATATAACTTATTCCCTATTATATTAATTATAAATTATAATTCGGAGTATATCAAAGGAGCTCGACCTGTCCTGACCTGTTTAACCTATACAATTACCAATGCGTAACACCAGCATATTTGCATACAACGAACGAATCCCGTTCGTGCTTCGTTCGCATAGCATAGATGCATATAAGCTATGCTGATGAAATATATATGTATTCAACAACCCCTCAACCTCAAAGATCTAGCCGCTAATTCACAAAATTGTCTATGTTATTAGAAGGATTTCGTAGAGATTTCCAGAATAGGATCCGTTCGATGCAAGAAAACGTTTTACTATCCGATGTAAGTAGGTATGTATTTTTACATTCCATATATGATTTTTATAGTTAAGGCGCCGATCCCGCAGAGAAGAGTTCTAGAGTTCTGCGTTCCGCGTTGACTATAAGCTATGTGGGGCCTTTGAAAGTAAAAAAAGTGTATGATGTGCGAGCAGTAGCGAATATTGCAGAACTCTAGAACTCTAGACTGCTTGCTGTGTACACAATAGTCAACACGGAATGCAGAACTCGGATCTCGGAACTCTAGAACTCTCTCTGTGAGATCGGCGCCTTAATATTAACGGTTTATATGTGATATAAAAAATAGCGAGTGAATTCAAGTGCTTTTCAGCATAAAAAGTTGATTATATTGGATATAAAATGAATGCGTCGGATAACAGCACGCATTAAAGGGGTAAAAATATTTATCACTATCGAGGCACAATTAACTTTGATAGCTTTGGTTTCTGTTAAAAGTTGTTTTAAAGCTGTAATCAGATAGCCTGACATTTTTCACGGAGATTCTGTGATATTTATTACAGTGTTTGTCCAATTAATACTCAATACTCAATCATTTAATGCAAAATGTACATTTGATATTTAAAATGTTATACATAATTAATAATTACCCTATAATACGGTGTATTATTATTGACGATTATATAAACATTTATAGTTATTCTAATTCCAACATGTCATACGATGAGCTTTATCAAATGATCACACGATTGTTTCGGGGATAATTTTCATGCATCTTTGTATCTGAGAGTTTTGCAACGCCTAATTTTTCTATGTGAGAATCCTGAATTTGATAGACAAGCATACGTCACACAATCACATACATACAAACTTTAAGATATTTAGACAAAAACTTACTGGCCTGCCAGACATGCTAAACTAATAATGTAAAAAAAAAAATACCGATTCACTCTGTCGTCAAAGAGGTTGAAGATGGAAACTCTGACAACCTGAGTTTCCATCTTTCAAAATTATCTGCAGTGGATAAATTCAGACTGATAAATGAGCTGAATTATACTCTATTTCACATAGGATGAGTCGTCAAGGTCAAGGGTTTTTTTACCAATATCTAGTGAAATTCCATTTGATTACTCAGTTCTCACAATATTTCATGAAACCTCGTTCTATCATAATATACCTTTACTATATCGAAATGAACATTAACCGTATTTTTAAGGCGATGTGACTCAGTGGTTTTGACGTCGGATACCGAGACGAAAGTCCCGGGTTCGAATCCTACAATGAGCTTGAGCTTTCGGTGAAAGAAAACATCGTGGGGAAACCATAGCACGGTGGTTGAAAACCTCAAGTTAAAAATCTGTCGCCAAGCACCTTTCGGTATGTTCCGACAGCTGCACTTGAGAGCCAGTTCCTTCTAGGCTTTGTGTGCTTACCACCTTCGGCCGCATCATCACTTACCATGGTGAGATTGCGGTCAAAAACAGGCTGTAGGCCACAGTAAAAAAATAACTAATAAAATACCATGTGTCACCGAACTCATGCTATTTGAAATCTACTATAGTGAGTGATAAATTCTGCCATAGAGTAAATAATATACTACGTTTCAGCTGAATCATTGAGTTTCACATATCAACAGAAATCTCTCGGTGATTAGCTCTGTTTAACGTTCATAAATTTTACAAAACCGCAGCAGGTAATCAACTGACTATATGAGAATACAGATAGATCCCACGGAGATACAACAAGTATTTACTGTTTATATTCTTTCAACATACTTGCTCGTAAAGTGACATTTATTTCAAAATACAAGTCTGTTTTTTTCCTCGCAAGTGTGTTGAAAAACGTCGTATGACACGCGTGTGCATTGATTATTACATTCTCGGCTCACGCGCTTAAGAGTGCGTACCAAGCCAGAAAAATATCGCAATGTCAGATGAAACAAACTTATGTCTAATCTTCGCGTGGAGATGAGATGGAGATAGCGTGTTACGCGGCACAAAAATGAACGAAGCGCTTCTTATCTAAATAACTCGTAAAGTATAGAATATTTTAAAAAATCGTTAGTAGCAGCCCTAGGTCATATGTTAGTGATATTATTTATCGAATTTTTGTCTTAATTAGATACACCATGAACGAATAAAACCGAAAATTCATTATTATTAGAGGTAGCTTTGTGATTTTTTTCTATCGAGGAAATTTCATTCCATTATGTTTTCGCTCAGGCAGAACCCTCGCGTATATAATGAAAATACCCATATAAAAATATTTTTTCATTTAAATACTATTTACTTGGGTAAATTTAAATTCTAAGATTGTTATTTTGCTTTATACGCAGCCTTAACTGCCTGAGGGCCAACCACAAGCTCTTAAAATAATATTATTATAAGCTTATTTGACTTTTGTCCCTCTTTGACATCCGGCGTCAAAACAAGACAAAAGACAAATAAGGTTATTTTTACCTTGTTTTATGAGCCCTGGAGTGTTAATGATAGATTTAATATTATATTTGTATTTTTTTTTCTAAGTATGTTGTGTTATTCTTAATAGGTGCATTTATTTCTGAATTTGAGTTTAATTGATTCGTTTGTGAATATATGAGCTCATGCTTCTGAAAAACCTAATAAATAAAAAAAATATTCATAAAACGGTTACGGCTACGGTTAAGGTCATGGATTTAAACCGTGAGTCATCAAAGTCGTCGGATTTGAACTCGTGAACCTA
The DNA here is from genome assembly GCA_951394255.1 of Polyploca ridens. Lineage (NCBI taxonomy): Eukaryota > Metazoa > Arthropoda > Insecta > Lepidoptera > Drepanidae > Polyploca > Polyploca ridens. The sequence goes on from OX596253.1 coordinate 14,721,994, forward strand.
GTAGCGTTATCCGATGGGGGTCACTAATAGCAATAAGCTATCATTAACTAATTTATTGCTACAGAACTCTAATTTTAACATTGAGCTATTATTACTACGTAGCTTTTATTACTACGTATAGAGAAGACGCCACAGACCACAACTATGTTCCGTTCAAGTGAGGCCATCCGGCCGCAATTTTTTTAGAAAGATGAACGAAACGCGTAAGCACGTGAAAATCACGGTGTTTGCAAGAAAAATACTCCTAAAAGCGTAGCTGATAGCGCTACGTGCTTCTACTGTCTGCTTAGACGACTAATTATTGTTTCAGCGCTAAAGAAAACTGGACATAATCTTTTCTTATGATAGCTTCTCTATTAATGAATTTTAATTGGTTTATGAGGGTAGTACAATATTAAATCTATGATTACCACAAATATATTTGTCGAACACCGAGTTTTGTCGAACTCTCCATGTTCTACAAATAGAACTAACTAAGAATAGGATTGAATGCAAACTAATACCTGAACTTTGCTCATCACTAACTTAACAAGAACTTGCTGGCTTAAGTTCAAAGCCGTATGTCGCGTAAGTTATAGTCAATCGGCATTATTAAAAGTGGGGAGATGCGAGTGGAGAACTCAGGTGATTAATTCCGTATTCTAATGGCGTAGGCGTAAAGGGTCCATTACATGATGGTTTCCTATGCACTCGGTAACTGTGCCGATTGCTTGCATTAAGGATATTGCATGTTCTAAGTTTTATATTTCTATGGGTGTACTATTGAAAGGCTTTTATAGGCCAATGCTTGATAATAGTTTTGATTTGTTAGACCACAATATTTTTTTTATACTACTTAGGTGGCATACAAGCATACGGCCCGCCTGATGGTAAGCAGTTACCGTAGCCTATGGACGCTTGCAATACAAGGGGTATCACTCGCGCGTTGTCGACCCTAAAATCTAAAAAATATCCTGGGACATTCGTCACACACGGCTATTTGACCCCAAAGCAAAGCGAATGGTATTTAAAATCGAGCTTCGGAAGGCACGTAAAGCCGTTGGTCCCGGCTATCACCTAATTGTGATAGTCGTTAAGCAAGTTGGAGGCCTACTAGGCGGCTTGACAACTCCAACAGTAGGTTGACCACTAGCCTACCTCCACCGATCCGCAGTGGGCACGTGGTGGAGTATCTGCCCATTCCTTTCCACCCGCATTGGTGAAAGAAGGCCTGTGCTCAGAAGTGGGCAGCAACATTATAGGCTGATGAGTCAATTACTCCATGTATAAATTAAACCATTTCTTTATAACATATAATAGAACATCAAAACGCGCGAACGTATAAAAATATTACAGAGCACGTATACGTACTATTTATAAAATATTTACAAAATAAACTATATACAAGAATAATAAAACCTTGAACTTAATTAAAGATAAACTAATTATTAAGAGGAAAGGATGGCTGCGAGAAATAGGTTTTTAACATATCTATTGATGTCGCGTTGTGCCCGAGCTATCCCGCCCGAGGGCGATAGAGACAACTTTAGCTTGGACGTTGGATTATACCTATTTAAATTAGACGAAATCGCTATTTCATAAACCCCGGTTTTCTCCGCAAAAATGGATCGATTAAAAAAAATTCAAGAATCATAATAATTAATAAGAAGGGCTTTGGCTATGTCTTTCGGTTTTCCTTTGTTTTTTTATAATCGTCAAATTTATTCGCTGGACGTCTGATAAGGGCATTAAAAATGGTATATATTTTTTTTGTGATATTAGAAGGCTCCTAATTCTTATGATAATTAATTTATGGAGAAAAACACAACCAAGGGACTAGTATCATTATCCAAAGAGGAAACTGAGGATTACGTTTGTATGGAACAAACGCCACCAGCATTTCCTCTTAACTATTTACAAAAAATATAATAGGGTCCCGTTGGCACCCTTTGTACACGGAAGCCTAAAATTTAAAATCTTGTGCTGAATATCAAATAAGAGTACAATTTCAATGTTTACTCAAGTGCTAAACACTAAATTGTTCTAAAAGGCCAATCACAATCCACTTTCAAAAGCATTCCTCTTTATTCCGCGATATAAAATCATTTCAGCAGATCTAAAATCAAACTCTGCCAATTGCAAATCGATCACGGAATTCTGTGAAACTGGAAGGACTATCCGGCTTTGCGACTGGACTTCCATTCCAGTAAATATACAGCGTGAGGATTAATTGCTTACCATAACGTCCACGTATCAACGGTTTTGTCTAGGAAATGTCACAGTGCCAGTGTCAGGGATTAAGAATGGATCTATAATTTTACTGAGGCTACAGGTTTGTTGACTATAAATGCTTTTACAGGTAGGCAAGTCAAAATGTATGAAGTAAAACGTAAATTCATGAACTCGGGCCGCCTCAAGTTAAGGTACCTAACAGAATACCTCAGCCAAATAACTTTATGTTATGTTCCTGCGCGTGAGTAAGGTCGCCAGAGCTCATAGGGGAGGGGGGAAGGGTCAGTAACGCGTGAGTGATGCCCCGTGTGTTGCAAGCGTCCATATTGCTACGGTAACCGCTTACCATCAGGCCGTACACTTTTAAGAGGCTGTATTAAACGTTTAATGGTATTGTTTATGCATCAACCGAAAAGTCAATAGAATATAAATATATCCACAATGTACAAACTGAGAATTGAATCGAAATAACAAATCAAGTAATTAATCATATTATATTGGTGCTTGTTCAGATAAATAACACGATTTATGGTATGTAAGAGCAAAGATTGACATCCCAGGACGGGGAGCTGCGCAGCCATTAACACGTGTCGAGTACAGTTGACGAAATGTACCACGTTATTTTTGTATATCAGAGAAATACTTCCAAAAAGTTTTTTTTATAATATTTAACTAATTGTCCACCGCGTCTTCACTGCGATAGAAAGTAGTCTATGTCGTTCTCCATACCATAGGCTATCTGCCAAATTTCAACGTTGAAATTTGTTCAAAAGGCGTGATAGCGTAACAAATAAACACATTCGCATTTATAATATTAAGTAAGGATTACAAAATACCTTGTAATCACTTAAAAAGCAGTTTTTGTTTTTTTTTATGTCGAATGGACTAGCGTTTTTTTTTTTTTTTTACTGTTTATAGGCCTGTACCGCAATCTCACCATGGTAAGTGACGATGCGGCCGAAGGTGGTAAGCACACAAAGCCTAGAAGGAACTGGCTCTCAAGTGCAGCTATCGGAACACACCGAAAGGTGCTTGGCGACAGATTTTCAACATGAGGGTGGTAGCCAGCCAGGCGGGTACTACAAAGTACCCTACCACCGTGCTATGGTTTCCTCACGATGTTTTCCTTCACCGAAAGCTCAAGCTCATTGTAGGAATCGAACCCGGGACCTTCATCTCGGTATCCGACGTCACTACCACTGAGCTATCATTGCGTTTATCTTTCGACATACTTTGGTTTCAAAATAACATGGTAAAGAAGTCATGATAATTTATTTTACTGGATTAATTTCTGCAAAATATGGTATACATTGAATAACACTATATACCATCGGGTCGACATATCCAAATATGCACCACGTGATTTATGGACGCCCCTTTTTACAATTAGCCAATTACTCTATGGTGTTATAGAGCAATGAACAATTTAAATTCTAAATTCAAACTATAAACCTTCGTAGGCACTTACGAATAACCTGACTCTAATACCGGGTCGGAAGGTTGCATTTGCTACAATAAACTCAGCAATTACTCTTTTCAAACAAGCTGTAAATAAATAGTTATTTTTTTTATTTAATTAAATGGAAAAGGTCGACAGTGGTTAGCACATACAGCCTAAGGAAACTAGGACAGTCTGAGCACCCCGGTAGGTGCTTGGCCAGTCAGGCGGGTACTTAAAGTAGGTACTCCACCGTGCTATGGTTCCCTCACGATATTTTCCTAAAAGCACTACAAGCTATGGTCACCTTAAAAATATAAAACTAAAAAAGAATTTCTACATAATCTCTCCTATTAAGAATCAAGCATAAAGCAAAAGTAAGCAATGAAAAATAACAGTTTATGCAACTTATGAACTTTTGTATGCTGATATATTTGCTTAGGACCGTGAGGTCAGCAATACTTTGAGTTTCATAAACCAGGATTAGCGACGTTTTGAGAGCGGGTTTCAGTATATCACTACTTTAGCGATGTTTGCTGAAAATATTCATATGTTGAAGGTTTATATGTCTATGTAGTTATTTGTAATTATGGAAAAGTGAATAAGGAATATGGATTGTTTTGAATTGCGTCATATATCTTCTGTTGATATAATGTAAAACATTTTAAAAAATCCAACTGCGTAATATATTAAAATTGACTGAAAAGAGAATAGTAAGCTCTGTAATCTATATTTTTTTTTTACTACAATTATGTTTATTTTGTGTAATATCCATTGAAAATGAAAAGATCTTGTACTCTTTACGACTTTCATTGCATCTTTGCATAAATTATTTATTGAAGAGCATATTTTAAAACTACGATAAAGAACAGAAAATGATAACTTTGAGACAAACGAACAAATCACAACATGTTCTTCTACGGCTTTCTTTCATGAAAAAAACTCAGGAGTAACCCAAAAAGAAAACTAATAAGGTATGCAATATACAATAGAAACGCTTTAAAGGCTTAAGTAACATTACAAGAACAGTTATTACCTCATAAATAACCGGCGTACTTTGCACTGTCGTAGAGGGAAAGGTTATTGGGCGGGTTGTCCGACAGATTTACTACTTATTCCTAGATTGCACTTAACTTTGGATTTATTCTTGTAATAATCTCATTAAATAGGCCGTTTTATTGGGTCTAATGAATGGGTACAATAAGATTAAGCCTTTTCGATATTTTTACTGCATGTATTAGTTTTAGAAAATTATCAGGGATGCCCATTTGATGACTCGTTTATAAGGACAGACGCAACAGTAGAACAAATAAGTACTTTGTTGAAAAAAAAATCATTTTTAATACAAGCTTTTTTTGAGTGGCTGCACTTTTTGTTGACTGTACTTGCATTTTCATCCAATATACTAATGTATGCCAAATATTAAGTCAATCCTACCACTGGAAGTGGGTGAAATTCGACTTGCAAGATTCCACCCGAACAAACAACATACAATAAAAGCTTGTAAAAAGTGATGCGTTTTCTTTTCGTAGTCATTCTGGGCATTCAGTTTTGCGTTATATTTACGTATATGTATATGTACTTAGACAATAGAATAATCTAAGAAGTAGTAGATGTTTTGCCCCACGGGTGACATCGTAGAACAAAACCCATTACTGATCAATTCTGCACCTACAATTTTGCTTTCATGAGTGCTGGAGTACCCGAGCATCCATGGAGTCGGTCCCCTGAGAATCATTGATTATGAATTCAACTTAGGGCGAGTATTTTGATGTAATCTTAGTAGTTCACTTATAAATAAATACAACATACCTACATGTTATAGTTACAAATCTTTTATTATAAAAATAACTTTTTTTTATAAAATAGCAAACATGCATACGGGCCGCGTGATGATAAGCGATTACCATAGCTTATTAAAAAACCTAGTCTTAGTAAATGCGTAAGTAAGTTAACCTATCGTGATGAAATTAAACCTTCATTCCCCTTTTCACAAATGAAGGTTTAAGTCAAGTCTAATAAAACCCAGGATATAAATATATTCGTCACTTTCTATTTTCGTATAAAAAGGCTTACTTAAATCAGGGTTTTACAAGTCTCGACTTAAACCTTCTTTTATAATAAGGGGTATATCACCTTACAGAAACTACCCCTCACGAAAGAAGGTTAAAGTCAAGTCTAGTAAAACCCAGATTTTAAATATTTTCGTCGCTTTCTAATTTCAAATAACAAAAAAGCTATCTATAATCTGGGTTTTACAAGTCTCGACTTAACCTTCTTTTATAATAAGGGGGAATATCACTTTGCAGAAATTACCATTTACAAACCCTACTGAGGTACACACATAATTATTCCATTTAACACGCTTTTTTCCAGTGCACGTAATTCCGTCCGGCAACGTCGCGGCGCTGATGCGTGTCAGTGTTACGTGTTCAAGCTCATCGCGTGTTTGCGTGCGCGTGATTGCGTCGCGTGCGTTGGTCTCACTTCAACTCAGTCGGGCTTTCTTGAGTGCTCAATAAGGCTCGCACGCGAATTACGCGGAACGTGTTTGGTAGCTGGAAACGGCCTGGGATTACTAGGTGTTCTGTCGAGCGATTAAAAAAATATAAATCCAGGAACTGCTATTCAAGTAATTACGGATATTTCTTTTATGTTCCTCTTAATGGATATAGAAATCTGTTACGTTTAGGTTGGGAAATCGCTTCTTGCACTCTTATCGTAAACATAGGATAATTAAATAATTTGTAGATTTAATGTAAGCTCTCGAAAAAACTGTCAATACCAAACCAAAATTGAATGCCAAATTAGAACAGAATGGTAATTGTAACAGACAGTTCTGTAACAGACAGTTTTTTTTGAAGCATCGAATTATCAAATTCGGTAGCTAGCCGCTAGGATTTATAAAGCGTCAACAATATTATTTGTAGTTAACTTTCAAATTTCGCTCAAAGGGAAAAATTTCCCTCCATGTCTTTTCTTGTAACTTTAATTCTTTACATAAGTATATTAAAAGCACCTATTATTGTAACCAAAATGAATTAAGAGATGAAAAGAGTTTGTTTTGGAAGTAAAAGTTTCAACTTAGTTTGGGAAAGTTAAGGAAAATTCGGGTAGGGGTTAGATTTATAGCCTGTAAAAAAACCCCATAAAACTTTGAAGTACTTTTTGTTGGTTTTATAATAACCAGCCTTTATTTGCCTTAATTTACTATTTAGTTTAGCCTTTCTACTAAAAGATATCCAACAAAAATATTTTCATGTAAAATGTTACCAAGACGAAGAGAAGATATGAAGAGAGGTAGAGCATAGCGTTTATTCGCTCAAAGAGCAGCTCGACTGGGGAAGTACCTCCACCTTAAAGAATACCGCAGCCAAATAACAAATAACTTTGTTGTGTTCCTGCGCGTAAGGCTGCCAGAGCTTATTGGGGAAGGGGTCGGTAACGCGTGAGTAATGCCTCGTGTGTTGCAAGCGTTCATATGGCTACGGTAACCGCTTACCATCAGGCGGGTCGTATGCTTGTTTACCGACTTGTTTACCGACTTTGACCGTGGTATAAAAAAGAAGCACAAAAAAATATGGCTTGCACCTTCAAAAAGTTATCAGATCTCATGTAGAGCCAAAGCTTACAACTCTACACGCCCTAACTCTACAAGCCCTTTCTTCAAAACTCTACTCCTTAGTCAAAATATGTGGCTAGGTCGATATAACCGGTTTATTAACTAACTAGTCATCATCATCATCATCATCAGCCTATAATGTCCCACTGCTGAGCACAGGCCTCCTTTCACAAATGAGGGTGAAAGGGAATGGACAATACTCCACCACGCGTGCCCACTGCGGATCGCTGGAGGTAGGCTAGTGTTCAAACTACTGTTGGAATTTTTCAAGCCGCCTATGAGGCATTCATCTAGCTTAACGACTATCACAATTAAGTGATAACCGGGACCAACGGCTTTACGAGCCTTCCGAAACACGGAAGGCACTAACTAACTAGCGAAACCAGAAATGATATTTGTCAATACACAACATTCAAACAAATTTCATAGACGTACAAAGTCCTTGCACGTGTTACAAACATACAAACATACATAACCGACCGTCGAACGATGCAATATATTAGTCTACTTCATATTGACAACTGTAGGGAATATGTGGATAGCCAATAGCACTATAAATAAAGTTGGATGTTCTATAGACAACTGTAGAGGGGACGTGGTGCTGACGTGTACTACATTATTATTTATTATCTGTAATGGCAAAGATTAAAATAGTTATCACTTCTTTTTAAATAGAAACAAACTGTAGGTAGTAGCTTTCTCAAAGAAATTGGATATGCTTTCTTCTTCTTAGTTTTAAGTTTGGCGTCCACATCCAAAGGAGAATGACCGTTTTCTAAGGGGAGTTGGGCCCACTTCAATTTTTTTTGTGTCACAATGATTTATTTTTTATTTTGTAGATAAAATACTATATTTTCATAATCAGTAAACAGTTTTAATTTTCTGACCCGGGTTTACGAGTATTTTTCTTTTTTCTGATGCAGAATTTAAGGTTATTAAATGCAAAAAAATGGTTATTTACATACTTTGTTTTAGTATTTCAATGGTTTAGAAGTAGTAAGTCAGTAATGCCTCTAAAAAAATCCATTTGTGTTTATTTTAATGTTTTGCGAAAGATTAAACATAGGTATGCTAGACTTTTTGGCGGGAACTTGCAAAGTCACGTAGCGATTTCGTTTTATTTCCATAAATTCCTGTATTTTGAGGTTTATTGCATATTATCAGTGGAGTTTTATCCAATATAGATAAATCTTTGTGCACTAGTGAAGTGAAACGAATTATGCATATTGTGAGTTTTCAAGTTGTCTCAAAAGGTCCGTGGGAAGTATTAGTACAATGACAACTATTTTACTAAAATATGTCTGTTATGGACGGTGACTGATAATGCGGACTATATGAAAATGTTTTATTTTGTAACTAGAACTAGAATATAACCTGACACTAGCAAAAATAAGTCCTCATAAATAAGATTTCGTTGCCAAACTTACCTATTAAAAATATAACTCAACACTGGCAAAAATAAGTCCTCATAAAAAGATTTGGTTGTCAAACTTACCTATTTATAATATAACTCGACACTCGCAAAAATAAGTCCTCATAAAAAAGATTTTGTTGCCAAACTTACCTATTTATAATATAACTCGACACTGGCAAAAATAAGTCCCCGTAAAAAGGATTTGGTTGCCAAACATAAAACTAAGAAGATTTTATTTTTCATAAAATAAATTAATACTTTTAAGAAATTATTTTATGTTACTTGTTACTATTATTTTAATCATAACATACTGTTGGGAAAATAATCATTGTCATCAAACACAATTATTATTTAATGTCAATAAAAATAAAATGTGTAGGTATTTGGCATTTCTGCTGCATTAACCGACGAATATATCTAATATCACTCTCGTAATCTCGTTTCATCATTACTAGCGTTATTCAACAGAAAAAGACTATATATGTAGCTCGTTTTTACTACGATAAACCTAATTTAACACCTGGCAACATTCGATATTAATAAAAGTGACCCGTATTGCGTACGGTTTCAGATATCTGTGGTGCGGAAGTGTAAAGGAATTCAAGCGAATATATTATTAATTCTGTTTTTAATCCTCGGGTTAGAAAAATATCAATATTTTGTGAGTGAACATAATAAAATAAGACTTGATTTTTGAATCATATTTGATTGAGACACTCGATGACACAATAGTGGGCCCAAATCAAGTCAATGTCCTTAGGACTTATTTCTGCCAGTGTCGAATTATATTATAGTTTTTTAATTTATTTCAAATTTATTTCAGAAAATACGGTACATATGTTCTTAAATAAAATAGTGGCTGACGTACTCTACCATCGCAGATGGTGTAAAAATATTGAAAATTAAATTAAATTACAGGCAACATTACTTTCTTATAGTTTCTTATAGTATTATTATAGTTTCCAGTCACAATAAATCACTTTCACACTAGTCCTTAGTCAGTCACCGTCCATAAAAGTTTTACTACTATGGTGGCTTACTACATTGTATTAAAACTCTTCACGGACTTTTTGAGACAACTTGAAAAGTCACGATACACATAATTCATTTCATTTCACTTCACTGGTGCACATGGATTGATCTTTATTGGATAAAATATCACCGCTAATATGCAATAAAACTCAAAATACTCGAATTCATGAAAATAAAAACGAAAACGCGACGTCACTCTGCGAGTTCCCGCTAAAATCCCCTGTAGTAGCTTTACCTGAGGTAAATAGTACCAAAGTAAGATACCTACGTCAAAAAAGATTTTCAATCGAATACTTCTTCACATCACGTAAAACCTAAACACAAAAACAATGAAGATAAAGAGTTGCAGATACATGAATCCAACAGTAGTGCCCAACTGATAAGGCGCGTCGTGAATCTTCGTTCGCACAGAAAAGAAAGTATGGCCCCGAAGATTAACGAAAGAATGCTTAAAACTTACAATCAACCTTAGAACACTGCTATAAGGTTCATAATACACTGCAGCTGTTAGTTCCGTCACACTCGCAAGTCACGCCCTTCCGCACGGCGCGCGCTAACATGGCGGCAGCTGCCGACCAATAGAGTTTCCCGCGCTTTGAAAATGTATCTTCTGTGTCGGTAAGCCATATAGTTGGGTACTACTGTACTCTCTTTTATTTTCCCTTAAGAATTTTCTAGAAAATTCCCTTATTCAAAAATAACCAATATATGTAGACTTTACGTGCATACCTATAAGGTTTGAACTGCATTGTAACTATTAAGTGATATTATTTACATTTTGTATATGATCAAAAGTATGTTTGAACTATTTTAGAACGAGAAATGATAATAAAGGGGTACGAACATTTTTGTATGGGAGCTGGCATAGCCACCCGCCGCCATTTTGATTTTTTTTCAATGTGGCGGCGCACGGTGTAAGTGGTATATTTGGGTAGAGGACACTTATACAAACAAAAAAATTTAATCAATATGGTGACCTAAAGTGTCACGTTTCCGAGATATTTGGAGGTAAAGATCGCAATATGAGAATAACGACAATCATTAAAAATGAACTTATTACGTGTTTATATGCATTAGAATGTGTTCAAATAATAGTTCCCAGGTTGATTTAACTTTTTATTAGAATATAGCAAAACAAATAACTCGAAAAAACAATATTCATAATTGGTTACCTACTAAACCGCATCGCTATATTCGCAATGAAACACAATGTTGTGAAGTAGCTCGGATCGTAGTGGTTAACTTGTTTTCCATGTCTCCGTTATTAAACAAAAATGACAATACTTGTCATTTTTGTTTAATAACGACATTTTTGACAATAATTGAGACTATTAAATCACATAAATTTGATATTCTATGCTTGAACGAAACCTGGCTTAATCCTGCGGTAGATCTGAGTTCGTACACTATTTCTGGATATAAACTAATTCAGATTCCCCGCGACAGTCGCGGTGGTGGGGTTGGTGCCTACGTTCGGAATGGTTTACATCCACGCCTACTTGATCACCCTTCTACTCCGGTCGAACAACTCTGGATTGAGTTAAAATTATGCAAACAGAAAATAGTAGTAGGTGTAGTTTACCGACCACCTTCTTTAAACTACAATATAATGATAGATTCCTTACATGACTCACTTTCAATATTTGCACCACAATACGATGTTTTGTTTCTATGCGGTGACTTTAATATAAACTGTTGGTGTAATAATTCGGTTATTTCAACTCCATGTTTTCAATCATTGGCAGATACTTTTAAACTTAATCAAATTGTAAAAAAGCCGACACGCATTACATGTCATAGCGAAACCTTAATTGACTTAGTTTTCACAAGAGCACATCTCCCGCCTTCCTCAGTGGAAGTTATACATAACGAAGATCTAAGCGATCATGGCTTAATTATATCCAAATTTGAGCTTAAGTCCCACAGACCCATACCTCGAGTGGTTACATATAGAAACTTAATGGACAACGCATCTCTGATTACCAACGCTGCTCAATACACACCCTGGGAGTTTGTATTACAAAGTAACAACATTGACGATATGGTTTCTACTTTTGATTTCTTAATAATGGACCTTATAGATAGTTTTGCTCCAATTCGTACCCGTATATTTAGAGACCCTCCTACACCGTGGATTACTGATACCCTTAGGACAATGCGCGCTCTAAGAAATCAAGCTTGCAGTAGGGCAAAAAAGGTTAAAACCGAATCTGCTCTAAAATATTATCGAGAGATGCGTAATATCTATAACATGGCTATCATTGGAGAAAAGAAAGCGTATTTTAACCAATATATTAACAAAAACCGTAATAACCCATCAATTATGTGGCGTCATATCAAACGTCTTGTGAAACCAATGAACACACAAACAATTCCAGAAAAATTTAATGATCCCTTTAAACTTAACGATTTTTTTGTCAACGGTAATCCATATTTACCTGAAGATAGTACAGAACTTAACAATGTTTTAAATAAAAAACTCGCAGACTTTGTATTTAATTTTAAACCAGTGACAGATTCTACAATATCTCGTTTGATAACCTCATGCGCTTCTAATTCTAATTCTATGGGATATGATAACATTTCTATGACAATGATTATGCTGACTCTTCCGTATTCACTCCCTGCAATACATTACATAATAAATAAGTCCATTCTCGAGGGTGTCTTTGCCTATGATTGGAAATGCGCTGTTATTACTCCAATTCCCAAAAAGTCAAAAATAGAAACTATTGGAGATCTGAGACCTATAAGCATTCTACCAGCTTTATCTAAAATCATCGAGAAATGTGTTCAACTTCAAATTATGCCATATCTCGAAGAAAACAACATCATACCCACTATCCAATCTGGTTTCCGTCCAAAACACAGCACAACTTCTGCCCTTCTCCACATCACTGACGATATACTATCTGCTTCTGATAAAGGTTGCGGTACGCTATTAGTTTTATTGGACTTTTCTCGTGCGTTCGATTGTGTTAGTGTACCGTTATTGTTGGCAAAATTGAAATACTTTGGCTTCTCAGATTCGGCCACTAAGTGGTTTAAATCCTATTTCTCGAGTCGTACCCAAGTTGTAAAATGTATAGATAACAAAGGTAAACCTATCTATTCCCAGCGTATCCCTGTGAACCGTGGTGTGGTTCAAGGTTCAGTTTTAGGCCCTATATTGTTCGCCGTATATACCTCAAGTATTACTGACGTCATTCAGCACTCTCATATTCATCTATATGCAGACGATACTCAATTATATATTCATACTGCTACATCACCAGAAGCCGTTACTAAGTCTTGCCAAAAATTGAACCAAGATCTTAGCGCAATCCTCAAATGGTCCAATAAGCATAGCCTCATTCTCAACGGAAATAAAAGCACTTCGATCATCTGCGGTACTGTCCACCAAGTACAGGCTATAAAAAGCCTAAACCCTATTTTGTGTGTCGACAATTCAATAGTGCCTCTCAATGATACTGTAAGGAATTTAGGCCTCATCTTCGATGAAAAGCTTCGTTTCGAGATGCATACTCAATCAAAGATTAATAAGAGCTTCGGGTCCCTCAAGACATTGTATAAACTGCGCCCATTTTTGAATGTCGACATTAGGCTACAACTGTGCAATAGTCTTGTTTTATCTCACCTTCATTACTGTGATATAGTGTACGGTCCCTGTCTTTTGCAAAAAACAATTAAAGCCATTCAGAGAGTTCAAAATGCGTGTATGCGCTATTGCTATTATATACCCAAGCGATCCCATATTTCACCGTACCTTAATGACAAGAGAATACTGAATATGGAATCAGCAAGAATTTTTAAACTATCTACATATTTACATACACTGCGGAAAAATAAAATTCCATCATATTTAAACAATAAGCTCAAATGGTCGGCCGCATCTCGTGACCGTAGACTTTATCTTCCTAAAATATCACTTGTAAAGACCAAAGGTTGCTTTAAGTTCGCAGCATCCAAGTGCTGGAATGACCTTCCTCCACCAATACGCAACTTGCCACTGACGTCTAGTTTCCGCGTCAAATGCTACAACTGGCTTATCTCAAAGCAATCTATGGCCTAGTTTGGGACTTCATTACTTGTGGTTTATTACTTTTTATTTTATTTTAAATTTATTCCAATCATATAATATATTATTGTATATTGAATGCAGACTCATCATTTAATATCAGGCTAGTGCAGAATATCAGCGGTTGTGCGATATGCCTATCCACAGCCATGGCTGAGCACTAGACCTTTTTGTCTCTGCTTTTATTTATTACTTTTTACTTTTGTTTTATTATGTTATTTTTAAGTTGGAGACAAATAAACGTTCATTTATTTATTTATTTATTTATAATTCATTTCATTTCACTTCACTGGTGCACATGGATTGATCTTTATTGGATAAAATATCACCGCTAATATGCAATAAAACTCAAAATACTCGAATTCATGAAAATAAAAACGAAAACGCGACGTCACTCTGCGAGTTCCCGCTAAAATCCCCTGTAGTAGCTTTACCTGAGGTAAATAGTACCAAAGTAAGATACCTACGTCAAAAAAGATTTTCAATCGAATACTTCTTCACATCACGTAAAACCTAAACACAAAAACAATGAAGATAAAGAGTTGCAGATACATGAATCCAACAGTAGTGCCCAACTGATAAGGCGCGTCGTGAATCTTCGTTCGCACAGAAAAGAAAGTATGGCCCCGAAGATTAACGAAAGAATGCTTAAAACTTACAATCAACCTTAGAACACTGCTATAAGGTTCATAATACACTGCAGCTGTTAGTTCCGTCACACTCGCAAGTCACGCCCTTCCGCACGGCGCGCGCTAACATGGCGGCAGCTGCCGACCAATAGAGTTTCCCGCGCTTTGAAAATGTATCTTCTGTGTCGGTAAGCCATATAGTTGGGTACTACTGTACTCTCTTTTATTTTCCCTTAAGAATTTTCTAGAAAATTCCCTTATTCAAAAATAACCAATATATGTAGACTTTACGTGCATACCTATAAGGTTTGAACTGCATTGTAACTATTAAGTGATATTATTTACATTTTGTATATGATCAAAAGTATGTTTGAACTATTTTAGAACGAGAAATGATAATAAAGGGGTACGAACATTTTTGTATGGGAGCTGGCATAGCCACCCGCCGCCATTTTGATTTTTTTTCAATGTGGCGGCGCACGGTGTAAGTGGTATATTTGGGTAGAGGACACTTATACAAACAAAAAAATTTAATCAATATGGTGACCTAAAGTGTCACGTTTCCGAGATATTTGGAGGTAAAGATCGCAATATGAGAATAACGACAATCATTAAAAATGAACTTATTACGTGTTTATATGCATTAGAATGTGTTCAAATAATAGTTCCCAGGTTGATTTAACTTTTTATTAGAATATAGCAAAACAAATAACTCGAAAAAACAATATTCATAATTGGTTACCTACTAAACCGCATCGCTATATTCGCAATGAAACACAATGTTGTGAAGTAGCTCGGATCGTAGTGGTTAACTTGTTTTCCATGTCTCCGTTATTAAACAAAAATGACAATACTTGTCTTAAAATATAATGTTACCGAGATTTTGGAATATCGATGTATAAATAATAATTATGAGAAGAATGACAATAGTTTAATGTTGATTAAGTACAATTTATGTTCTTGTACTTAAGCAATAAACTGTGGTCAAATAATATTGTGGTCAAATAATACTGAGTTTCTTGCCGGAGTCTTCTCAGTTTAAGTGTATTCCGAACCGGTGGTAAATTCAACTGTATGTACCAAACCAATGTAACGTTCATAAGTGCCTTACTAGGGCCTAAACTGAATAAATGACTTTTTGATTTTTGTTTTTTTTTTTATTACATCACGGTTTTAAAAATAAATTAATACACATAATAGAAACAAGCCGTGACCTCAAACCTTAAAAAAAAGGTTTTTTTTAAACTACTTAGGTCGCAAACAAACATATATACGGCCAGCCTGATTGTAAGTGGTTACCATAGCCTATGAACGCTTGCAACACCAGGGGTATCACTCGCGCGTTGCCGACCCAACAGAAATCTCTTCACATCTTTTTTTTAAGGATCCCCACGTTGGGAAAACCACGGCGGGAGCTTATTCCATAGTCTAAGCGTCCGCGGAAGAAAGCTCCTTTGAGACCGCATAGTTCGAAACTATTTTGGTTCCAATGTGTGAGGATGGACTCCCCGTCAATGGCGAGACTTGCGATGGTAGAAGGTAGCCGTGGGCATCAGGTTAAACAATTCTACAGAACACAAGCGGTACAACACACATAAGGAGGCAAAATCTCTCCTCAGATTGAGGGGCCCTAAGCCGCTTGTGAGCTCGGGATCGTCGACAATTCTAATAGCACGTCGCTGAACCGAGTCTAAAGGCCCAAACTGGTATCCAGGAAAGAGCAGTACTCCATATAAAGCCGGACTTGTGACTTGTAAAGTTGCAGCCTTTGCCCCGATGTGAAGTACTGCATCGCTCTGTTGAGCACTTCGAGTTTTTTGGATGCTAGCTTAACCTTGTCTTCTAGACGGCCTATTGACGTCGTTAAAAATGTCGATGCCGAGGATCCCGATGCTTACACTGATGTTCGTGTTCTGGAATTGTGAAGTCACAGCAAATGGGGTTTTCTTAGCGGTGAACGCGCAGACTTGAGTCTTAGTGGGGTTGAAATGGACTAGGTTTAGTCGACCGTAATCGGAGACACTAATTAGTATGCTCTCGATTTCAGACACAAGCCGTTCGCGGCTTTCCTCCACCACGAAACGAGAAATATTTGCAATGAGCGTCTTCTGTACAATGAATGCCGTCAGTAGACAGCATTTCATTGATATGCAGCAGGAACAGTGTTTGGGACAGTACAGACCCTTGCGGGACGCCAGCATTTATGTCTCTCAGCTCGTATGCATCTGCTGGACAAAAATTGGCGACCCATTTGCATAGTCCCTCGGGAAACCCATATGCTGGTAACTTCGTTAGAAGACCCCAGTGCCAGACCCGATCGAACGCCTTCGCCACCTTGACTCTCGATGGCGAGTGACCACTCGGCTGGTGACCTTCTAGTGTGTAAGTGTATACATAGACACATCACATAGAGATACACTAGAAGGTACCAGCCAAGGGACTATGGTGGAATACATATTGTCGGTCACTCAACAAATCGTGATCCTCTAGGTATCTCAAGAGCTGCTTGTTGATCACTCGCTCCATGACATTGGAGATAATGGGAGGTGATGGCAATAGGCCTGTAATTCATCGGGTCTGATCTATCGCCCTTTTTGAGCATTGTGTGCTCGTGATCAGTCTTCGACGAAGACGGGACTTTCATTTAGGTGGAAGTTTTATTAGGTCGGGTCGGGCCGGCCGAGGGACCGGGTTTTTCTTATTTATTTTCAACACACTCGCTCGTAAAGTAACATTTATTGCACCGCTTTTAGTATCTTAATGCAGCTTATTACCCATTTGTGCTTTTTACTTTACATTACCGCACAGTTTTATGAAGATATAATCCCGATTATGATAAGTTTGTACCTCACTGCAAGTGATATGTGTAGACTAAGCAATCTTAATTTAAACGGGTAAGATAGTTTGACAGCTCACCGCTGTCAAAAAAAATAATCTTGTGTGCCATATTTGTAAACGTTCTCATTGTGTTGATTTGATTATTATCAAAAAATCTACTTAAAAAAATACAAGTCTGTTTTTTACTCGCAAGTGTGTTGAAAAACGTCGTATGACACGCGTGTGCATTGATTATTACTCTCCCGGCTCACTTATTGAGTTCGCCTACGGTTCACGCGCTTAATTCGCCTCGAGTAAATGACCAACTTTGCAAACATGTATTATTATGTACTATTACGTCGCTATTGCAATTTTGGCGCCCAGAGAGCATTACATACTTAGCGATCTTTAGTTCGAATTAACTTGGTAACATGAGATTTTAGGACAAGTATCGTCATTTTTGTTTGTATAGTAATGACAAGATGGAAAACAAGTCACGATCCGAGCTACTTTGACAACATTGTGGTTCATAGCGAATATTACGATGCTGTTTAGTAGGTAAGTAATTACAAATATTGTATTTCGTGTTCCTAGGTTAACTCTCTTCTAAAAAATTGATAAATCAACCTGGGAACTATTATTTGAATACTATCAAATGCATATAAACGCGTAATAAGTTATTTTTTAATAATTGTCATAATTCTCATATGGCGATCTTTACCTCCAAATATCTCGGAAATGTGACACTTTAGGCCACTATATTGATTAACATTTTTTGTTTGTATAAGTGTCCTCTACCCATTTATACCAGTTTCATCGTGCGCCGCGACATTGAAAAAAAAGTAAAATGGCGGTGGCTAGCTATGCCACAAAGGTTCTAACCCCTTTATTTTTATCTTATCCCCTTATACCTAACGTGTAGTAGGAGGACATCTTCAATATGGAACTATTCAAATCACGACCACGCACGGCTATCAATATCGGAAACTCGGACGGAACTCTATTTAAACAACTATACACTAGACTTAGACATGAAATATACCTACATATTGTATATATACGAGCTCAACACCTATGATAAATTGTTTTGCAGTAAATTTATCGGTATTTTAGCAATAAGATAAGAATAGGAACGCCAATGTCTTCATGTCATGTGTTTGTTTGAAAAGTACGCTTTGAAAGGATTATTTTACTAAACTAACGGCACAATATTTCTGCGATTATGTCTTTGACTCAATATGTGTATCAAAAATATCAATACTAGATTTTGATTAAAAAACATGAAAATTTTCATAGCTCTAAAACTACAACTACAAAAAATCGCGTAACATATATGGGGGTGATTTGGGCATCACTAAAGGTGCCTCCGGACGTCCGATTGACACTACTTCTTGGCTATCAAGTAGTTCAGTATTACTAAATCTATTGCCTCCTTAAGGTGTAAGTCAAGTATTTGTACCTAGGTTTTAAATATATCCGTCACTTTCTAATGCCATATAAACAAAAAGGGATGAGACTATCTTAATACCTGGGTGTTACAAGACTGACATAAACCTTATTTATTAAAAGGGGGCAAGATATTTCATTGCAGTTTAATTTCAATTACTTTTTTAGCTATAACTTTACAATATGGCGGAAAGTAATTTATTTCATTATTTTGATCGCATAGTATGTAGAATTGTTTTTTTTTTCTTCTAGGCTTTGATTGCTTAGTTTTGGCTAGATCATTACTTATCGAATTAGGCCCGGTTTCAATAATTTACGGACCGGTATCGGTTAAGATTTATTAAAATTAAGACTCTTATATCTTTACTAATAATGAAGCAAAGACCTCAAAGCTTTGCATAGCAGGCCCTTCCATATGGAAGTAGCTATCAAAGGTATAATTAGCTTACGAAATGATCTATATGCCCAGTTTGGCAATAATAAAACCTACCATTGGTAAGCAAAACGATTCGTTTTTGTTTATTGAAACCGGGCATTAGTTATCAATTAAAATAATTAATGCATTAATTAAAGATACTTTTTAGTTTTTCTCTTAGATAAGTTTTACATCTCTAGAGGCACTTTGTTAGCTAAATGAGCATAATATATTTACATATCAGTGAATTACTATCTTGCGCAGGGTAACTCGCCATTATTGTCATTCATTCATTCATTCATTGTCTCATACAATTTAATCTCCCAAGCAATCTCTTTCAAACCCTTAGATATACAAACTAGTGTATATCAAAAACGAGCCTTGAACATCGGCGTAAGGTTTCATGTTTGTCGGTCTTCTATAGGATATATTTTGGAGAGTGTGCTACAGTATTGTTCAATCTAATTCCTCCATCCCCATTTCTCCATCGAAACACAAGACGCCGGGAGAATTTCCACCCATACGTCGTCGACATCCCGCGTACCCGGACACAACGCTTTGCTTCATCGTTTCTTATACGAACAGCAAAGGAGTGGAACTCTCTTCCGGGGTCTGTGTTTCCCGACACCTATAACCTAGATGTATTCAAGGCCAGAGTGAATAGGCTTTTTCTGGGTAAGCGTGCTACATCCTCGGCCTCGTCATAACTCCTCATGGGGTCAGTCGAAGGTCAAACGCAAGCCCATTTTACATAAAAAAAAAAAAAAAAAAAAAAAAAAAAAAAAAAAAAAAAACAGAAACTACATTTTGCATACCCGCAAACAAAACGTTAGCTTGTTACATCGACAAAAGGCTGGGAACAAAGAAAACGTGCCAACCAGCAAGTTGACTGGGCGAGCAGATTGAGTGACTGAGAGCAATATTGTCGACATGCTTGTTTGATCGGGGTGTGTACTGAGGTTACACTCACTTGGGCGGTTTGGGTAGACGAGCAACTTTTTTAATTTTCCAGTAAAACCTGAGTAATATCCTAACTATCTTAACTAATATTATAAATGCGAAAGTGAGTTTGTTTGTTTGTTTGTTTGTTACGCCTTCACGCCTCAACTACTCAACGGATCATCATGAAATTTAGCATGCAGATAGCCTATCGTATGAAAAAGAACGTAGTAGTACGAACGTAGTAGTTTTTACCCCGGGAACACGAGTGAAACCGCGGGGGACAGCAAGTTTTTTATATTAGGGGATGGCAAGATTTAACGTGATAAAATCAGACTAAACTTACTGCAAAAATGACCACAATTTGCGAAAAATTTATATTTGTCGGCACTTATTGTGCTATATTATTATCTTAATTGACTTTTACTGTGAATACCGCGACTTGTGTTTGACAAATTAATATCTCACCATGGTCAGTAATGAAGCGGTCGAAGGTGGTAAGCACACAAGAACCTAAAAGCCTAGAAGGGAGCTGACTCTCAAATGCAGTTGCCGGACACACTATTTGGCGCTTGGTAACCGATTGTCTGGTGTTTCTTTACGGTAGAGATTCTCACTCATTAACCACACAATCAAATTCAATTTTCACGCACAGGTTAATCGATGAAAGTGGCTAGCACAGCCACTGAAAAATCTCTCGTCTACCCAACCACGTCCAAGAGGCAGTCCTCAACGCTCACTCTAAGACAAATAGCGTGCAAGATCGATGTTTATTTGGGACACTTGTAAACCCTTGTCCATTGTTACAACACGAATGCCATATTGACATACCCTTACAGAGTTAAGCTGTGCAAATATTAAATTGGTTGTGTTGTTTGTGTGTTGAATAGTATATTCACGCTCGGTCTATGGAGGAATGTAAATATGTGGAGCTTTCTTAGCTTACTTGACTACTCTGATATTCTTATGTGCTCATGTTGACTCAGGGAAAGTGCAGTGTGGGCGATGCAGGAACAAGGGAGGATCGTTCATGCTAGGCTATGTCAGCTTAGTGGTGACTTCGAATGCCGTGGTGGACATAGGTTCGAATCCTTGCTTGATCTTTCGGTAAAGGAAAACATCGTGAGGAAACCATAGCACGGTAGTTGAGTACTTAGTGGTACCTTTAGTCAAAGTCAAAGTCATAGCCATTTATTCAATTTAGGCCCCAGAAGGGCACTTATGAAGGTCACATTTACTGAAGTTACCACCGGTTCGGAACTCGGCCTTCAACTGAGAAGAATCCGGCAAGAAACTCAGCAAGGTTACATTTTTTATATATTTTTTGGATAATCTGACTATGTTTGGCTTTTTTATCCAAATAATTAACAATAAAAAACATTTTAGTCAGCAATATTCAGTTTTGTCAACCTATCCATACCTTATATATTTTTTAAGCATGGCAACATTAATTAATTAGTTTTCCACAAATAAATAGCAATCCGTCACACGCATTCGGGCATTACCTGTGACATTGCGGTGTGATAATTAACGATTTGATAGATGGACAAACAAACTATTTTTATTATTAAAATTATTTAATATTAAGCATAGCGTTATTTATTTCGCTCAAAGAGCAGCTCGACTGGGGAAGTATCTCCACCTTACAGAATACCGCAGCCAAATAACTTTATGTTGTGTTCCTGCGCGTGAGTAAGGTCGCCAGAGCTCATTGGGGAGGGGGACGGGTCAGTAATACTTGAGAGACCATATGGGTACGGTAACCGCTTCCATGAGGCTTGCCGTAAGCTGTTTACCGATTTCGTTGATTTAAAAAAAATAGAAAAAATATACCCAAATAACGTATGCACATAAAAAAAATTACAAGCTGAGTTTCTTGCCAGTTCTTCTCAATTGAACTTACTTAGAAACCGGTAGCTGCAGTAGCTTCGACCTTCAAAAGTATCTGCCTAGGGTATAAATTGAAATGGCTTTGAATTTGAAATAAATTAATAGTATGTTGCACTCCAGTGGGTGTTTGCAAATTCCATTACATGATACTGACGTGTACTCTACTATTTGTTATACTGAACTCATTTTGTTATCACTCGTTTATCGAATATCCACGTAAAATCTCGAAGTTATTCTTCTGTTGTACTCATAATTTTAGAATGTTCTACTACCGTTTTGTACTATTATTTATTCTGTGCTATTAGTTACGTTCTTTAAAAAAAGTGATGACCTATTCTACCTCTTAAATATCTGGGGTCACGGGAGTGCCCCCCGCCAAGACGAGCCAAGCGAAGCGAACCTACCTTTTCTCGAAGCGTTTCGTCGTGTTTTTGAACCCTCGTAACTTGGATTTGGATTATACCAAATAAACAAAATTCTCAGGATATGATGTCAATAGTGAACTTATTAAACATATTAAGTTTATATACAGGAACATATACATATACAGGAACTATTGTACCTACTACAGAAAAGTAATTAACAGTGAATAAATTTTTCACCTTACGCCTATGTAACGGTAGCGAAACGGTCAAGCCACATATTGACTAAGGTATATATAGCGTGTAGAGTTTGTGAATTAGGGCTTGTAGAGTTAGGTTAGGTTAGCGTGTAGAGTTATAAGCTTGGCTCTACATGAGATCTCATTGCGAGCTATATAGTCTCGTATTGGCAACATTTTACATGAACATGTTTTTGGTGGGATTTATTTATTTTAAGCCTGACAAGACTGACCGACTCGTTAAAAAATTTAGTAATGATTTACTTGAAAACTTACATTACTAGTAAGGGTACATTTGTATTCACAAAATTGCATTTGGGATTGTGCTGATGACAATATATGATGACTTAATCAAGCGAGGGATCACATTATTGCAATAAGATGTAGGTCCCGCGTGATTTCAACTGTTATCTAATCCCAGATCCTGTCCATTACCAATTTTCGGTGCAGTAATTGAGTTGATCATTTTATAGTTATGGAAGTCATACTTGCGAATTTTAGGCTCTTATTATTTATAAATACAAAGCTTTTTAGGGTTCCGTACCCATCCGTCCGTCCGTCCGTCCGTCCGTCTGTCTGTCAGTGGGCTGTATCTCATGAACGGTAATAGGTAGACAGCTGAAATTTTCAGAGAATGTCTATTTCTATTGCCGCTATAACAACAAATAATAAAAAATAATTAAATTTAAAATTAAAGGGGGCGCCGCGCCCATGCAAGAAACGTCCTTTTTTGCCGTTTTTCTTTCATAGCAAAGTTGAGTTAGTTAATATATTGTACGGAACCCTCCGTGTGCGAGTCCAACTCGCCCTTGGCCGGTTTTTTTTTATATTAATACGTTAGCGAGAAGGTAGATGATCCAACATAGAAAGTTTTGACCGCCGCCTAAGGACAACATCTTTATCGTCGTAACTGGACAAAAAATAAGTAGTTACTTTAAAAAATACTTTAAAGGAATTCAAATGTAGCTAATTATGTAAGTCCGGCCCGATATGGTATGGATAATGCTGTTTACTTTGGACGGGGGCACCTAGATACCAGCTTGGGCAAGGGCCCAAGCTGGTTCCTTGTCAAGCCTAAGGAGACTCGGTTCAGCGAAGTGCCATTAGAGTTGTCGACGATCCTGAGCGAACCCTTTAGTCGAGAGACTTTGCCTCTTTATGTGTGTCCTACCGCTTATACAACAGACAGTGTTCTGAAAATTGTTTGTCCTGACCAACATGGTCTCGTACTGTGCTTTTTCAAAAGCTTCATCGCGGACGTTCAAGCTATTGAATGAGCTCACCGCCATAGTACATCTAAGGGGAGTACAGCATATATATGAGGTACTTCCAAAAGTGTGTGTCTATAATTTTACATGCCTGGATATCATGTTCGAGATAATTCGTACAAAAGAATACATAAGAGCAATTTAGTACATAACTAAAGCACAAAATTACGCGTAAATACGGCTGACGGGCACATAAAAAATGTACAAGAAATATCATTGGGCCAATATTCCAAACATCTCGTATTCCGGAGGCGTGCCTTCAATACGCTTTAAGGAACGCCAATAGACTCGATTCCGTACTTACATGTCTTCTAATACGCGACGTACACTGGATGTTTGGATGTGAAAATATTTGAATTATCGAAGAGTTTAAACAAGATACGCAAACTTAAGTAAGTTTGAAAGTGACTGAAAATAAGAGAGGGAACTGTTTCTATGTATACGCATTTTATGAGGAGGAACGAATGCCATTTGGCTGGCTACCTCAAGTTGTCGCCAATCACCTATCGGTGTGTTCCGACAGCTGCACTTGAGAGCCAGTTCCTTCTAGGCTTTGTGTGCTTACCACCTTCGGCCACATCATCACTTACCATGGTGAGATTGTGGTCAAAGACAGGACGGTACATAATAAAAAAAAACAATATCTAGTTCATATTTAAATAAATTAAAGATAAGGCTCAATACACACCTCGCTTTAGGGTCACAACACAACACACGTCATTGACGAATGAACTCACAAGATGGATCGACAACTTTGACAAACGACGCCGAAGCGACGCGACGCCGAACGGACGCACGCACGACGAATTGCCATGTTACGTTTTACGTTGGGTACCTCTTGTATACCTTCAAGAGCATAGTATAGTGATTTGAAAAATAAATTGGAAAGAACGTTGGGTCTAGTTTTGCCATATTTGATGCATATTATGTTTCAGATCGAAGCGCTCGTGGTATAGCATGATTAGCCGTTCTTAATCGATCGGCAAAGTTAAGCTACCACCGTCGTGATCGGTACCTGGATGTGTGATCGCCTAGTGGTATTTCAAATCGAGCGTTTCCCTGCTTCGGAAGGCACGAAAAGGCGTTGGTCCCGGTTATCACATAATTGTGATAGTCTTTAAGCTAGTGGGATGCCTCCTAGGCGGCTTGGAAAATACCAACAGTAGGTTGAACACTAGCCTACCTCCACCGATCCGCAGTGGGCATACGGTATGGAGTATCTGCCCATTTCCTTTCACCCTCATTTGTGAAAGGAGGCCTGTGCTCAGCAGTGGGACATTACATTACAGGCTGATGAAGATGATGTTTCAGATCTGAATTTTATAAATTACTAGCTGTTCCCCGAGTTTCACCCGCGTTCCCCGGGATAAAATGTACCTTATAATACTCAAGAATAATGTAGCTTCCTATCAGTGGCGTGCATTCCATATAGGCAAATAAGCAATGCTTACCTCATGATCATGAGATAGATTCAATAAAATAATATTTTGATTCAATTAAACTATATTATATAGTTTAATTAATCAAATATCATTTAAAAAATCATTTAAAAAATTTAAATAAAATTTCTAACCTAGCATTCAATACGAAATTTCAAACATTGCCGCGCATGCACTCGCGAGGTTGTGTATCAAATTCTCGCACACTAAAACGATTTCGGCATATGCATACACACACACACTTCTTTAGGATAATACGACGAAAGCATAAATCACGTATTTGCTATGCGTAGCACACTAACTTTTGACATTCGCGATTTATGGACCAAAAGTAACCATACCTACTCTGTTGTGATAATTGTAATACATCCAAATTAAAAACACTACAGTTTACCAACGTTAGAGCAACTCAAATATAACTTCGCAATTTATTTGTATTGTTTTGTTTATGGTTGGGTTACCGTACTTTGATATCGATAGATTCAAATCGAAGTGTCTGATATCGATTAAAAAAAATATAATGAATTACTTGATCGATTCCAAAAACCAATGCACGCCACTGCTTCCTATTAGTGAAAGAATTTTTCGAATCCTTCTGGTAGTTCCAGAGATTAGTCCGTTTAAACAAATAAAAAAATCTCTTCCGCTTTATTATATTAGTATATATAGATTAATTTAAGAAAACCTTTTTAAAAACAAGCTCGTATTCAATACTACTTAGCTATATGCATTGGCATCCAAACTGAACGTGTATGCAAAAATCTGCTCTAACGGTTGGGGATAACTGTTTTAAAATTCAAGGCAAGTTAAATAATAGAAGTTGCAAATGTGGTGAAATTAGCTCCAATTCTTATCTAACTGAATACCTATGTTTGAAAGAATTTGGCGTAACGTAAATATTGCAAATAGCTGCGTATATTCAGAGCTTGGCATTCAAATAAATTAGATATTAAGGCTAAGAAACCTTTTGGCGAATATTAATATGGAGCTCTCTCATTTTAATAAGATCTAATACTAAATATAAGGACTTACGCTTTGAAAAATGTGATATTTTCAATAATTTTATTGGTTTATGTGATTTTAATTTGTACCATATTTTTAGATTAAAATATACGAGGGGAAGATACGGTGTCCAGACACAAAGCGTGAGATAATAAAAGGTATCTGCTGGAGCATTACTACTAAGTTGTAAGCAGAGTTGCTAAATCAGCAAAATAATGAATAAATAATTATCGCACGTGCTCACGCGACGACATATATCTGCGTGCAATAATAAAAATAATAATACTTTCCTAAAGCCAAACATAGTCAGATTGTCCAAAAAATATTTAAAAAATGTAACCTTGCTGAGTTTCTTGCCGGATTCTTCTCAGTTGAAGGCCGAGTTCCGAACCGGTGGTAACTTCAGTAAATTTGACCTTCATAAGTGTCCTTCTGGGGCCTAAATTGAATAAATGGCTTTAAATATGACTTTAAATTATTCCTACTCAATAATTATAAATGCGAAAGTGAGCTTGTTACTCAACAGATTAAGCAATCGTGAGGAACTTTGGCTCGCAGGTAGCCTATATTATGGAGGCACACACTTTCTAACCCGGGAACTTAGGCGAAACCATGGGGGACATCTAGCGAAGTAATAATGCATCATATGCGATGATAGCTCAGTGGTAGTGACTTCGAATGCCTAGTCGAAGGTCGGGCTGAATCCTGCAATAACCTTGAGTTTTCCGTGAAGGAAAACATAGTGAGGAAACCATAGCACGGTGGTAGGATACTTTGTAGTACCCACCTGGCTGGCTACCACCAGCTAAGCATCTATCGGTGTGTTCCGACAGCTGCCCTTGAGTGCCTGTTCCTTCTAGGCTTTGTGTGCTTACCACCTTCGGGCGCTTCATCACTAAACATAGTGAGATTGTGGTCGAATGCAGGCCTTTATATAATTAAAAAAACAACTAGTCGTATTTTTGATATCCACATAGTTATACCATATCTTTCCTGTTTTTAATCTAAGCTATCCATTCGAAAATCGTGACTCTACTGAAATACTCTTACAATAAATCTGAAATTAATCTGCAACCCCACAATTTCGGTAAGCTACTAACATGTTATATTCATGAATCAAACCTCCACCACGACAAGACAATATGATAACCAAATCGGCTGCCATCTCACCGAGATAAGCTTTCAATTATTCAATACCTATCCGTCTGAATATTAATGTCAATGGACAATTCAGATTGCTATCCCGGAGATTGTCTTGCTGGTGCATTGTTTGTAGTGCTACTAAGTGTAGTTGATACTGTGGATATCTGAATAGGGATGTTTCTTGGATAAAATAACAATAGAAAAATACCTACGTGTCAAATATTATTTTGATAATATTTGAGACTAAATCAATGTTATTATAATAAGTAAAGAGGTAGATAGGTTACCTATACAAGATTTGAACTTCATAAATGGCACAGTTGCCAATTCTGTTGTAAATCGCACTAAATTAGTTTTAGTCACATCACATCTCTTTCTTACAAACATCGTTGAAAAAGGATAGAACATATTTAAAGCTGTAAAATTAGTGTTTGCCGTCTTCATTTGCGGGTATTTAGACGTAACCGCGATAGATGGCGACTAAATTTATATTGAAAACAAGCTTGGACTAATTTGACAGGACTACATTTCTCACATCCTTTTCTTATGTTCTTTGTTAGAAAGAGACATAGTGAGACTAAAATGTTTAAACAACAGAATCAGGACCACTGTCATACATGTCGTGTCGTTGAAGCTCTAACGCGCTCTAATTTTTTTTCTGTATTTTTATTTCTTTGTGTATTTAATTACTGCTGTCAAATAAATGCCATTCTATTCTATTCTATTTTACTCATAGCTAAAGTGAGCTAACTAGCACAGACTTAGCGTGTCACTCGCGGAGCGCTTATAACCTCTCTACCTCCTTTACTTATAAAATTATTGGACTAAATAGAATTTTGCAGAACACATAACCTATTGTTCGTAGTTATCGAGTTATTTGTAACTCGCGTGAATTCAATTCAATTCCTGCAATTTAATTTCTTTCATAATGTATATATTTCTTTCGGGCCTATAAACAGTAAAAAAAACATGTTGTTAAGAGGTAGAAATTCTCAATTAAAACTTTTGCTATGGGACCAAGGGCCTGTTTTATGTAACTACTCTGCAACTCTGCACTCTGCTGTCTTCAATTCACTTTTCAAATATTGCGGTGTGAAGAGTAAAAGATTATTTGAATGAAACAAAAAGTCTTCACTTCACACACTCTTCTGAAATTTACTCTTCAGTCTGCAAAGAGTTTGTACATAAAACATAAATTCCGCTGAAGAGTTCAGAATAGGGAGTGCCGACTTGCAGAGTAGTTACATAAAACAGGCCCCAGCCTTGAAATCGTGAAATTAAAACTAAACTTTTGATCCAATAGCAATCGATTCCATTAGTGATTCATGTGTGAGCCAGCCATTGAGCGTTTCTTCATTGGACGACACGACACGACACGGCACCGGCAGCCGTCCACGACATCAGTGGGTGCATATTTCTATGAGATTGTACTGCAAGCTGTCTCACTGGGCCGGCATATGGCGGCGACATGTCGTCGGCAGCAAGTCTCCCACTGGTGCCGTGGCGGCTCTTTATGTACACACGCAAGCTTCCATGTGGAGTGGACACGCCGCCCGCGCCCCCGCGCGACACATTATTGCCGCATCGTGTCGTGTCGTGCTAATGAACGTGCGTAGCTGCCGGAGTCGCCCGACGACATATCGCCGCCGGCAACAGCATGTCGTGTCGTGTCGCCCCAATGAAGAAGCGCCCATTCTCAGCCTACAATTAAAAAAATCAATATAAGTATTGTATAAAAACCTTTACAGCTAAAGTAATAAATTGTAAAAAGTGTTATTCAATTCTATTATTTTATCCAACATAAATCCATTTAAAACTGAACCGATTTCAATTTCAAAACACTAAGCTGGAAAAAAATAACACAAAATCTAGTTAACTAAAGCAAACTTTTGCAAATTAAAATCAAAAAACCGTTTCGTTGCCAATAATCCTTGCAACGAATTCAACTACAGTTTTATACGAAACCAATTTAAATTTCAACCGACTCCAGTGTTATATGAATATAATTCTCTACTAACATATAATGGTGTCTGACGGCTGTACGTTCAATTACATCGCTAATTGACCGCATAACGCCTTGGAATTCAATTAGTGGACGAAAGCGAATGGACATTTTTGTTTTGTTTTTCTTATAAGAAAAATATTCATAACACGCGTCATACTTGTGAACAGGTGCTGCTTGTGGGGGCTGGTCTGCTTAAGTTTGCCATTTATTTATTTACTTATTAAATATAGATTCAGACTACTTTGTAGTTTTGCCGCCTCGCCGGGGCACGCAATTGTTGTCAGTGCGATTAGAATGTAAATATTATGTAATGAATCTAAGCTTGTTTTGAAAAGAGTAATTGCTGAGTTTATTGCCGGCTCTTCTCAGCAAATGCAACCTTCCGAACCGGTATTAGAGTATTAGAGTCAGACTTTTCATAAGTGCCTGCGAAGGTCTATTTGAATAAATGATTTTGAATTTTGAATTTTGAATTCATACACAAAATGTCTTCGTTCGGGGTAATGTTGTTACAAGTTACGATTAAATCTTAATTTTCAATACTCGTAAAGTGACATTTATTGTTCCGTTTTTAGTACAATAATGCAGCTTATTACGCACTAGTGCTTTTTACAAGCTTTTATTTAACTTGAATTGTATGTATGTTTGTTCGTTCGGGTGGAATCTTGCAAGTCGAATTTCACCCACTGCCAGTGGTCGGATTGACTTGATATTTGGTGTACATTATTATATTGGATGACAATGCAGGTACAGTCAGCAAAAAGTACAGTCACCAAAAAAAGCTTGTATTAAAAATGATTTTTTTAACAAAAACTTATTTGCATTACCGCACAGTTTTATGATAGTTATAAACCCGATTATGTTAAGTTTGTAGGTACCTCACTGCAAGTGATATCTTTGTATGTAGACGAAGCATTCTTAATTTAAAGGGGTAAAACAGTTTGACAGCGCATCGCTGTCAAAAAAAATACCTGCGCACCATTTGTGTGATTGATAATTATCAAAAGTCTACTTAAAAAAATATAAATCTCTTTTTTCCTCGCAATTGTGTTGTTAATATTTTTTTTTTTATACTACTAAATCGGTAAACAAGCATACGGCCGCCTGATGGTAAGCGGTTACCGTAGCCATATGGACGCTTGCAACACAAGAAGTATCGCTCACGCGTTACCGATCTTTCCCCCCTCCCCTATGAGCTCTGGCGATAAGGTCGCCAGTCTCACGCGCAGGAACACAACTTTACATAATTTAAAGATATTTGGCTGCGGTATTCTGTAAGGTGAAGGTACTTCCCCAGTCGAGCTGCTCTTTGAGCGAATAAACGCTACGCTCTACCTCTGTCACAATTTAATACCGCCTCGTCTGTAATTTCCAACTTTGCGCACATGTATCACAATGTATTATTATCATAATAATAATGTATCAGAACCTTTATCTTAAAAAAACAATCAAATAACAAACGCTAAAAAACACCAAAAACACTCAACTCGAAAAAATATCGACGCTTTAAGTCGTTCTTTACCCACAACTCACACTTGTCTGGGCCCTCGGCCCTCGTAGACTGTTAGGCCGTCGAGTCCCTTCCACGGTGTCAGGGGCCCTTGCGTACCCTTCACTAATGGTCTCTTGGCTCTTTGCTCTTACTGTGCACAGTTGCCGCTTTCAAACTGCCGAGAAGTAGGCAGTTGTATTTAGGCGGGTTTATTTGATGCTTTTAGGCCTGCATAGCGTTGCCAGACGTCCCGATTTTGGCGGGACGTCCCGATTTTTAGCCTAAAATTAAATGTCCCGCGCGGGACAGGCTCTGTCCCGCTTTTTACTCGACGGTGAAATCATCGTTGGATATAGAAGTGGGAAATTATTTGGACACCACTGCACGGAAATGGCAACAGCTTTTCCGTTACACGTCTTAAACACAGTGGTGCTAAATGTCACTGTGACATACAAAATTAAACATCTAAGTCAACGCAATCAAAAAATGCAGCCGTATATGCCGCATATTTTCTCGCTCGCAAAGGAATCAACCTATAGGGTACTTCCCGTTGACCTAGAATCATAAAATTTCACAAGTAAAGGAAGAAATCCAAAAAGGGATTTGTAGTTACAACGCAAAAAAAAGTTTCTTTTTCCATTATATTTGTGGGTGACAGTCTTCTCAATCTCCTTCGCGAACTGTAATCTGTTTCCCGCCCCCCACAGATAGTGTTTCGTTCTTGCTAAGATGGTCAATTGTTTCAGGGAGACAAATAATAACAGCAATTTCTGGTAATATGCTCGGCTATCTTCATTTCTTGTATTTTTCTTGTCGAGTTTTCAAATGGAACAATTTCACCGCCTAATTGCTCTATTTATATGCTCAAATCTAGTCTTTGTCTAAGCGACGTGCATAGCGAATGAAAACTACGCCGTCGACCAATCAGAGCCTTAGAGAGAGATAGCACTATTCTTAGACTTCTCTTTCTATGGGAAGCTAATGCCTACTTTATTTTGGTGAAATTGCTATTTGAACCTATCTATTTTCCTATCTAATGAGATACCACCGAGTTATATCATTTATTCATAAGTAAAATATTACAAGTCCCTTATCAACTATTTCTTATCAGCTATTCTTAAAACAAAATAAATAATGAAATTTAACAAAACAACTTACAATCTAAAACTAAATAGGTATTTACATATCAAATGAATGTGTCGTGAACATATTCTCCCGCCGCAGTCCTGGCTCGTCAGGCTGGAACCTTTGGAGTTCACGACGGGACATCAGTCTTCAGTATGGCAAGTTTCTTCGTTGGCCGGCGCAGCACTCCCTTGTTGGTGCGGACGTCGACGGCACGTATCTCTCCATCAGGTCCGGGAAAGATGGCAATGACCTCGCCCCGCGGCCACTGATTGCGGGGTAAGGTGCCATCTGCGATCAGCACCAGGTCGCCCAGCTGGATCACGCCGTTCTTTGCACAGGGCTCCCGCCGGTGTTGAAGTTCAGGCAGGTACTCCCGCACCCAGCGGGACCAGAAGGAGTCGGCGAGGGCTTGGCTGACTCGCCAAGTCTTGCGGCTGGCTGCATCCTTTTCGGTGAATGCCCCTGGCAAGGGCACATGTGACGGCCCGCCGAGCAGAAAGTGGTTTGGGGTCAACGCCTCCGGGTCATCAGGGGACGTTGACACGTGCGTCAGAGGCCGGCTGTTGATGGTGTGTTCTGCCTCGACCAGGAGTGTGTGCAGGACTTCGTCAGCTGGGGCGCGTTCTCGGAGTGTGACGTCTAAGGCTGTCTTCACACTACGAATGAGCCTTTCCCAGGCACCGCCCATGAATGGTGCCGATGGTGGGATGAAGCGCCAGCGGATGGCGCGTATTGATGCTTCTTGTTCTAGTGCTTCTTGTGCTGTCTTCTTCATCTCGATGTCGGCACCACGGAGGTTGGTGCCCTGGTCACTCCAGAGCTCGGTGGGGCAGCCTCGACGTCCGATGAACCGGCGCAATGCCATGATGGCGGAGTCCGTCGTCAGGCTGTGGGCGATCTCGAGGTGCACGGCGCGTGTGGTCAGGCATGTGAAGATCACGCCATACCTTTTCTGTCTTCCTCTGCCGACGGTCACAGTGATCGGTCCGAAGTAGTCCAGGCCAGTAAAGGTGAATGGCCTCTGATGATGTGCTAGACGACTCGGAGGATGATTGCCGGTCGATGGTTGTGCTGGCGAGGCCTTCCTCACACGGCACGTCTGACACCACTGAAGTTCGGCGCGGACCGCGTTGCGTAGACGTAGTACCCAGAAGCGTTGTCTTACTTCGTTCGCTGTGATGTTGAAACCGCCGTGGTGAAGTCGTGAATGTACCCAACGAATGTACAGTCGGGTCCAGCGGTGGTTGCCGTCGATCACAGCCGGCTCTCGTTGTTCCTCAGTGATGTCTTCAGTCGCTGCGATTCTCGACTTCAGCCGTATAATGCCCTCAGTGTCTATTTGTAGGGCGAGCAATCTCAGAAGGCTAGTAGAGGGCAATGACCCCCCTCGACGCAGTATGTTGACCTCTTCTTGAAACAGCTGTTGTTGTTGTGCACGAATCCACAGCTGTTCGGCGCGCTGAAGGAGTCGTGCCTCGATAGGGATAAATCGGGGCTCGTCGCGGTGCTTGCGCGTTGTGTGTCTGGCGGTGCCCGGTGCGCTGCCAGCGCGCCAGGTGGGATCGTTGTCTGCATTTTTCTGTGTGCGCTTGTAAGTTGCTGCACACCGCTGCCTCGGTCGGATGCGTTCGATGAACTGTAGTACACGCGCTGCGGTGCGTACGATGCGTATGTATGAAGAGAAGCGTTGTACATCTGGTAGCGCTTCTGTCAGGCGCGCTGCGTTGTCTTGCACGACGTGTACTCGTTCTTCGCCAGTGACCTCTATATCGACGACCTCTTTGTTTTCGCAGGGCCAATCTTCTTCGGGTAGGTATAGGAACTCCGGTCCCTGGAACCATCGGTGATCAGATGAGAAGTTCTCTGGCGTGTCTCTGGTGGCGTCGTCTGCGACGTTGAGTTTGGTAGGTACCCAACGCCATTCTGCAGTCTTGGTTTCTTCGGAGATCTCTGCGACTCGGTGAGCGACGAACGGCTTGTACGCTCGCGGGCCAGTCCTCAGCCACGCGAGTACGGTTCTGGAGTCTGACCAGAAAACACGTCGAGTCGGTTTCAAATCGTGCTCTTCGATGGCTGTGCGAGCTAGGCGGGTACCCAACACAGCGGCGTGCAGCTCCAGGCGTGGTATCGACGTCACCTTGTTGACTGGTGCTACTCTTGCCTTCGCGATGACCAGGCTGATGTCGACGTGGCCCTCCCCATCTTCAACTCGCCAGTACACTGCGCCAGCGTATGAGGTCGAACTGGCGTCTACGAAGGTGTGTAGCTCGGCGGTCTTCGCTGTGTTGAGACGAGGATGACAGCGTGGCACAGCTAGTTTTGGCAGCCGTTGGACGTGAGCTATCCAATTTTTCCATATGTCATCTTCCGCTGGGGCAATAGGGTCGTCCCAACCAATGCCGCTGCGCCAGGTTTCTTGAATAATGCGCTTCGCTTGCACGGTGACTGGAGTGGCGAGTCCGAGGGGGTCAAACAGGGACATGACCGTCCTCAGAGCTTGTCTCTTGGTCGGCGTTTTTGTTCCCGTCAGAATGTCGGTGGGGATCTTGTGTTTATTGACGTTGAAGGATAGTGTGTCGGAGTCTGGATGCCACACCATGCCCAATATTTTTTCTGGATCCAGCGCCACCTTGTTTTCTGATTGTCCCGGTGAAAGGTTGTCGACCACGCGTCTTGAGTTCGATGCCCATCGCTGCAGGAAGAAGTTGGCGCAACTGTGAACAAACGCCACTTGATTTGATATTCTGAGTGCCTCTTCTTCACTGTCAAAGCTGCCAAGAAAGTCGTCCATGTAGTGGTTTCTGATGACAGCTGCTGCAGCCTCCGGATATTGACCTTGCATGTCGTCAGCATTGCGATTCTTCACATAGATCGCTGTGCAGGGTGATGAAGTCGCGCCGAATATCACTGACTTCATCCGATACTCGTCAGGCGGGCCCTCCCGCCGGTCACCGCGCCACAGGAACCGTTGCATGTCCCGGTCCCGCTCGTTGATGTCGATACGGAGGAACATGTCTTTGATGTCAGCGGTGACGGCGATGGGTCGCTGCCGAAACCGCATCAGCACCCCAGGCAGCGACTGCAGCAGATCGGGGCCAGACAGCAGCATGTCGTTCAGTGATGTTCCTCTTGACTTGGCAGCGGCGTCGTGCACGATGCGTAATTTCTCGGGCTTTGCTGGGTTGATGACAGCAAAGTGTGGTAGATACCAGTGGCGCTCTTCTCTTGCCGGTGCTTTTTCAGCAAAGTTGTTTTCCAGGAGTACCTCCAATTGTCGCTGGTATCTCTTCTTAAGTTCGGGATCCCGGTCCAGCTTTCTTTCGATGCCTTGCAGTCGGTTGAGTGCGGCGTTGTAGCTAGGTGGGATCTCTGGTTCGTCAGACTTCCATAAGAGGCACGTTTCGAAGCCTCCCGCCGGTAGCCGCCTAGTGTTCGCTACCAGTTGTTGCAGGGCACGCTGTTCATCATCGGTGACTGATTTCTTTGGAGTAATTCCCAATGCGTCAAGTGAGAAGTGTTCCCGCATGAGCTGCTCCATTTCCTCTTCAGGGCCAGTGGTGAGGTGATGAGTACGTTGCGCGTGCCATCTCGCCGGGAAGTGGTGCTGCGTTCCGTGCAGGACCCATCCTAGGTTGGTGCGTGAGGCGACTGGTTGGCTTCTGGTACCACGACGAACCTCTTCTGTGAGCAGCAGGTGCCAGTTGTCTTGTCCTATTAGGATGGTCGGTGTACCCTCTTCATAGAAGACGTCATCTTCTAGGTCGTGGAGGTGTGGGCAGTCCTTGACGATGTCCCGGTCGACTGACTGCGGCGCGAGCTTCAACTGCTTCATGGTTCTAGCGGAGATGTCATGTTGACTGCAGCCTGCTTGTCCACTGATGTAGAAGTTGATCAGCTTTGACTGCTTTGCTTCAATCTTCGCCCCAGCGACGCCTTCGATGAAGAATGGTGCCACAGGACCCGTTGCTCCGATCTTCTCAGCGGTTTCTTCATCAATCAGAGTGCAGGTGGATCCATCATCCAGCAGTGCATATGTGTCATGCACCCCTGCTGGACCGGAGACCTGCACCTTTAAGATCTTCAGTAGTGTAGATCTGCTCCGCTTGTCTCTTGTTGAGGTGACCGTAGCTGTCTCGGGTTCTTTCTTGGCTGCCGACGCCGTTGGGTTGTGCAGCAGTTGATGATGTGGGTAGCTGCAGTCGTTGATACCGCATCTCTTCACTTTGCAGATGTGTTTGAAGCGGCGCGTTCGTAGGCATCGAAAACATAACTTGTGTTTGCATGCCATGTCCCATCTTTCGTTGATCGGTGCCTCCTTGAAGTTAGTACACGTTGCTGCGTAGTGACCTGCTTTCCTGCAGATCGGGCAGGCATATTTTTCAGTGGTGGCTGCTTGTTGCTCGTCTGCATGGTATGTGCGCGCCGATCTTCGATGACTTGTGTTCGGGTTCGATGACCTCTCGTTCACACGTTCGGCCGGAGCGAACGCACCGCATCGCTCAGCTGTGCGTTCCAGGAACTTGGTGATCTTGATCAGGTCAGGTTCATCTTCAGGTTGTTCGGTCACGAAGTCGTAGTATCTGAAGCGCAATGTCGCAGGCAGCTTTTCCACCACGGCGTTCACAATCCCCGGATTGTAGAGGTAATGTGTCCTGTTCAGTGCCTTCACAGTTGCAGTAATGTTTGTCACTTGCGATGCGAAGAGGCAGATATCCTTCGGTGCTTCACTTAATTTTGGCAGCATTTTCAGTTTCTCCATTTCAGCCATGACGAGTGCGTCGGGGCGACCGAATCTTGCTGTCAATAATTTCATCACTTCTTCTGTTGTAGTGGTGCCGATGAATAGGCACTGCACCGCGTCCTTGGCAGGACCCTTAAGACTGCGTCGTAGTCTTGCTAAATTTTCTTGCTCTGTGGTGGTGTTCGCCGTTTGTTCGAATGCTGCTTTGAAGGGTAGCCAGTCACACGAACATCCATTGAAAACAGGTAGTTCAGGTGTCTTGCGTTGCACCACCACTGACGGCTGTAGTGCTCTTGCTGCTTCTGCTATTGCTTGAGCCAAACCGCTGTATTCATTTGATGATTCCTTCTTCAGTGTACGAGTCGGCTCCTGAAGTGCAGTCGCCTGTATATCCCCTCGTACTGGTTCTTGCTCTTGAGTGCGGGTCGGCGCCTTGTGTTCATTGTTGTACGTGATCCACGTCGTCGTCGCAGGCCCCTGTATTTCACCCCGCCCCGGTTGCATTTCTTCATGTGGCATACTGACAGGTGGATCCGGATTTTGTTCAATCCAGGATCTGACCCTATTTGTTCGGTCAGATACCACTGACTGGAGTTCTTCATCAGAATCATCTTCTTCGATAATGGAAATTCGCAGCGCCGCCAGTTCTGCTTCTTTCTTCAATAACTCCTCTTTTGCTTTGAGAAGTTGTCTGCGTCGATTCTTGCTAGATGCAGTCGAGCGCGGCGGCGTCTGCTTCCGACGAGCGTATTGCTTGAATTTTGTGTTCCAGGAGCTGTGTTTCTGCTTTCCGCCGATGAAGTCGCAGTGGTACCCGTCGGCTCTGTGGTGCCGGTCGCGGCGGTCGCGCTGGACTCCTCCTCTGAAGTCACCGCGGCGTCCCTGGCAGCTATAAGTTCGCGAGCAGCTACGTAGAGCGGGTGCGCGTTCATTGCAGGTGACGCCAGGCGCGGCGCGGCAGTCT